>OX411306.1:53918687-54518687 GCA_948150685.1 Rhaphigaster nebulosa | reverse complement strand
AAAATAAAGAAAAACTTCTCAAATGTTTTATTTTATATCTGCGGTTCTAAGTTGTTTACGGAGGCCGGGCTTATTTCATGTAGTTTATAGGGCCCAAAACCACTACAATGTTTCGAATGGATCGGTGGCCTCTTCTTGAAGTTATCATATTTTTTGTTATTTTTGAAAAAAATATAAATGAAGGGTCCTGAGTAACAATGAATGCAGATTATCTCAAAAGGGATTCAGTCAAAAACTATGAAACTGATGTAGATTATATTTCTATATGATAGAAATACACCTTAAATATATATATATATATATATATATATATATATATATATATATATATATATATATATATATATATATATATATATATATATGAACACATTAATTTTTAAAAGGGTAATTTATTATCTTATAGTTTTATAGCTTTCAGAAAATTTCAATATATGATAAACAACTCGAAAATGAGGACAGAGCCCGAAACGTTGTTGAAGCGTGTATTTAATTTTAAAGTATTTAAATGTAACATATTAATCTAAAAGGGTTAGATTTTGATGTTCTACAACTTTTATTGTAACCCCTATAGGACATATTTGTAAGGTAGAACTTAATCTTGACAAGTGTGTAACACCGAATCCTCTTGCAGGCGTATGCTAACAAGAAACTGCTCTTCGTCGGCTTCAACATACCTAAAAACTCGGACCTTCCAGCTTTCACAAAAAACATATTTACGTGATAATAATCAAGATTATAGGGCATTGAAATATGAGCTGTGTGACTTCACGAAATCATCTAATTCCTCCAAATCGTCCAAAAATGTTCACTGTGTAATCAATGAAATTCCCTATAAAGATCAGAATATGCTCTACTTGGCCAGAAATAGATGTATGTTGTTTCATCTGAAATCCATACTAACTCAAACTTATTAGTTCGTAACCCTGCTCTCCAATCTAGTACCGATAATCTGTTAAAAACACACTCAAAGGTCTTTATTACAATAAAAGTACCAAAGAAATTTATTTAATTTAAGGTGTTACAACTAATAGGGTCATTGGCGCCACAAAAATAAATATCTGATGTGGACACCGCATGACTTCCTTGTACTACTAGTTTCCGAAGATAGCACAAAAAAGACAATCGGCATCACGTCTATTGGCGTCCAACTATTGACATCCACAAGCACCATTATAAAAATATTAAAAACGGTTATTACGGAACATGAAACGTGCTTATTCGTGAAAAAATAGATTTTTCATTTTTAGCACGATTCGTATTCCTCCCTTCTAAGAAGGCGGGAGGTAAAACAAAAAAGAAAATAGTTTCAGGCAAGGTACCCCTTCCGGCTATCCAATTTTAACAAAATCTTGTATATTATTTATATTGGTACAAAAGTCTTATACAGGAAATTTGAGATGTATTTTAAATTAATTATTAATGAAAGTTTGTTAAGACCTTTCCATAAAGGACCACTTTCGGCTAGCTAATTTTAACAAAATCTAGTATATTATTTATATAAAAATCTTATACACCAAATTTCAGATGTTTTGTATAATATTTTAATATAATTTTTGATGAAAGTCTATTATGACCTTCAAGTAAAGTACCACTTCCAGTAATCATATAGTAACCAAAAAAGGGATGTTTACAACTAGATGTTACAGCAATCCCAAATACAAAATTTTAACTTTCTACGCCTAACCGTTTTCGAGTTATGGGAGATCCGAACGAGCTTACGTACAAATGTCACGACGAAACTAGGCAAAATGGATACGCGGATGGTCAAAATAGATATTTCCGTTAAAATTGGAAATTCCTTTACAAGGTATAAGGAAGTAAAAAATGCAAACATTAACAATTTTGAAGATGTTTTTGTCCGAAATTGTGAAAAAGAGCTTTCAGCATTAAAAAGACAAATAATAGTGGAAAGAACCATAAATTATTTTATTGTTTTATTATATTGTTTATTATTATATAGTATTATTATAAAATAATAAATAAAGGTACATCTATAATAATTAAGATGTACCTTTGTCTATTTTTTGTAGGAAATCATCTTTTTTGTTTTTAAGTCGGCAAAACACAGAGAAAGTTTTTAAATATGTTTAATATAGCCCACTTCAGAAACCAGAAACAATGAAATAAAATTTGAAATTATTTAATCACATTTTGATATTGTTATGGTAGATTTTCTTTTACGACTTATAAGATTTGGAATATTTGATAAACTGTAGTACTTAAAGCTTTTAATCCGACTTTGAATCCTATTGTGACAGATGTTAGTGTATAGTTTTTTGTGATATCTTTATGATCTTCCCCAGACATTACGCCAAAAAATCAAATATTTCGATCCATACATCCATTTTTCAAAATTACATGCACACATGTAGTACTCGTATAAAAACATTATGATCATAAAAGTTATGTAGATTCAATCGGTTCATAGGTTTTGCGCACCTCTATATCCCCTCCAAATTGAATCGTGAATTGCAGAAACAGCACATGTCCAATTCTAAAAAAATGTTCAGAAGGCGCAAAAAACATATTACCATCCTCACTGTTTGATTTGGTGGACTGATTTTTTTTTCTTAAACGATTATATCAAACCTATCTCATTATAATAACAAAACTAATAATTTTTACCGTAGTTTGTTTTAAAAAAATATTTATAAGCAGTGGATTTGTGTGGTTTCTGTAATTGGTTGAAATATTTGCAGGTATCCCTGCACGTTTAAAGTCAATAGGTGATCATAGACTAAAATAAATGATACAATGTTGCATACAATTTTTCAATGATAAATAAAAGAATAAATGATAAATAATAATAACATGCATTAAAATTCTCATTCATCTTTATCTTCTTCTTCTGTAATATAAAGGGCAAATATCTTTGAATACGACTTATTTACCTCCTCATTTATCGGAATATTTAAATTTTTTAATATATATAATTTTTTAATGTACAGGATGTCCTTTTTAGATGGCACGGCTGAATTTCTCTTGAAGCGATAACGTTATAAAAAAAATAAAAAATACGTATTTAATATTTTTCAGTCTAGTTTAAAATGTTGACCTGTTTTTGAAAATAAAATATACGAGGTCTCTCAGACCCAGTACAATTTTAAAATTTCACATAGGAACCTATGCCTTCCAATACATCATTTTAACGGATTTTTGAAACAAATCAATGGTGAAACCAGATTTTAAATTGGTCAATAAATTACAAAGTTGTGGTACAAAATTTAAAAAACAAAACATTTTGTTTGTTTCCGTATTAATTCTTTTAAATTGCCTTTACAATTTTTTTTGTTATATAGGAATTAATTGGGTCACATTGTGTTTTTATCTTTTTAGCTGTAATTCATAATAAAGGTTTGTTTTAAAGGTGTATTGAAGAAACATAAAAAAGCCACTGTACGTTTTGTGAAACGTTATAGCTGTTTATATTCACTGTCATTGTTTACCCAAATGGTCTTATGATAGCGAATAAATTCCTGAAAATAAACAACTTTTACAACAATTTCTACTTCCTTACATTCAGTATTAATGAACCAGTCAAAATGAACCGAAGAGTGCAATTTTCCCATCAGTAAAAATCTGATATGTACAATTGTTTTATTGAAAGTGGTGGTATTGCTCGCCGTGCAGTCCTGTTGTACTCTCGGAAATTTCCCGATCGTCCCCAGGCGAACCACAAAACATTTATTCGTGTTGCTCACAGTATGAGGAGATTTGGATCAGTTGCGGGTCCACCAAGAATCTGGCAGCGCAATTTCGAAGTGGAACTGGATATTTTATTGTATGTTATGGAAAAACAGCGTTTATGCCAATCATAACCCTGCAACATCAGTTGAAGAACTGCAACATCAGTTGAAGAGCTGCAGCAAAGAGTGGAAAATGCTTGTCGATCAGTCCATCGCACTGAGCACCAGCGAAGAGTGGCTAAGAAGAGCCTATCTTTGCATCTTAGAAAAGGGTAGGCAGTTTGAACATGAAATGTAGGTTCACTAACCTCTGGTTGTATGGAGTATGGATTTTTTTTATTATTAAAAATAGCTAAGATAATGCATTGTTTATTTCAAACTTTGTACCATAACTTTGTAATTTATTGACCAATTTAAAATCTAGTTTCATCATTTATTTCAGTTTCAAAAGTCCATTAAAATGATGTATCGGAAGGCATAGGTTCCTATTCGAAATTTTAAAGTTGTACTGGGTCTAATAGATCCCTTATAATTTTTTTTCAAAAACAGATTCGAAATTTTAAACTAGGCTGAAAAATATTAAATATGTATTTTTTATTTATTTTTTTATAACGTTATCGGTTCAAGAGAAATTCAGCCGGGCCATCTAAAAAGGACACTCTGTATATAATTTTTAAAAAAAATAATATAGGCACAATTCGGTATGCCTTGCTGGGTTCTTCAAGAATAGTTCCAACTTCTATTATTAAAAGAAATTTGTGAGAATTTAGCACATCAATGTACTTTTTTACTTCTGATATATCTACACGTTCTTTTGAAAATTTAAATTTCATATATTGTGATATGGTGAATGTAGTTTGTTGTTTCAGTCGGATTTTCCTACATTTTGTTAGGCAGATATATTTGTCCCATTCTTACGATAAAATTTAGACCACTACTTTTTATATAATCTAATACACCATCAGATAATAAAGATTTAACTTGAACTTTATTCTTGGCACTTGATTCTAAAATTAAGTTTTCATGTTGCTTAAGTGAAAAAATACTATCTTCGGATCGAAGTTTTCTTTTCACATGAAAATCTCGATCAGAAGAGAGAAAAGAATGGCTCTGTAGGGGAAATAATGCATTATCATTTATTCAAAGCGACCTTTAGCGAGATTAACATTAAAAACTATAGCAAGACTGCGATTTGTAGTTTGTTCCATTCAATTGCAATTATTAGATAATAATCAAAATAGAGTACAGAAATAATCTAACAATTTCGAAACAAAATGGAAAATTCTGGCAGAAAAATCTAGAGACCATTTTAAAAACTAACATTCATTAATTGCAAAAAGCACACAAGTCCAGGACATGTGTGGTTTCTGAAATTTATATAAACTTACAACTGTTATCAGAACTCAGTTTTTGGAAGGACATCTGTGGTTTATGTACCTATTAAAAGGCTAAGGATTTTTATGTTAAAATAAAAAAACTAATTATCGAAAAAAATGAACATGTGATGTTTCAGCAATTCACGATTCAATTGTGTCAGAAGGTTGAAAATTCGTAACTGAATTGATATTGTATTAAAATAGTGCCTTTTGATGGTCTCTCCTTTTTTCCCGCCACCGCCATTCACATATTTTCAAATATCAAAATAATTAATAGGTAAATAATTAATTAATTGGTGTACCAATGGACCTCTAGACCTTTTTGCTATCATTTAGGAAATCTAACTAAAAATCTGGTTTTTATTTCGAAACTCTAACTAACAAACAAACAATTAACCGAATATTAATAAAGACGAAGTCTCTGAAAGATTTATTTGAAACTTGGATTACTTTTTACTTCCTTGTACGCAATAAAGGAAGTATTGTAATCGCGAAAATTTTCGGTTTTCAGATTTCAACGGAAACATCCATTTTGATCTTCCCTGAATCCATTTTGACTAGTTTCGTCCTGACGTCTGTACGTACTTTCGTTCGTTCGCATATCGCATAACTCAAAAACAGTTAGCCGTTTTGTATTTGGGATTGCTGTAGCATCTAGTTGTGCACCTCTCTTTTTTGAAACTACGTGATTACCGGAAGTGGTACTTTATTTAAAGGTCATAATTGATTTTCATCAAAAATTATATTCAAATATAATGCGAAACTTCTCAAATTTGAGATATAAGACTTTCATATTGATATAAATAGTATAATAAATTTTGGTTAAAATTGGTAAGCCGAAAGCGGTCCTTTACTTGAAGGTAATAAGCTTGCATAAAAAATTATATTAAAATTTAATACAGAGTTCATATAGTTCGGTGATAAAGGTTGCAAACGCGATTTCTTTTCCTAACTAATTTAACAATTTTATTACTTGTTTTCCTCCCCATTTGTGAGCTGAACAAGTCTGCAGCAGGAGAATAAGATATAAGTTAAGCGGGTTCTTTGGCTTAAAATGTCGAAACCATTGCTTTCCAATGCTTTATCTAGGTAACATAGACAGTTCTAATGTTGCCATGGAACACGAATAAATCTCTTGAGAACTTGTTACCTACTGAAATAAAACGATATATAATAACGGAAAGAGACCATTGGAAACAAGAGCTTGTGAGTGTATATGTGTGTGTCAATAGATAGTAGACGTCGCGACGCCGAGTGTCGTTTTTGAGATTCTGCAATCTTCGAAAACTAGTCACCAAACTCAGGATTATTTTTTGAGCCACCGATTTATAGTTTAATAGGCGTACGAGGAAGTCATGCGGTGTCGACATCAGATATTTTTTCTTTTTGTTCTACAAAAAGTTCTACTTATAAATTAGTTCAATAAAAATAAAATCATTTGAAAAACATTTTTTTCAAGTCTGTTAATGGTTTTAAATTATATAATTATTTTATTTTATTCTTCGAACGCCTACAATTGAAATAATAAATTCGAAGTGGTAAATTTAACGAAATAGAAAAAAAAAAATAATTTGGATCACATTGCACTAGTATTATGAACAACGTATAGATTTAATATACCACTCGTTCAGAAAGAAACTATTAAGTTCTAGATAGACTATTGCATAATGTAATCAGACTAGAATGTCATTGCAAGGTTGCATGGAACAAACGGCTAACAAATTTCAGAAATTAAAATACATTAAACGAAATTTAAAACTTGAAGTTTGATAGACACCTTCGACTAGTAACGTATGCCCACACTGGATAACGATAATCCGAGAGTTGGAATTGTAAAAAGTAAAACCTACATATCAGTTTATTACCTATTTCAAGATTGCAGATAATTCTCTCTTATCGAATTGATTTAGGAATGCCCAATTTTCAAAGTCATTGTTGAAAAATCCTATATCATAAGGATAAATGTGTGAGAATCTGTTTTTTAATATAAAACATCGATAGGAATTTTAAAAAATCGATATACTCCAATAAAAATGTGTCTTTTATGTATGTCTTTAAAACATAAATAGATAATCATTAATGCGACCTACATTCTTTATTCATAATTCCATTATCAATTAGTCTACAAGAAACTAATTTAATTCTTAATTATTTAAAAAAATATTATTCATCTTTATTTATTTATTCTTATTTAAAATGGCAAATTTTATTGCACAGAGGATTATATATATAAAAAAAAAAAAAAAAAAAAAAACGAAATATTTTAAGCTTCACTATTTGTTTCCGCGGCCTATTTTCAATATTCATAATTTCTTTTTAGAGGAGAAATAAAATGTAAATTAAAATGTTTTAATGAAATATTATCGTCTATTAATATGCAGTGATGCACAAAGAAATATAAATAAATGAGAAATGCCTTTGATAAATAATTTTATGGGTGGTTTTCCGTATCACCTAATCATGGCTTGAACTTAAACATTTCGAAGAGGAAAGGGGGAGGTGCTACCTATTCTTCCAATATGTACGCCACTAAATTCTTTAAGTGGCATCCGATAAAATATGCTGTGTTCGGCAAAGATTTCGTAGATAGATTTGTTGTTTTTGTTTACTTGTAATCTATGTCTTAATTTTTTATTCTATGCAACTGGGTTTATCCCATATAAACAAATAAATAAACATAGAAGCAAATAATTAATAATATACGAGTACTTGACTAATTTTGTAACAAAAAGTTCTTACCTTACAAGTATTTATCTGTCTCCTGATTTTCTTGGTGTAGTTATAATGAAACACTTCATCAACTAATAACCAAACGAATAAAATACGTTCGTAAGATTTTCGTGATTAACTATTTACCGATGACTTCGAAATAAAAAGGTTGTTTATTTTTTTTACCGAAACGAAAGAAAAATATTTAAATCCTAAAACTTAGATACATAAAACCGGAAATGAACACCGAGCTAAATTTGTATGAATTGATGGCAAATCAATCAGGCTGAGAGCCAAACAAGTTAAAAAGATATACACAAATATAAAAATATAACTCTATAGAATAAATATAAAAACAAAAATTTAAATAAATTTGAAATTAAAAGTAACTTATAAATATGAAATTGATGGCAGATTTATATCTCCTGAAGGCACACTGATATATACCCTCCACCAAGCAAAAGCTTTGCAAATACTGGTTTCAGTGGCATGTCTATGTTGGAGGGGATAACAGTCAGGTTAAGTTGTTCACTTTCTTCTTGAGGATATTATCTCTGTTAACAATATGGGGTTTAAACATTGAAATAAAACAGAAACTTAAATAAATGAAGAATGTATTTACCAAATACATAAGATTTAAATGTTTCATTTTAACTAATGGATGTATCAATAATTAATTATTTGGGAAAAATGGAAAACTTGTTACAACAAAGACCAAATATTGGAAGATGTTTGACTTATGACTTAGCCACCATTTTGAAAATATCATTTTGTGTTTTAAGAGGTCACCATTTTATTTTTAAAAAAATATATTTTTCTCCATAAGCTGGAATAGAAATACTTAAAAAATGTATAACAAATTAATAAAAAAAGTATTTATTAATAATCTTTTAACACAGAATATATATCTTAGGAAATTGATCTAATGGATGCAGCTTCAAAATCATTACTTTCCTAGAAGATTTTAAGCTAAAACCAAGAACAAATTTATAAAACAGAGTATCTTTATTATTTAGCAGCACAAGGCTAAAAGTGAATTTTATTAAACTGTTTTCATTGGTAAATATTTGGTCTGTGACATTTAAAGGCAATAGGTAAGAGGAATAAAGATGTCCCAATTTATACCAAATGTTTAAATTCAATTAAAGTTTAGAAATACTTTAATCCTGCTTAAAGCTTGGATACAATTGAATTATGTATGCATTGTTAATGTGATTTGAATCAACAAAATGAATTCATATTTTTAATTAATTAATATTGTAATTTGCATAATTTACAATTGTGGACAATAGCACTTCAGAACTCCATAGCGATTGTTAAAATGTTCTAAATTGTATTTCATAAATTGAGAACAAATATCTGTTTTCCTCTGGAGACAATTTGGCCCAAAGGAAAACTTTTTTTTTCCATGTGATATAAGAAAACAACAAAGGTCTCGAAAATAAGAAAGAAAAGATTCTTTAATTCATTCCTGGAATGATATTTTTCTGAATAATGTGCTATCCACCTTTTTTAAAATAAAGAAATATTTGATAAGCATTACCAAAATGATGATGGGAACAATAGTAAACGAAAGTAGGATGCACCTTATAGAATTACTTAGAAACGAAAACTAGTATTCTCAAACTAATTTAATAACCAAATGTGACAAATTTAACTATTTATCACTATTTTTTGTAACAAGATAAGTTTTATATGATTAAAATAAAAAATAATAAATGAATCAATAAAAGTTTTTATAGCTTGAAGATTATATTGCTGCCATTTTTATTTTTTTTTATTGATAAGTTATTGTATTGATCTTTCATTCTGACAAAAAAAAATATTTATAGGAAGTAATTTCTTCTCTTTTATACAATTTTAATATTCTATTT
This sequence comes from Rhaphigaster nebulosa, assembly GCA_948150685.1. Taxonomy (NCBI): domain Eukaryota; kingdom Metazoa; phylum Arthropoda; class Insecta; order Hemiptera; family Pentatomidae; genus Rhaphigaster; species Rhaphigaster nebulosa. Next base: position 54,509,039 of record OX411306.1, on the reverse strand, counting down.
CTATGTTCACTTCATATTAATTTAAAAAACTTATAAATTAAGTTATCACTGCTTGTAGTGTGCTTTATAAACTACTCCACAAAAAGCCCTTAGATGATCAATATTATTGCCAATATATAGCAAAATAATACTGCTGGGCCAACACACATGAGGTGCTATTATTGTCCAATGAGTTCACAATCATTTATCCACAGATATTCTTTTATGAAATTAGTGCGCAAGGAATTAAAATTTTTGTCATTCCGAGCACAAAAAAATGGGCACAAAAAAATTCTGACCAGATTTTGAGTTATTCGCAAATTAAGATCTCATTTTACCTTTACCAGAATGTCATGATATTGGATTCAATAACATATTTAACGATGTGTTTATTTCAATTCTCACTGGTTTGGAAGTGTATATACACCCACACACGTAAGAGATGTATATATTAGTCGAGGTCAACCTGTTACACCCATTCATATCTTCTTAACTTTAAGTATACCAGATAATCCCTGCTATATCTCCTTTATAATCACTGGTATAAATACACGTTAACACAAAGAATTATTTATTATCTTAACAATCACTTGTAGTCACAATCAAATGTTAACATATGATGCCACTTTTTTAGTTAGTTTATTTACAGGTTGAATACACCTCAAATATACAGGAGCATGAAGTTGAAGACCATTAAATATACAAACTATATAGAAGAGATGTTAAAAAAATGGATTGGGCAAATGAACATCATATATTTCTGAATATAGGAACTCTTGTAAGTATGCTGTCTGTCCTTTGCAGCGATCTGGGTTTCCTCAAGTGATTTCAGAAACAGAAAAAAATTTTTCATCTGCTGTACAGATGTTTGTGAACTCAAACCATTATGGGTTCACCAAATCAGAACTTTATCCAGACAGAACATGTTAACATGGTTAGATATAATTTTTTTTTAATATAAAATCAATGGACAAAACATTCTGCTGCAAACATAAAAAGTACTGTGATCTTATTTTTGAGTATAAGTTGATAGGCTACATCTTTAATTTTTTTCAAAAGAGTTAAAGAACATCCTGTTCACTATATTCAATTTTGATGAGATCAACCTTGTTTATTTAACTGCCAGGATTGAATATAAGTGGATAGTTTTCCTTTAATGTTTTTGTAATTTTAAATTTGGAGCAGAAACTTTGGAACCAATGAGACCTACATAAAGGTGACATTCATTTCAGAAAGTGGAGCTCAAATCATCCTGCATTGTTAAATGACTTGTCCAAGGAAGATATTGCTCAACAGCATCTTTGCATAGGTAAGGAATCTAGAATTAAGGCTTTAGGCTACGTTTGGGTTCCTAACAAGGATACCTTTCAATATATAATCAATGTGAAACCCTTAACTCATAGAAAAATAACCAAAAGAACTATCCTTGGTATTATAACACAAATTTTTGATCCATTGGGTCTTATCGGTCCAGTTATAGTTACAGCAAAACCCATAATGCAACAGCTGTGAAAAGAGGTCGACTGGGATGATGAAGTTCCTGATTACCTTGCTCAATTATGGACCAGATTACATAGTTCTCTGGTTTCACTTAACAATCTCAGAGTTCCTAGATTTATCTTTTCTGTATCTTACGGCAGTTATCCATAGGGAGATTCATGACTTTCATGATGCTTCAGAACGTGCATAACGTTCCTGCCAATGAACGTGCCTGTGCATATTTAAAATCTATTTATTATAATGGTTCTATTCATGTCTCGTTAATTTCTGCCAAGTCAAGAGTCGCTCCAATAAAAACTGCTAGCCTATCATGTCTTAAACTGTGTAGCGCTTTCCTATTAATCCAATTAATTGATAAAATTAAATCATCCATTCAGATTTCTATTGATTAATTTTATTACTAAACAGATTCTAGAATAGTTTTGGCGTGATTGCCAACACCTTCAGCTCACTGGACCACATTTGTTTCTAATAGAGTAGCCAAAATTCATCTGATATGGATGATTGTAGACATGTACGGGGTACAAATAATCCAGCAGACATAATCTCTTGTGGTGTATATCCTGACGAGTTACAAGAGCTTCATGAATAGTGGATTGGACCTGAATGGTTAAGGATTGGTTCATCACATCTAGTTATCCATGTATCCGATTTGAAACATTCTTCAGAAATTCCTGAGAGCATGGAATCTCGACATCTTCTCTCGCTTTCATTACTATGGGAGTCTCAACATTCGATTTTTCCAAGGTTTTTTTCTATTATAACTATACTCCTTAGATTTATGGCTTATTACAAACGATTTATTAACATCAAATGTAGAGTTCATTCTAGCTCATATCTGTACAAAGGACTTCTTTCTGTTTCAGAATTAAATGACTCATTGCAAACATTAGTGTTAATAGCTCAGCAGCAATCCTTTCAAAGAGGGAATGTCTTCAACAAGGAAGAGATGTACCCAAAGACAGCAAGTTATTAGGTTTGACCCCCTTTCAGGGTGGGCGGCAGACTTACTAATTCTAACTTATGCAGCAATTCTAAAAAACCTATAATAATTTGTTCAAAATACAAATTCACTCAAACGTTGATGAGCACATCCAATTATTGCATGCAGGTCAACAATCATTATTAGCATCAATTCATCAACGCTATTCGCCACTTAATGCTAGAAATTTAATCAAAAAGATATTTCATAACTATATAACATGCTTTAGAACATATCCCCGTAACAAACTCAGTAGATGAGTGATCTACCAAAATCCAGACTAGAAATTACAAGGCCCTTCTATCATATAGGAATTGATTATCTGGGGCCCATGTATGTCAAACCACCCCACCGTAACTCTGACAATGCAACCTATTTTGTCAAGACAAACAAGGATTTAGAAGAGTTAAAGATCTTATTTGAGCGTTGTCATTTATATATAATTTTAAATTAATTAACCTACTAAAGCATTCAGTGGTAATTTAACCCTCCTCGAGCCTCTCACTTTGGAGGACTATCAGAATCAGCAATTAAACTTGTTAAACCCATACTAAAGGTGTAGTAGTTAAATAGCACTTTAACTTTAATGCAGTTCAATTCTTTCATTTGTCAGATTGAGGCATGTGTGAATTCGAGACCTTTGCATCCTCTATCCCAAGATCCTTCCCATTTTTCCATTCTTACTCCTTCCCACTTCCTAATTGGTAATGCTCTCACTGCCGTACCTGAGACCGACTTAGACAAGTTGAAGCTTAGCCGTCTAGATCATTGGCAGCAAAGCCAGAAGAAGATGCAGCAATAATTCTGGAGGTCCTGGTAAAAAGACTACCTCCAAGAATTTCAAACTCGCAATATCCAGGTTGGCAAATTAGTTCTAGTCAAAGAAGACAATATGCCTCCATTAAATTGAAAGCTAGCAAGGGTCGAACAACTTCACTCTGGACTTGATGTATTCATTAGAATGGCTACAATACGCACTCTCCATGGTCTGCAGGAGAGACCAATCATTCGTCTCTGCCCTCTGCCAGCGGCTCAAGAAGATGACCCTCACATCTTAACAAAAATAAGCGTTGACCACCTAAAGAAGCTTTTATTTGTCTTCATTATTTTGTATATTGACTCATTATTGTGTATTATTATTATCTATTCTCATTTTGTGTTCATATTCATGTTTTGATATTGTAATTAATTTTCTCTTTTGATAGTACCTTTAATGTTTTTATAATTTCAAATTTGAGGGTATTTCCTGCCATTATTGCTGCCTTTAATATAATGCATCATCTTCTATTTTTATAGAGATTTTTGATTGTTTGCCAGGCAGTTTCCTTAATAAATATTAAAGTTATTAGAAAATAAGATGAAATTTTTGTTGAAAAAGAAATTTTTTGTATTAGGAAAATTGAATTTTTCTTTTGTTATAAAACAATTTCTTTAAGTATTTCTTAAATAAAAACTCAGAAGATGGAGCAATGCAGTCCTTTTTTACAGAAGTTGAGATGTAAAATAATTTCACAGAAAAAGATATAAATGAAAATAAATCCAGGCTGTTGCTATTTCACCAATTTTATTTATTTTGATGCAAATTTTTGGCCTACAAGCCATCTTCAGGCATCTCTGTAAAAGGCCCTTATTTAGTTGAATTTATAACGCATCAAGGAGTTAAATATATTTAAGTATTCTAATAAATAACGATATACATACTAAAAAAGTATTTAAAATGCATATAATGCCATATTTAAGTCCAATCCGGACTACGTCCAAATATACAGCATCACTAAAAAATAAATAATTATTATAAAAACAATAACAAAATTGAGGTTGGATCGAATTTCATTACAGTTTAAAATGCAAAAATCTTATTAAGTTAGTATCAATAAAACACTTACAACTTTAAAAATTAAATAAGAATAAGGGAGGCATCTCAGGCGTCACAGCCATCACAGGTGAAACTCCAAAGAAGAAGGCAATACAATGTTACAACCAGTTATGATATTTAAAATAATTTACTAAGTAATCATTAATCATTATGCAACAATTAATCTACATACATAGGAACCCCAAAATACAATCTATTGATTTATAAATCTAATATTCATATTAATTTAAATAAATTAAAATTTCAATTTAGTAATTATATTAGCATATGTGCTATTCAAACCATTAGTATCAAATTTAAAATTGCACTGTATTCAAATTTTTTTTTATAAAACAAATATTATATATGAGATTGAATGCATTGAGTGTAGAAATATTAATGAAAACAGTGATAATAATATTATTACAGACTTGTTATATAAGGCAAATTAAACAAAATTTGAAAAATAGAATTGGCCAACACAGAAGTAATTGTAATTCCAAAATTAAAAAGTATAATAAAGCTAGAGGTCTTTCCACTCATAGCCTTGAAAACAAGAATTTTGATTTTAATAATACAAAGATTATTGCAACAGAAAATAATAATCATAAAAGAAAAATACTTGTAACATTGTAACATTTTATTGTTGTAACGTTGTATTTCCTTGTTCTTTGGAGTTTCACCAGTGATGACTGAGATGGCTCCCTTATTTTTATTTTATTTTTAAAATTGTGTTTTATTGATATTTTATATTTTAATAAGATTTTTGCATTTTAAACTTTATGAAATTTGATCCTGCCCAGCGAAGCCTTCCAATCTTTATATATCTGACGACATTTATATTATTAAAAAGGCTTGCTATTTCGGCATTTGTTCTCTTTCACCAAGCATTATCGCTGAAAACTGGTCCAAAAATTCTTCTGAGGATCTGCCTCTTGAATATCTGCCTCTTGAAATCTAAGGAGCATGAATTCTTGAGTTAGCGAAATTGTCCAGCATTAGGATGCATAGGTCACAACACGTCTTTATAAAGATGCACTTTGGTGTTACATGAGAGATATTTATACCAACAAGGTATGGATATATTGATGAGCTCTCTGCATCTCTCTGAATGTGGAAACTGTGCCAAGTTCCTTAGTTATTAAATCTTAGCATCATAAATTGAAGATATTAAAAATTAACATCATTTTTTTTCTTTTTTATAAATCATTTTCTTTAAGTATTTCTTCAATAACAACTTGGAAAATGGAGAAAAGCAACTCATTATTACAGTAGTTGTAAAATAATAATTAAGAGGTGTAAAATAATTTCACAGAAAAAGATATAAATGAATTTTCCAAAGCAGCTCTGTTTTTATTTTTTTAATGGTTTCTGTTAATTTCAAAAAAATAAACAGGAAGATATTAGGAAGCCTTAAACTTAGTTTATGGAGTCGAGAAATTCCATCAATATCTTTGATACAAAACCTTCCAGATAATTACCGATCATAGGCCACTAGTTAGTAGCCACTAGGATATTTGGCAAGGGATTTACGAAGGGATTTACAAAAGGTCTCCAATAATAGACTAGTAAGATTGGCTCTCTTATTGGCATCATATTCCTATGAAATAATTTTCCAGATCACCAAGCAGCCAAAAAGAAACCTCTCTTGAAATTAGGGAAGTGCAAAATGCATTTGAATTCATTCAGGAAAAAAAAGTTGAAGCCTTCATATCCAGAGAGAAGCTTAAGAAATTAAAGGCTGACAAAATCTGTCAAAAAAACTGGACACCTGGGAGTTGCCTCTATGAGATCTATGACACAATATTATATATGGTGGCCACAAATCAACAAGAAATTCTAAGATTGGGTAGTTCAATGCACCAAGAAGGTAGAGATGAAGAACCAAAAGTCCCTCTTTATTCCATGAATATTCCAGAACATCCATGGGAGCGACTCCAGGACAATTTCTGGGACGGAATAGACTGGTAATAGTAAATGCCCTTTCAAAAAACGTCAGTGGAAATAATTAAAAGACTTCGAGATGCATTTGCTAGATATGGGATTTCTAAGCACATGATATCCAATGATAACCAATTTTGTTCAAAAGAATTTGAAGTTTTGTGAAGCAAACAACACTCGACCTTAAAACCAAGTCCCTATCATCCTAAAACAAATGGATTAGCTGAACGCTTCATCAAAACATTTAAAAGGCGTCTCCTCGCTTACAAAAAAAAAGTAAATGACACAAATTTTGCTTTACAAAATTTTCTTTTTTCTAATCACAATACCACTTACAGAACAACTAGAAAAGCTCCAGCCGAGATGTTCTTTGAAAGAAGACTGCCATCATTTCTTTATCACTTGAAGCCTGACTTGAAAAGCTCCATTTAAAAAAAGACCTGGAAAATGAAGGCCTATCAAGACAGAAATCGATGATTAAAAAGACTATTCATATACAATTTATATTAATAGTCTTTTTAACTCATCATTGATACTACACCACAGACAAATTTTAATTATTATTTTATTTCATTCTTGCCTAATTAATTTTTGGGGCTTTAACTTTGATTAGCTTTTCTATTAGTTACATTTTTACGTTTCTGCTATAACTACCACTGTCATTAATAAATTTTATATGCTGCTTTTAACCTTGTCCATATTTATTTACATTAGTTCAAAAAGTTTAAATATACAATAGAAAACTAAAAGTAGCATTAAATATTTTCCTTACCAATAACACTTGAAAATACTAAAATACTGAAAGGATAGTTTGCTTCCGTGAGCGATTAAGTTTTAATAAATTTTTAGCTCCAAGTCAAGTTCTTAGTATTTTCAGCGCTAGCTGTTGATGAGTTGGAACCACTTGGGACTAGGAAAATAGAGTAGCTCATCATTGCCTAGTAGTACTAATGTTCTGCAGATATTTTGATATGTTTTATCTAAATTATTATACCTCATCAAGTAGTCTGTCCCAGTCAAAGTCTGCATCCATTCTCCAGATGATGAATAGATTCATGTTATTTTTATTTTATTAAATTTTTAATTTATTTGAATCGAGGTCTTCCTACTCTTCTCATGCCATAAATCCTTTCATCTCAGATTCTCCTAGAAATGTGGTCTGGGATCTGTTCTATTGATTCTAACTATAGCATTTACAGTCAACTGTAACCTTTTCCAAATCAATTGTCACCTTTTCCATTTCAATTGTAACTTTTTTCCATTTCAAATATAACCTTTTCCATTTCAATTGTAACCCTTTCCAAATCAATTGTCACATATTCCAATTCAATTGTAACCTTTTCCATTTCAAATGAAACTTTTTCCATTTCAATTGTAACCCAACCTGACATGAATTAATTCAATATTATTTATTCTATTATTGAAAAATAATTATTTTGACTTTTGAAATAATTTCAGCACATTCTATCGACATTTTTTCGTTTATTAGATAATTGATAATAAGTACTAATTTCAAGTAGGTATATATAAAATTGTTTATTTATTTTTAATTATTTATTATTTTTTATTTATTTAGTGGGGGGGGGGAGGGGGAGGGTGGATTTCATCAATTCCGTGATCGTTCATTAGGTTTTCGAAGTTGTTAATGTCAAATTTACTACGGAAATTTTGTTCGGCCACGAGTATTTCTACTTAATTATTAGTTTTCAAAATTCTTCGGTATAGGTATAGTTTACTAGGCTTTCAAGGCCGCTATTTCCGAATTCACTATCAGATTTCCGATCGCGCATGCGCATCATTTCGCTTTTCCTTTACTGTTGGAGTTTTTTATGATATAGGGATCGCTTACTAAGTTTTCAGAGGTTCTGATTCCATTTCTTGAATTGGATTTAGGATCGCGCATGCGCATTTCGCTTTTCCGTTGCAATTGACAATTTCTATGATAAAAGGATCGTTTAATAGGTTATCGAGGGGTCTGATTCCATTTCTTGAATTGGATTTAGGATCGTGCATGCGCATTTCGCTTTTCAGTTGCTATTAAAAATTTCTATGATAAAGGGATCGTTTATTAGGTTATCGAGGGGTCTGATTCCATTTTTTTAGTTCAATTTTGGATTGCGCATACGCGTTTTGCATTTTCGTTACTGTTGGAGTTTTCTATGATATAGCGATCACATATTAGGCTTTCAAGGGGTCTGATTCCATTTCTTGAATTGGATTTAGAATCGCGCATGCGCATTTCGCTTTTCCGTTGCTATTGAAAATTTCTATGATAAAGGGATCGTTTATTAGGTTATCGAGGGGTCTGATTCCATTTTTTTAGTTCGATTTTGGATTGCGCATGCGCGTTTTGCATTTCCGTTACTGCTGGAGTTTTATATTATAAAGGGGTCGTTTATTAGGTTATCGAGGGGTCTGATTCCATTTCTTGAATTGGATTTAGGATCGCGCATGCGCATTTCGCTTTTCCGTTGCTATTGAAAATTTCTATGATAAAGGGATCGTTTATTAGGTTATCGAGGGGTCTGATTCCATTTTTTTTGTTCGATTTTGGATTGCGCATGCGCGTTTTGCATTTCCGTTACTGCTGGAGTTTTCTATTATAAAGGGGTCGTTTATTAGGTTATCGAGGGTTCTGATTCCATTTTTACTTTCCCTTACCTATATACGAAGTATATAAGTAAGTATATAAGTATATATAAGTATATATATAAGTATATAAGTATATATATATATATATATATATAAGTATATGTAATATATGTATATATATGTAATATGTAATGTAATGTATATATATGTAATGTAATGTATATATATGTATATGTAATGTGTATATATGTAATATATGTAATATATGTAATGTAGTATATATATATAAGTATATGTAAGTATATATATAAGTATATAAGTATAAGTATAATACGAAGTATATAAGTATTTAGACATTAATAGCGTTTTGAAACATTTAATATTTAGTTTGAAAAGAATGGATGAAAGAAGTCAGGAAGTTAAAAATGATCTAAAAGAATTTGATGAAAGAAGTGAACCGGGACTAACAATAATTAAAGATGAATTGGTCGAAACTAATTTAACTTTAAAATTGAGCTCACAAAACGCTGAAACATCAGAAAAAATTAATGTAGTTCATAGAAATGACTCCGGATTATCCAAAAAATTTGATGACTGTCTCGTGGAAGAAAATAAGACAAGCAACATGTTTATGAAAATAGAACCGCAATATAAACATGAGATTGGGCGGTTAGGTAAAAAAGAGAATGAAAATCAGAATGCCAAAGTGTTTGGGGATCAAAAATCCAATCTTGAATTCATGGAACAAGTTAATACCCCATTAAAGTGTTTAAGCAATAATGCCACCCGGTTTGCTACCAATAGATGGAATGATTTCCTTTTGTTTTTGAATATTTCCCACATTTTAACATATATCAGACATGCACCTATACAGTGTATGTTAGGAATTAAGCCCTTATGCTTTAGGATTACATTTAAAGTGTACGACCCGGGTGGATTGCATTTAGATCATGAGCCGGTACAGAAATTTATTAAAAATAAAATTGAAAAATTTGTTTAGACTTGGGATATTTCTATGATGCTTAAAATTAAAAAAAGAAAGTTAAAAAATCAATACATTTTTATTTCAGGGGGTTGGAATAGACAGTTATTTTTCTTTACAAATCAATCGTCTCATCTTTAAAATTGGTTGTTAGAATCAATGATTTTTATCTCTTTATTACTGTTATTCCTGATGATGGATTTATAAACATGAAATATTTAAAAAAAAAAAAAAAAAAAAAAAACACCCTCTTCAATATTGTTATTAAGTAAACGTCATTTTGATTTTAATAAGAAATGTTTAATTAATTTATAGAAAAATATTTAAGAATTACATTTTAAGAGTTTATTAAATTATCAAGAAAAATATCTCTCATTTAATAGGTGTTGATTTTTGTAACCAATAGTCAGATCATCGATTATTCATGAATTGTAGTTAACTTAGGAATATTTACCTGTTAAATAATTTTTAGTTTTTGAACTAAATTTAAAATAATCATTACTTTCAACCTTTGTTTTTTCTTATGATGTATGTGTTGCAATAATAATTCAAAATTCTCATTTAAGATCTACCATATGTGAGAATCCATATTTTCTTTTTCTTAATAATCAGTACATCTTTTAGTGATAGGTGATGCTATTGATGCTATTTGTTTATATGTAAATTTAAAATAAATGGTGCTCAGCGCAGAGCTAAAAATTTTTTGTTTTCTTCAAAAATTATAAGGCCTTGCTCGCAAGAGCTGTAATACAAATTCAACCACAATACTTAAATAAAATGTAATTATTAACAATGACAGTGATTATTTTCGGTATAATTAAATTTTTGTTTCACTCATTTTCTGTTGGACAATCTTCTCTTGCTCATTCCTATTTTCTTTGATTTTGGTAGAATAACAATGTTTCTCAATTAGTCACAATATCGTTTTTTTTTATAAATAATAGAACCACATCTTATTGGGTTCTCAACAAAAATTAGTTTGTATATAATGAAAATGTAACTGTCTTCTCTCAATTTGTTCTTTTATATGATTTATGTATAGTTTTTGAAAAAATGTTTGTATATAGTTTAATTGTATTCTGTTTAGAGATAAGAAAAATTATGTAAATCAATAATTAAGAAGAAAATGAAGAATAAAATTAAACTTGAATTTAGTATTTAAGGAAATCAAAAATTGTAATTATTAGTAACTCAGAGGCAATTGGGGATTAATGTTTAATTGAATGAATGGAGTATGAATGTTTCAGTATTCACTTGTATAATTTAAGATGGAAAAAAAAAAAAATAATAATAATAATAATATTTGCGTGCAAAATATCATTATTATTTTTTTTTTTACCTAGAAGGAGGGAGAAATGTAATATACACTTTTTTTAAGAATTAAGTACGTAGTAAATAATTGTTTTAGATATCTTAAATTAGATTTAATATTTGGAAATAGGGATTCTCAGGAAAATAATACAACATTTATTTATCCTGACTGCAACCATCATAAATTATAATGAAAAGTGTGTTTATCATCATAAATGGAACCAAAATAGACGGTTTTATTTTAAAACATGGCGGCTCTATTTTGACTTCAACAGAACCTCTGCCATAATGATCGAGTGGGTGAAGATGATCAATTTGTCAATACTTCGACAATAAACCTGATCTAAGAAAATCAAAAAGAAGTAGAAGAGATTTTCATCAAATGAGAACTTCAGAAAATCATAAATGGTCCATTTGTATTAGAGAATCAAAATGGCAGTTCGCCATTTTGAAACCTAGAGAGGTGTAACGGACAACAAAGGAAAAGTAGCTTTGTTGTTTCGACCGGAGACCGGGGTAGACATCTTAAGAGTTCCCGCGATACTTCATCCACAAGATCCACATCATTTGGTAACACATTTCAATTATATCCCGTAAACCACCGTCATCATTCTACAAGAAGAAAGTGTATAATTTAAGATATATTGACGCTTCACGTTATTCGTATGTTTGTAATAGTAATAGTTCTGTGTGTCTGTGTCTGATTGTCTAGCAACCCCCCTGAGATAAGAGTCAAAGTTATATAAAACAAATATAAATATATAAAAAGTGAAAATAAGTTTAATTTATTTATTTTCCCAAAAACGGAACATTACAATATATATATATATATATATATATATATATATATATATATATATATATATATATATATATATATATATATATACTATTATAACAACGTTGAACGTAATGTAATGAAATAACGTAACGTAATGAAATAATAAATTGAATTCAAACTTACCAAAGTGAGTTGCCATCATCATCTTCAACTTGCTTAACTTTATAGCTTCTTGTTTGCATTTCTCCATAACGATGTTCTAGGCTACCACTTATAGTCGAAATATCTGTAAATTACATTAAATTAATCTTTCAAGTATTAATTTAAATGAGGGGGTAAGAAGCCAAGGAATACAAGTGATTTTGTTTTTTCAAAGATAGAGTTAAGTGCGGTTATGGATTGTTAATGGATATAAAATGTTTTAAAAAAGCACTATTGGCTAATATTCAAGGGATATTAAGAAGAGCCATAATATAAGTATGATACAGACTTAAGCATTTTATCAAAATGTTTTGACTTCAAAATGCGTTTCCAAAAAATTATTAAATTGTCACTTGTATCCCTTACCTTCTTACCTCCTCAAATATATTCGATTCAAACAACACACTATTTTTTAAGAAATTAATTATTCATTTTTTTTTTTAATATTGTTTTACAAAAAATTATGTTATTAATCCCTCATTTTTATAATGCGAAAATATAGCAATCAGAAATAAGATAAAATGGGAGAGGGCAATATGAATGCATTCACTCTCAAGGTAGTCTAACGATGTAAGTCAGTTTTGTTTTTAGTGTTCTTTATAAGCCTTAAATATCAATTTTCCCGCCGATGTACAGCATTCACTAAAGCATTCATAACTCCTCAGGATTTTATCCAAATTAAACATTACCACAACCAAGCTGAATTTCTGTTATTTAATGGATACCACTTTTAGATTTTATGGCTTGTCAAGGAAGAAAAAGCAGTGTAAAATAAAGACAAACTCCTCAAATGTTTTATTTTATATCTGTGGTTCTAATTTGTTTACGGAGATTGGGTTTGTATCATTTCATGTACTTTATAGGGCCCAAAACCACTACAATGTTTCGGATGAATCGGTGGCGTCTTCATGAAGTTATCATATTTTTTGTTTTTTGAAAAAAAACATTTAATGCAGAATATCTCAAAAGTGACAGTCAAAAATTATGAAACTAATATAGAATATATTCCAATATGATAAAAATATGTGACACGAATTTGGTGAGTGAGACTCAGCTGGTTCCAGAGTTATAAATTTGCTTCGCAGCTGAGTATTGGTGTATTTTCAAAGAATAAGATAAGTCCTGACCCTCTCGAGCAGCAATATTTGAAGCATTATAACTCTAAAATCAGTTGAGTCTCAGTCACCAAGTTTGTGTCATGTGTTTCCATCATATAGAGGTATAAACTGTATCAGTTTCATAATTTTTTTTGAGATGTTTTGCATAGTATGCTGCCTAAAATGAATATTGGCCATATTTTAAAATTCATATGATAAAAAAGGGTAATGCTTTGAAGATTTAAATTTCTACAGCAAGTAGTATGAAAATAAAACTATTCAAGAAAAAAAAAAAATTAAAGGTGTCTCTTTTTCTTATATACTTTTATAGCGTTAATAATTTTTTATGTCAATTTTCAGAAATTTCTGTAACCACTTTCCTCACTATTTAGGTGATGTGTTGTGAGGACAAAAATGTATAGCACATCATTGTCATAATTTTAGTTTTTATTTTGTTTTCATATCTACAAAATTACCAGAGTTAGAGATATTTCCCCAAAATTTGTTTTCAGCTGCGAAGCTAATTTAAAATGGCCGCAAAAAAAAAAGAAAACAAAAAGTAGACGCCTGAAAAATGTTTTAACCGTTTTGAACTAACCAAATTATAGGGAATAACTAGTTTTTCAGGGAATATTGTTTTCAACAATATCAAAAATATCAAATAACAGAAATTATTCAAACTGGGTGATTTCAAATGGATTGACCCAATCCTGAATTCCCTAATTATCTAAAATGTTTTTATAGAAAGCCACTTTTTTTTTTTTTATTTTCTCTCACCCTCTCCAAAGTATTATTTACAACTGAGAAATTCTTTCATGAAGGACCAACTGAGCTAAAAAATATAAAGTAGGCTCAAGCAATAATGACACTAGTAACTTGTAAAAAATCTTGAATCAGTTAAAAAATCAGTTTGTTCATGGTAGAAATTTAAACAATTTTCAAAGAAAATTGCCAGGAAACAGCTTTCTAATTTCCTTACCTATGTGTTATTTCATCAATAATTATCCCATCAATCCTTAAAAGGGTTATGGGTCAAGACACCCAGGAAGGTAATGAGAAATGTTTTAAAGTTGTTAGTAGGGAAGTGGTACACAATTTACAAGTCAAGAGAAAAATATCTTATAGTTCCTTTTAAGAGAGATTATTATAGTGCTTGGAAATTTTGCCTTAGAAATATCCCACCGGATATTGGTGTGAAAGAGGCAATTGAAAATGAGAATTGAATCACGATTCAACAGATATACAGCAACTTGAAGCTAAGGCTCAAGCAATTATTATGGTGGCAACTGCCGATAGTCATTTAGAATATTTGAAAGAGAAAGAATCAGATATAGTATGATGAAAAGTCTTGAGAGCAACTTTAAGAAGAAAGGCACAAGATCAATGCTATTTTTAAGAGAAATTTTTGTTAGAGAGAGGTTATTTTCTCAACTCTAGGAAACTGGTAGTAAACTGAGTGAGTAAAAAAAAAAATTAATTACGTATTACTTTCAATGCCCAAAGAATTTGAAAATGTTGAATGAAACAGTATAATATATATAAATATAAATATAATGAATAAACAATAACATTATAATAAACAATAATTATAATTCACATAAAAATTATAATTACATTATAATAAACAATAACACTTATAAAATAATCAATAATTAGTCATAATTATAATTAGTTATTATATTATATTTGCATGATTATTTATTATAAACAAATATTATTTATTTATTTATAAATAATTTTAACTACAAAGTTTGGCATCAAAGTAATTTATTTAATAAGGTATATATAAGCTTAATAAAAATTTTCCCGGACAATATGCTCTTCTCTTAGATTCCTATTTATCTGATAGATAGAATAAGACAAGAAGATGCATATTCTAGACTACCGGATACCGGTCTAGATTACCGGATTCTAGAGATAACCGGTAAACTGTTAGAAAATTAAACACAGCTATAGAAAGTATATAGAGATGGGGATATTTTGCAGATTAGCCCCACCAGTTATTTTGTAATATTAACCTATTAATTTACCTGATTAAATAAACACACATGATATCAAAAGCTTTAATTATAATTAATCTAATTCGCATTATTTTTTAAAGGTTATTTGCATGGCCAAAACTCTTAGATATTTAGTCATTATTCAAAGTGGAGTTCATTTTGCTAACTAAATGAATCCGTTGACAGAAGTTTATATAACATAAAAATAACAACATTGATTCAAATATAACTGATACATTTCTATAACAAATACTTGCCATGTTTAAAAATAACTGGTGGGGCTAATAGCCAAAGATGGGCCTCAAAATGGAAAATTAAACTTAATGAATTGAAGTTATTGATTTCGTTGATTTGAGAAAATTAACTATCTGCTGATTATGATGAATAATATCATATTAAAATCAAGCCAAATATCTCGGGGAAAAAATTGGACGAAAAGCTCAGATGGAAAGAGCATATAAAAAAAAAAAATTAATGCAGCTCAACTAAATATATTAAAAAATGCTTTAGCTCTTAGGCAGACAATCAAATCTTTCTGTACATAACAAACTTATTCTATACAAAGATGTCTAAAACCTATCTGGACCTATGGAATCTAACTGTTGGGATGCACAAGAGATTCCAACAGATAAATAATTCAAAGATTCCAAAATAAATTTCTTAGGGGAATTATCAATGCACTCTGCTACATCAAGAATGATATTCACCATGATTTTCTTCTACCTACAGCAGATAAAGAAATTAAAAAAATCGCCCAGTCATATCAAGGGCGATTACAAGAGCACATGAATCCTAAGGCCATCCATTTCCTCAACTTTAATACCCTAGTTAGGAGATTAAAACAACGAAAGCCCCATGAATTTGTTAAAAGTGATAGTCAGCCAAATAGTGATAGTTTTAAGCCAATAGTGATAGTTTGAGGCTATTTCGTGAGAAAATTAAAACAATATAATTTTTTTTTTTTCTAAATTAGTATTTTAGAACTAAATTGTAATAAGTTCATAATGAGCTTGATTGTAATTTAAATAAATAAAAATAGGAAACTCAGGAATGGGTCAGTTAAGGATTGATAGAATAATGATAGTTAAAACCACGTCCTGATGAAAATATACATTCAACACACTAACGCTATGTACTTCCCACAAACACTTTTAATAGACTGTTACATCTATAACCATTACATTAAAGAATCAATATAAGCTCTGCACTTTTGTTCTGCAACATACAATCATCAAGATTAACCACCACATTAAATTAACACTTTACAGTTATTTTATCAAACATTAATCATAAAATTACTAAATAATTAAATCTATAACAATCAATGTTCATTGGCATCTATTAGAGCAATGCTACTGATTCTGAACTGGATGGTATGTATTTTATGAATTCAAATTAAATGATTACAATAATTTTCTATTATGGTTACATTAATCTTTCATTTTTTCTATATATTATTTTTAATTAAATTAAAAAAAGGTAATTGAAAACATTTATATTTATTAAATCCATCTAATCCTTGGTTTACTGGAATCAACGAGGAAAGTTCCCTTCAAAATTCCTGCCAGCAACCATCAAAGGCCTGGCACAGACCATTCTCGATTATTAAAAATAATACAATTACCCAAACACTTTATTTTCTTTACTGCCACCAAAGGTTGCTAGGCAAGGAAAGTATTGTAAACGGGCCAAATTTTTGGTATCCGGTTTACAACAAATCTTTACGTTCCAAAGCTCTCCGAGTTCGATAATGCATTTCAACCATTGGTCTGGGTGTCTGTGTCTCGAGTAACTCGCAAAAGGATGGGCCAATTCCATTGCTGTTTTTGCGTGTATGATGACTGTAACACTAGATGGGTACCCAGTGCGGCAGGATTACCAGTACCAAAAAACTTGTTTTATAAATGTTTGTTGAGATTTTCTCTAAAACAACTCTAATGATTTTGATGAAAATTGCCTTAAGTATTCTTCTGGAAGCCCTTTAACTTTTCATAAAAAGTACATAGGGTAAACAAGACAGTTATTGAAACTGTTAAAACCATCTTTATATTATAAATTTATGGAAAAATAGTTCAATCAAAATTCATTGTAACTTTTCCTGAATTACTGTACTTTATGCTTAATAAAAAATGTCAGTCCAAAATTATCCATGAAAGGTATTTTGAAATAAATTAAAAATAAATAGCGCAAAATCAATTATTGACATCCAATGGATGAGTTATTGACACCACACTTCATTCTAATTTATATAAATATTATATTATGAATGGCTTCATTTAAAGGAAACTACAGGTAGGATTCATTATAAAACATACTTAAGAAGAAGTGCATTCCTCATAAGGACAGGATAAGCATAACCGATCGGGTGTTCTCTCTAACTATTCTCCATTCCAAGCATAGCATTTAATCATGTTTGAGCTGGATTCTTGTAGATATTGCATACTATTAAATTTTCACCGATTCTGTCTTGGTAAATGGAATTGAAAGAATGTAAATATGTAGAGAAATCATTTTATAGGTAAATAACTTCACTTGCTTGAAAGAACATTTATTTCAAAAAGTATTAACATATTTATTAACTTTTTTGTTTTAATGTACTTAATCAACGATCATGAATATACAAAATTGCTGTTCCAAATAGAGAAACACACACACACAATTAAAGTAATAAAAAGTTCACTTCTATTCACTAAAATCATCAACCACCGATAACCGACAATCAAATTCATCGGAGCCATCACTTTCAGAGAGATGAGACACATCTTTTGGAAATTCTTATTACACATTGAACAGCTTATAAAACTACTTTTGAGGATGTTTCCACACTTGAAATATAAAGATAGCTCATTGGTCTTGCAGATTGTTCTCTCTCTCTCTCTCTCCAGCTTTTTAGATTTTTGTTTTCCAAAGCTTTCTTTTTTTTTAAGTTATTAGTATCCATCATTGATTTTCATTTTTGGCTGGTTATATAAATTAGCCTATGGATATTTCTTTATGCAGAAATGCATTCAGCTATTGCAGGATACCTGCGAAGGAAAGCTAAGTACCAACCATCTCTTTGACAAATCTTTAAGGTTTTTTTTTTTATTAATCAGAGTTGTGAACTCTTTTACGGAACGTAAAATGTATATACATTTGTTTTTTGTTTTTTTTCAAAACCTTCTTTACACAATACTCAATCCATTTTACAAAACCAATAGCATCTTCTTGATAGAGGATAGGTCAAGGCCCAAATGATGACTTTACAAACTTACCACTCAATCTGAAACGAAGAGTTGCTATGGGGGCACCTATTGATGTAATTACGCATTAATTAATTATTGTATTTATTAAATTATATATATCAAGTAAGTCACGCCTGTCTTAATTATGGTGGCAGTTGTGTGTGTGTGTATTGAACTAACGAGTACTGCCATATGACAATGACCGTTGTGAGTTGTGTAACAAAATTATCCAATATAATCCGTTCTTTACTTATACATTTTGAGTTATTTATTCTTCCCAGTGTATTCTGATAAAAGGTTATGGGCCCAGTGTACCCATTTTGAGTTATGTACTTGGGATTTTGATAGTAAAGTCGGATTTCGGTATTTTGAAGTGAGTCCACGTGTTTGTCATTGAGTGAAATTCTTTTTTTGTTAATTATGGCAACTACAAGTTTTGGAAACGTTGTCTACGGTATTAAACCGTTCGATGGAATAAATTTCACCAATTGGAATTTCCGAATGAAGTTACTTTTGGAGCAGAATGGAGTACTTGGTGTACTATCACAGGAACCTCCAACAACGGAAGCCGAGCTTAAGGCTTTCAACGTAGATGATGTTAAGGCTCGAAATATCATAGTTCAAGGACTTGCCGACAACATTCTGCCTACGATAAAGGACAAGAAAACAGCTAAACTGATTATGGAAGCTCTCGAGAAAACGTACGAGAAGCGCGGCATGAAATCGCTTGTAAATGCACAAAAGGTGTGGAGGAAGCTGGAATACAGAAACGAGCGACCGCTTCAAGAATTTTTCCAAGAGTTCGAGACATTGTCATCAGAAGTAAAAATTGCTGGAGGGAAATTAGAAGAAGACGAAGTCGTCAGTCAGTAGTTGGTCGCAATGCCATCTGACTTTGATGCAATGGTGTCAGCAATGGATATTCTTTTCAACCAAAATGAATCTTCCGTCAGTTTGGAGTATGTAAAGTATACCCTTTTGGCTGAGTACGAGAGATTCAAGAAGAAAGAGGACCAGTCCCAAAATGTATTTGCTGCCTACAAAAATAGAGGTAAGTGGTCCAACACTTTTAGAAATTACAAGCCAAACAGTAGTGAACCATCCAATAACAAGTCCAGTGTTATTTGTTATTACTGTAGAGAACGGGGGCACATGAAGAATTTTTGTCCTAATTTGAAAAATAAAACTTTTGGCGCTACATCTGATGATAACGCTTGTGATAAGACTGATAACGAATTTACCTTCATAGTTAACAGTGATGAAACTTCTCATGTTTGTAAACATTCCTCGGATTTGACGTACTTTGTGGTGGATTCAGGGGCTACAAGTCATCTTTTGAAAGTTGATTATATCGACTATTTAAGAGATTCCACTAAAGTTAATTTGAGTGTTGCCAAAAAGGGAGAGAGTGTCAGTGCTGAGAATAAGGGTAATCTGGTTCGCTTGTCTGAGAGTGGTGACAAGGTAAATATTTGTGATGTTTTGGTTTGTGACAATTTATCAATGAATCTCCTATCTGTGATGAAATTGGAAGAAAAAGGATGTAAGGTGTTATTTGAAAATTCAAGTGTTAAAATTATCTCTGGGAGTAAAGTGTTAAGGGGAGAACTTTTTGGAAAACTTTATATTGTGAAACTACATCTGATTCAAGAGCATGCTAATTTGGTTTCAGCAAGTAATAAATTGATGCATCAGAAGATGGCACACAGCTCGCTCTTCCCGGTCGGACTTTGCGACATTTGTTTGAAAGGTAAACAAACCAAATTACCATGCATGAAATCCATCCCTGATGACTGGAAGGCAAGTAGAGTGCTCCAACGTATTTCTACAGATGTTTGCGGAAAAATATCACCTCCCACTTATGATAACTATAATTATTTCGTCACTTTTATTGACCATTTTTCAAATTTTTGTGTTACGTATTTATTACATTCAAAATCTGAAGTTTTTGACAAATTCAAAATTTACGTTGCGATGGTTGAGGCAAAGTTTGGTACCAAAATAGAAAATTTAAGATGTGACAGAGGTGGAGAATATGTTGCTGGTAAATTTATTGAGTTCTGCCAGTCTAAAGGAATTACTATTAGTTACTCGATGCCCAGGAATCCGTCTCAAAATGGTAAAGTAGAACGAATGAACCGAACCCTACTGGAGAAGGCTAGGTGCTTGCTATTGGACAGCAAATTAGATAAGGATATGTGGGGCGAAGCTTTAGCAACTGCGACTTATATCACAAATAGACTAGAGTCTTCCGTTTTGTCTAAAGGTGTCACTCCTGCTGAAAGATGGTATGGTTACAAGCCCAATTTGAATAAAATTAAAGTTTTTGGCTGCCCTGCTTATTCGTTGATTCATAAAGAAGATAGACATGGGAAATTAAGTGATCAGTCTAAAAGGTTATATATGGTGGGATATTGTGATAATGGGTATCGCCTTTGGAACCCCAATACTAGGAAGATCGAATTTGGGAGAAATGTTGTATTTGACGAGAAAATTGAAACCTCCAATCATGAAGAACTACGATATACAATAATATCTCTAGAACAGAGACATTCCCCGGTTAATGACGGAGAAAATATTGAAACCCTGGATAATTCTGATCAAGAAAGTGACTTTCACGGTTTCCCTGATGTTGAAGAAGAAAAATCAAAGCCTGAAAGAACTAGAGTTAAACCCAAATATCTCGATGATTTTGTAACATTTGTTTTTGATGAGCTAGCCTTGTCTGCTAATTATGATTGTGACGTCCCTAAAACTTATTCTGAAGCAATTAGTGATCCCGGTTGGCATGAAGCTATCAACGATGAATTAAATTCACTTGAAGCTAATGAAACATGGGAAGAAGTCGACACACCACCTGACAAGACGATAATTGACTGCAAATGGATCTTCACTGTGAAGTCTTCAGAAGACGATATGAAGAAGAAGGCCAGGCTTGTGGCGCGAGGGCATCAACAAACCGACAATCAGCCCGATGACCTCTATGCTCCAGTTGCCTGCTTCACAACCCTTCGGGTGCTCCTAGCTGCTGTAGCAGAGAAAAATATGATTATCGACCAACTCGATGTGAGAAGTGCGTTTCTTAAGTGCTATCTTAAAGTACCTGTTTTTATTAAGCCACCGGAAGGCTATAAAAGTGTCAGTGGAAAAGTGCTTAGATTAAGGAAAGCATTGTATGGTTTGAAACAAAGCCCTAAGGCTTGGAACGACCACTTAAATGAAATTTTTATAAAATTTGATTTTAATAGATCTAAAGTAGATCCATGTCTTTATTTTAATAGTAATAATGTTTATGTACTTATCTGGGTAGATGAGTTCCTTATTGTGGCCAGTTCCAAATCTGATTTGGATTTTGTAAAGAATTTGTTTATGTCTGATATAGAATGTAAGGATTTAGGTAATAATAATAATTCATTTCAATTTCTGGGTTTACACATTTTAAAAAATGATCAAGGTATTATTATTATTAATCAAAAAGGTTTAATTAAAAGAATCATTAATAAATTTAACATGACAAATGCTAAGGGTAGAAAGGTACCTATTGAACCTAAATTGAATCTTGAAAAAGGACCGGTTAATGACTGTCCTAATGTTCCATACAAGGAATTATTGGGTAGTTTAATGTGCCTTATGATAGGATCTCGCCCTGATTTGTGTTATTCAATTTCATATTTTGGACGCTTTCAAAATTGTTACACAAATACCCATTGGAAACATCTCAAAAATGTCATTAATATCTAAAATGTACCGCAAATTTTAGCTTAAGTTTTAAAAATTCAGGTTGTAAATCAATTAATATACATGCATTTGTCGATGCTGATTATGCATTCGACATTAATGACCGAAAAAGTATATCAGGATTTGTCATTAAATTAAATAATAATGTTGTCTCGTGGGGATCGAAAAAGCAATCAATTGTAGCTGTTAGTACTTGCGAGGCAGAATATTATGCTTTAGCTGAGTGTATCAAAGAAACACTATTTTTAAAGAAAATATTATGTGAAAATTTTAATTTTGATGATGTAATACAAATTTATGAGGATAATCAAGGTGCAATTAAAATTTCAGGGACAATGGAAACCAAAAGGACAAAACATTTTGATATAAAATACTATTTTGTAAAAGATTTGGTAGCTAATGGTACAATTAAAATAAATTATATTGAATCTTCTGAACAACTAGGGGACATTATGACTAAGTCCTTACCCGCAACTAAGTTTAATGACTTTTGTAAAAGATTAAATCTTGTCTGTACCTAATGCGCAATTAAGAGGGAGTATTGATCTAATTACGCATTAATTAATTATTGTATTTATTAAATAATATATATCAAGTAAGTCATGCCTGTCTTAATTATGGTGGCAGTTGTGTGTGTGTGTATTGAACTAACGAGTACTGCCATATGACAATGACCATTGTGAGTTGTGTAACAAAATTATCCAATATAATCCTTCTTTACTTATACATTTTGAGTTATTTATTCTTCCCAGTGTATTCTGGTAAAAGCACCAAATCTATTTGATACAGAATCTCTCCTTTATAACCTTTAATGCATTATCCAAATCTTTTGCTTCTTTGGCAAATTTTGACCTACTAAATTATAAAAAAAACAACATTTAATTGGCGATGAAATATTTCGATTTCAACCATACCACAAAAATGTTGGCAGTGTCAATAGCTTTTGTTCAAACACAAAATTCAGTTATTGTCACCATATGCCAATAATTAGAAATAATATAAATAAAATTTGTGTAAACACAAATTAAGAATTATTATTTCAAAGACTGGATTTGATTTGCTAAAGAAACTGAGTTATTAGATGAAAAAAATAGGAATTAAGTTATTGACACAGGTGTCAATAATACATTAAGATCAGATTTAATGACCAGTAATTGTCACCCTCATAAAAAAAATTTAAAATTGGTAATTTTAGTTTCAAATATATATTAAATGTTTGATTATAAAACATGATTGTAATAAAGGATCTATCTTAAATTATTTTGTTGATTAAAGAAAAGAAATCATAAATCATCCAATACTTTTCTTAACAAAACGGAGGAAAACTTGTAACTACTTTTTTGGAATCTTCTTGATTAAATTTTCGCAAGGAATTTAAACGGTCTTTATTTAAAACTGAACATTTCCATAACCTGCCTACTTGATGACACCAGTAAAACAGAAACTCGTAGAAATATGATAAATTTACGTAAGCATACAAAAATATTGAGTAAGTGTTTTTTTACTTTCTTGTACGAAGTAAAAGGAAGTATTGTAATCGCGAAAATTTTCGGTTTTCAGATTTCAACGGAAATATCCATTTTGGCCATCCCTGAATCCATTTTGACTAGTTTCGTCGTGGCGTCTGTACGTACATACGTTCGTACGTTCGTATTTCGCATAACTCAAAAACGGTTTGCCGTAGGAAGTTGAAATTTTGTACTTAGGATTGTTGTAAAATCTAGTTGTGAACCTCCCTTTTTGGTTGATCACCGAAAGTGTTACTTTACTTGAAGGCCATAATTGATTTCCATCAAAAATTATATTAAAATACTAAGCAAAACTTCACAAATTTAATATTTATAACTTATATATTGATTTAAATAACATACTATATTTTGGTCTAAATTGGAAAACCGGAAGCGGTACTTTACTTGAAGGTCATATTAGACTTTCATAAAAAATTATATTAAAATATAATGTAAAACATCTCAAATTTTGTAAATAGGACTTTTATATCGTTATGAATGTATTTACTATATTTTGGTTAAAATTGGTGAGCCGAAAAGGGTACTTTACTTGAAGGTCATAATAAGCTTACATCAAAAATTATATTTAAATTAAATATATAAATCATATGTTTCCGTAATCAAGGGTACAAACGCAATTTGGTTTCCAATCCAAATTAACATTTTTATTACTTGTTTTTAAGTGTTAAAATTGAGTGTAAAATACTGGTTTTCCTCCCCTTTTGTGTCAATAGATGGATGTCGGGACGCCGAGTGTCGTTTTTGAGATACTGTAATCTTCGGAAACTAGTAACCAAATTCAGGATCACTTTTTGAACCACCGATTTATAGTTTTATAGGTGTACAAGGAAGTCATGTGTTGTCCACATCAGATTTTTTTACATAAATATTTTTAAAACATTTCCAAACATTAGTTCCCAATTAGGAAACATTGGCTGCTAAAAACCAATATCGCTATCTTAACAACCTATAATACAAGAGAAAAAAAATTAAGACAAAAAGACCGTTTCTTTTTAGAAGGATAAGCTTCGGATAATAATAAAAAAAAATGTTTATAATGCCCAAGAGCTTTTTATAGACAACAACATTCAATATCTTGGCTTGCGTCATCGGTTAAATTCTCCAAGAATGCAAAATAGTTAAGCTCTACAAGCTTTATGGCTATTTCTTGTCTTTTAAACATTCTGCCTGACATTAAATACGATTTAAGGCAGAGATGCCGAATCTCCCTAGGTCAACGACGCACCTCCCCCCCTTAGTCGAGGACGTACCCTCTCCCCTCTCTAAACTTACCGCTACTGCTATTTAGCCTGAATCCCTTATTATTATTATTATTTATGAACATATTACATCATTTTCATTTTTATTTTATAACATAATGTGTGGAAAAATAGAGGAAAGTTTTGTTGTGGTCGTAAATTTTGGTTCACCCCAATTTTTTGTGTCGCTGAGCACGTATCTGAGATCTGCTGACAGATATTTTGATCAGAACCTTGTTTTGGTTAAACGAAATTAAATTAGACAAAATTTCTACATTTTATGACCATAAAAAATGTCTTTACGATCAACCGTTAAGCCGCTAGAACGCGATGAAGAAGTATAAAAAAATGGCAAAAAGCGATTATTTTCATAACAACTATCCTTAACCCTTGTTACCCAACTTTTGACAACAATACATTTGACTCTAATTTTCAGGCTATTAAACTTCATGAAATACACATTAAAAATATGAAAATTACCCATGTGCACTGTGCTTGTAGTGTTTTTTTTATGCTCATACCTGAAAACCATGCATTATTCGAATAAATTCTAACATTTATTTTATACTAAATTAAAGAAGAGTAAATTACCTACAATTTTGATTCTAAAGATTTTTTGTTTGGACATTCCGATTTGAAACGAACGTGATTCGAAATTATGAGGCACAATGTCTAAATTAATTTTTGAGCAAGAGCTCTCGGAGGAAAGTTTTGAAGAAGTTTTGAAAATTTGTTCATGTATGTTTCTTAATGCACTGATTACGAATTTCAACTTTGTTACCTCATATTTGTCCCAGAAGTATTAAAAAAAAAAAAATGTTTTCTTTTGCTCATACTTTGAAAAACGTGCTATTCGAATTAATGTAAATATTTGCTTTATACTAAATTATAGAAGTGTAAATCACCTAGGTTTTTGATTCTGAGTTTTTTTTTGTTTGGCGGCTCTGCTTTTATGAGAGCGCAATTTGAAATTACTAAGCGGTGTTTCGAAATTAACGTTGAGTAAGGATCTCGGTGAAAAGTTTGAAATTTGCACATACTTTCTAGGTTTTCAGGGTACTGATTACGAATTTGAACTTTTCCCTCTAAAGTTTCCCGGAAAAAAAGGTACAAAAAATCAAATTCGACTTTACCCTTATAATTTCGAATTGCGCTCACTTAAAGCTGCTTGAAATGCAATCTAGGACGTGCTCAGCTGTCTTCGGAACACCACATATGGGGCATAGGGGATCAATTCTATATATATTGCTATTAGTTTGGATTACATTGATGACTATTTGATTCGAGTGAACATAGCCTGAATCGGGTTTACAGATAATTAATATGTAAGCTAGCTTCTACGCGATAGAAGAGACTGTGGAGAGGGGATGTTCGCAGGGCTCTGTCTTTGGTCCTGGCCTGTGGAAATTGGTCTTCGATGAGTTGTTGGGAGTGATAGAGGAGGAGCGGTTCCCCGCTACTGCTTATGTGGATGACCTGGCAGTTGTAGTGACCTCGAATAGCAGGGCCAGACTGAAAGATGAAGCTGAACGGTGCACCAACCTGATAGGAGAGTGGTGCGAGGGAAAGAAGTTGAAGATGGCGGGTTCCAAGACTCAGGCCATCTTCTTAAGAGGTACGACTGATAGGGCTAACCATATAAATATGGAATATACAAGGATCAAGAATTCGTCCGAGTGAGGTAGTTGCCTATCTTGAAGTTAGGATCGGAAGAAATTTCAATATGACGCCTCACTTGGACTATTTGAAAAGTAGGGTGACCCTAGCCATTAATGGACTCAATCCTATCGGTGGTACTTTTTGGGGCATAAGATACCCACCAACTATGACCATTTATAAAGGAGTGATCGTGGGCATCCTGAGGTACGTTTCCTCAGCCTGGAACCAGAGTCTCTCGCACAGACAGGAGAGTAGGTTGGTGGCCATCCAGCGGATGGCTCTGCTTCGAGTAACCATGTCATACAGGACAGTGTCTCATGAGGTGGTGCAGGTCTGAGCAGGAAGGATACTTCTTGATCTTCTGCTGCGAGAAGATTACTTCCGGCACAAGTTAACGAGGGAAGACCCGACGGATCTACCGGCGGATCTCCGAGTGAGGATCAATGCCGACCCTAGCAGTGGGAAGATAATCCTCTCGGAGGATACAGGAGAAGAATGGAACCGGTGGGTGCTGGGTGACTACCATTAAAGAGAAAAGGGAGGAGGGACAGAATCTATAATTTTCCAACATTTTTGACCGAATTTCTCAACAATAATTTTCTTTTCTATTAAACATAACACTGTACGGATGTAATCCCAATTTCTTAACTTAAAAAGTATTGGTGTTTCAAATTTTGTTGCTCTACGAATAAATTGTTTAATCATAATTTTCGCTGTTTGCAGGAGGTTCTCAAATCTCAAATTTCCTAACGTTTTTGAAGTCTAATTGGGAGGGAGTGACATTCCCAAACAAGTGTTTGACGATATCTCACCAGTTTTAAATTGAAAAATTATTCAGATCAAAGAAAATGTTGATGCATGTGACTAACCATCTATTTATTCCCCACTCTACCATCTTGCGAATTTTTGCCTTGCCCTATCGTACGCTTTCTCCATAAAAATAAATAAATGTTTGTTATTTGTTAGAAAATCATTATGAGCTAAATTATATTATATCATCTTTACAACAGTACACGTAATAGAGGGCATTTTACGGAGTAGCGTTATTATTTTTGATCAAGCAGCCATAAAATATTTACTTATATGAATACGGTTTGTAAAAAAAAAAAAAAATCCGCAATGATAGTGTTAACATTGCTTCGCTCTTCAATGACAAAGCCTGTGGTTCTTTTGATAATGTAAAAAGAATGAAAACCCCTGTGAGCTTGTTATAGCAGAAAAGTAAAATGTTTTAGATATTATTATCGATAAGACTATTTTTTTTTTGGTAATCCTTATAGTTATACTTCTTATATTTGGAACACTTTAGTATTAGTGCTTAAACTATATTAATTATTAGATTTCTTGTAAATATTAATTTAAAAAATGTAGGTCCTTCTTAGGCTCATCCTTAACTACATGTTGTCCCGCCAATGATTCATTTTATAATGATTGATGAAACAGTGGGCTTTCGGGAGAGGGGAAGGAGTTGTGCCTATGGGGTTTCAAGGTTTCTTACCTCTTTAGTGGCCCAATCCTGCCTTATCATTGCAGCCGAGTTGAATTGTTTCGAGAAAGCAGTTGGGAACATACAGATTGTTTTCATAATAAACAAGAGGAATAACAGATTGTATTTTGTTAATGAATAAACACTCGTCTTCATATGCTTTTGAGCAAACCCAAGCAAAAAACAGAGTAGGTAAAAAGTTGAGTTAACTTAAAACAAGTTATCGCAAATCAAAAATTCCCACGTTATTTGAAAAATCATACAAGAACCTTCAACAAACAATGTTGCAGACATAAAAAAATTTAAATTTCAGTTTTTCAAAACTGATATTAAAAGGCAAAAAAAAATCGAAAATATTTTGTTCTGTTCAATTGCTGGAAAATTTAGATATAGTTTTTTTAGAATATAAAAAATAACGGACTTTGACATGTTGTCTCTTTACCTTTAAAAAGGGCGGTTTAGCGATCGAATTCATCGGTTTTTACGTAATTTATGACTATTTAAAAAAAAAAACTCCCTACAACATGCATTTATCAGTTGCGCAGCGATTAACGAAAGAATATGCACAATCAGACTAAAGTGAAAGTTCTGCAATATTTCGCTAATGAGTGTGCACGTCCCGACTGAAGAAAAAGAAGAAGGGGAAAAAGATGTTTTCTACGGTGATCTGAAAAGAACATATAATAGACTTCGCAATATGACACAAAAATAATCCTAGGTGATTTTAATGCTAAAATTGAGAAAGAAGAAGCCTTTAATCCGACCATTGGAAGGTACAGCAGGAATGATGAGAGAGTGATAATGGTATGAGATTAGTCGATTTCGCGATAACCCAAAACATGAAGATAAGCATCACATATTTTGCCCACAAAGATATCCATAAGGAAATATGGTTATCGTCAGATGGAAAGTACTTGGAATCAAATAGACCATGCACTAATCGTTAAGACATCTGCCAGTAATATTTGACGTACGTAATTTTAGAGGGGCCGTGTGACAAAGACCATGTTCTGGTTAGGATTAAATATAAATAGAAATTTGCAACACGAAGATACGTAAAAATCCACCTATAAATCTTAAAGGAACCAGAAGTTGCTCGACTTTTAGAAGAAACTGTGCCAAAAGAATTTCGTGACCAGGCTTCGGAAAATGACACAATTGAAGGGAAATAGAAACAAACCATTATGACGCTTAGAAATGTTGCAGAAAATGTATTAGAACTTAGACCATCTGGAATATTGTTTTTCCAACGCAACTGTTATAATTGATAAATATTACAATCTGTCACATAAAAAGTAAAAAAATGTGGAACATCTTTTTGGTAATAAATAAAAAATATCACACACTTTAGAAACAAAACCAAAGCTCCTGATTTTTTGTGATGTGTATAGTAGTAAATAGACCAAGAATCTTTTAACTTATGCGTTACTATTAACAGTATTTCAGAAACATCCTGTTCTCCTCAAACAGATTTATAATAACCATTTATAGTATCTTAGAACAAAACAATTTATATGGGCAATGACATGTTATGTAATTTTTTCAGTCCCTATATATTTGCTTTTTGATATATACAGCGAGTAGGTAATTCTCTTATCGCTCAACATAGGCCGCCAGATTTGTCAATAGTGTTGGATTTGTTTAGATTTTACTTTTGTTTTTTTAACTAAACTATGGAATATATAAAAAATTAAGACGTTTCTGTGTCATCGAAATTTTTGGTTTTATTCGTATGTTAGAGAGTTCGTATGAGAGTTTAAATTTGTTGGCACTTAGTTAACATTTAAATGATACAATGACGATTCTATTTGACTATTGTAAACCATGGAATGACGAAATATTGTACTGACGATTTATATATGTATATATGTTTATAGATATAATTACGATACTCTGTGACAGTATCATTGCCAATAGATACTTCTTTGTCATTTTTTAAAATGTATAAATATATTAAATATTTCTGAGACATTCATGAATGATGTTTAGCCAATAGAAATATGTACAGAATTATGTATATTTTGATTTTTAACCAACTGTTATCATTGATTTTATTCGAACATATTCAGGAACTTGTAACATTAGTAGTACATGTCAATATTTTTCAAAATAAAAGTGTCAAAGCACGAAGTTATACATGCTCTGTAATTTAATGGTTTATTTTTTTTTAAAGAAATCTGCTAGACAAATTAAAAATATGCTGCTGGATCGGTTGATCATTTTATTTTATTTATTTATTACTTTCACTTACCTGTATATGAAATATATAGCAACGGAGAGTATTGCGGTCGTGCAAAATTTCTTATCCGAGTTTTCAACAGAAATACACTTTTTAAGGTCTCCAGGGATTCAAATAACCAAGTTTCGCAAAATGATGTGTGTGTGTTTGTGTGTCTGTGTGTGTATGTTTGCGTGTCTGTGGGTGTGTTTGTGTGTGTGTGTGTGTGTGTGTGTGTGTGTGTGTGGTTAAGTCGAGTTCAAAAACGAAAATAACCAGATTACTTATTTAAGGAAATTTTAATCAAGTATTTAACTTACCGGAAAATCCACTTTATATTAGTGTTTGTACGCTTTTTTTTAATAATTTTCTCGAAAATAACTCTAACGGTTTTGATTAAACTCGTGGTATAGATGAATAATTAAATAGACTGACAGGGCTTAAATGCCGAATTTTCAAAATGGCCTCCTTTAAAGTACGTTACCTTTAATTTTGTTTATATGAAATAATTAACCGTCACGCAACTAGTAATACAAAATGGATGAATATAAACTATGAAAGAATTTGATAAATTACTAAAGGAGGAAAGAGAAGAAATTTTATTTTGGTCTCTCAAACTCCTTTTGATAGATCAAACTCCTTAGATCTATAATGATCAAGCTTCATATCCCACAATTACTTTCCTTATGTTTTATAAAATTGTTTATACAAATAAGAGGTCATGAATCTGTTTTAATGCATGATTTCATTATCATTTTATAATTAAAAAAATATTTTACTTTCCTACTATTCCGAGTTCCTGACTAGAATGGGCACGTTACGAAAGGACATCATATCCACTGAGGAAACAGCAAAAAACATCCCAGATGATTAAAAAAAATTACTGTTTCAACTACTACGTCAAATATTCAGTTTGGTCACGTATTTATCTAAGTTCCCAAGTAGCATAGATTTCTGTATTTCTTTGATACAATCAGTTCTTACCTTCTGGCTCCGGATTAGGTGAGAATCCATCGTTGTGACAGGCCATTCCAGCAGCCTCTGAAGCCCAGTTGCAACTAAGCTAGATCACTAAAATAACGGGTAAAAGCTGTCGGGAAAATGTGATAACGATCTGTTGTCATCCGTGCTGCTGGTGCGAGACATTCGCAGGCAGATCCATGTCATTGTCAGCGTATGTAGAGAACTCACTGTTTGAATTAATATTGATTAGAGTGACCAACGCATTAATTGTTCCAAGGTCCATAGTGTTACAGGATTTGTTCCAAGTGATTGCATTTTTTATAATAATTATTTAAGCCTCCAGTTTTTTTTTTTCTCAGAAGAATGTTGTTTTTGTATTTTTAATTTTTACCTACTATGTTGTTCTTGACACTCTATTGAAATCATTTTACAATATTGCATGGATTATTTTCATAATAATATAAGATATATTAGAATAAATAAAATATATTGGAATAAAATTAGAATAGTTCATTCCTAAAATTGAACATCCTTGGCCAAAAACATAAATTGAAACACAGTAACAATATAAATTCAATAAATACATTTGTACTTCAGAGGTGAACTGTCGTAAATAAAATTTTCACTACTTCCATCATTTAGCTTATTTACGTTACATAAAAATATGGTCGGAATATTGCAAATACGGATAACTAAAACAAAAACATTAAAATTGGACTTAACTAGTTTACCTCTGACCTACAGATATATCATTACAATTTAGCGTTAAAACTACCTATCGATTAAAAAAAAGTATTCATTTTTTAACTAATATAATAACTGTAAAAAACAAAATTAAAACAAAATTCCGAAACCCCCAAAACCTTGTTCTAGGGGTTATGAAACGGACTAAAATGCATCCCTGCCCTCCTTCAATGACCTTCGATAGAGTGCAATGGTCTATTATTTTCTGGGAAAATACGACTAATAAATGAACTAAATATAAAAGATCTTAACGGTTTAAAATATCTTAGCTTTTTTTACCATTTGTAATGAAATACTTTTGGTATACTACTTGGGCTGGAGTACATTCCATAAGCATATCGTCGTTTTCTCTGCGAAAGCTCTAATTTTCCAAAAACATGATTTCACAGGACATACGAAAAACCGATTTATAAGCAATTTTTAAAATATAATTTTCATCATCATCATCATATTCTTTCCCTCTCTACCGCTGCGCAGTGTGGGGATGCCCTCTGTAGAGCTTGACCCTGATGACCTCGTCGTATTCGCTGCGGAAGACCGGGACCTACAACACAACGTGAATATCATGCAGGAAGAGTTGAGGAGCATTAACATGGATATTAATCCAGATAAGACCAAATGCATGAGAATAGGAAGATGTCCTCACCGTGTTATGAGAATATTGAGACTGAAGGGATCAGTCCTAAAACAGGTGCAGGATTTTAAATATCTAGGTGCTTGGATTAACGAAAGCGGCTATATCGATGGAGAGGTGTCGCAAAGGCTGGGAGCAGCTGGTAGATTGTTCAACGCAGTCCGGAAAGGTTTTCTCAACAAAAGAGAGGTGACGAAGAAGACGAAGATATCCGTCTACAAGTCTACGTTCCTGCCCATCCTATCTTACTCCTCCGAATCATGGACCCTTACCACAAAACACAAAGGGCAGATCCAGATAATGGAAATGAGATACCTAAGAAAGGTTGAAGGAAGGACCAGAAGAGATAGGATCCGCAACACGACAATAAGATCGAATCTTGAGGTAAAGCCGGTAGAAACCATTCTTGAAGAAAATAAACTAAGATGGTTTGGGCACCTTCTGAGGAAGAGCACGGAGAGAACGGCCAGGATAACGTACGAGATGAGAGTAGACGGAAGAAGACCAAGAGGAAGACCACGGATCACCTGGATAGAAGGCGTGCGGGAGGCGTTCAGGAAGCGAGGGCTGGATTGGAGCAGAAGGAGAGAATTGGTTCAAGAAAGGGACACTTGGGTCAAATATAATTTTATAAATTAATTATGAACATTCCGACAAGGTAGGAAAACAACGGTGAAACCACTTGTGTGAAGATTGTCTTGGAGGTTTGACATGTGTGATTTCCATTAGTAACTGTTGCGCATGCGATAAAAACAGTAGGAGGATTCTTTTTGATCAATTTAAACATGTTAGGATTTTTCAACACATGAGTGCTTTTCAACAGAACATAGGAGAAAAAAAATTTAGTTTTTAATAAAAACAAAATCACATACTAGCTTATCTTTTATTTATTAATTTTTTTTACAGGAAAAATGGTACACTATAATTGGAGGTGACATTTCCGACAAGTTACTGCAGAAAATAATTGAGAACTGCATACTACAATATGACGGTGTTCACTACAATATGTATCTGCTAAACGAATACTCATTGTCAGTTGCGATTATATTCGTTAATTGAAAATATTATAATAAAGTTTATTAATTCAATTACAGTAGGTTATTCATTACTAACTGAACTCGCGATATAACAAATAACGAAGATTATTTTTGGGCAATATTAACCGATTAAATAATTTTTATTTTATACCTGGAATGTTACCACTAATCCAACAGCTATACAGAATTTATAAACACTGGTTTCTGTGTTTAGTTTTGTTGAAATTGTGATGTAAGTTCCTGTCGAATCTATGCAAAACAAAAGTGCAATAGACTTAGAATTTGATGCTCTCCAACTTTAGTTATTTGACATTTTTTATATGGAATAACCTTTGTTGATTTACAGACCTGCAAAATTGAGTAAAAATTATATAATAAAACGATACTTTCGGTTGGCACTAAAAGGTTTAAGGAGACTATTCGAGGAAGAATATAATATATTCTTGTTCTTTATGTTCTTTAATTTAGGTAAGACTAAAATTTTCTGTGTGATGTACTCTTCTGATACAATAAGAAAAAAAGTAAAAAAGTAAAAACATTTCGGGTTTTCTTGGCTCCTAAAGTTTAGTTCTATTGTTCAGTTTAGTTCTTAGTTTTAAAGTTTTTTGAAAACAAGAACTGTTTGAAAATAATTAAAAAATATTTATTATTTTTGTACAAGAGAAATGAACTTTAAGCAATTTTATTTCAAAAAGAAAAACTGTTCATGACAAAGCGAAGTTGAGCAAGTGTATTAATTTAAATGTTGAAATTAAAAACTTAAAAATAAACGCCAGTGAATAAAGGGTTAAAGTTCAACATTTTCTAGTTAGGAAACACCGTCGATTATAATCATGAAGCAAGTTAAGATGGCTTTCAATGAAGTACCAAAATAACATAAGTATAATTTTTTTTTTACTGTCCCTTACCTAAGAATTAAATAACCAAGTCTCGCAAAATGGTGTGTGTGTCTGCTTGTCGGTGTGTTGGTTTTTGTGAACAGCCTATCTCAAAAACTAAAAGTTGTACGAAACTAAAATTAAGAATTTAAGATAGATATAATTATGGAATGTTACAGCTACTTTATTTTCGATATCAACTAACCGGAAGTGCTATTTTATGTAACCGATTTTCAATTTTCTCGAAACAGCCATAACGATTCTAAAAAACCTTGCCTAAAGTCTTCTTCTTGAAGTCCTTTAACTTTTCATTTATTTAGTATATCACCGAGGCAATGCAGAGAAAAAAATTATGACGAACAGTATATTTTATTTGCGAATAACTGAAGAAGTATGCATTTAACAGTAAATTATATGCTCCTATATATAATTTACCATAGAATGCATATTCTTCAGTTATTCGCAAATAAAATATCTTTTCGTCATAACTTTTTCCTCTGCATTTTATGGTAAATTATATGTAGAATCATATGAAAGGCACTGAAATTCTCTAAAAAAATTACGATTTTGATAAAACTTATCTAAAGTTTGCTTCTTGAAGCCCTTTAACTTTTCATTTATTTAGTATATCACCGAGGGAATGCAGATAAAAAAATTATGACGAACAGTATATTTTATTTGCGAATAACTGAAGAAGTATGCATTTAACAGTAAATTATATGCTCCTGTATATAATTTACCATAAAATGCATACTTCTTCAGTTATTCGCAAATAAAATATTCTTTTCGTCATAACTTTTTCCTCTGCATTTTATGGTAAATTATATACAGAATCATATGAAAGGCACTAAAATTCTCTAAAAAAATTACGATTTTGATAAAACTTATCTAAAGTTTGCTTCTTGAAGCCCTTTAACTTTTCATTTATTTAGTATATCACCGAGAAAATGTCTTCAAGAAGAAGACTTTAGACATGTTTTATCAAAATCGTTGGAGCTGTTTTCGAGAGAATTGTAAAAAAAATAAAATCGATGATATAATTGGCACTTTCGATGGGACTAAATGCTGTCTGTATCTTTCGATTTCGACGATTTTTTTTCTTTTATTTTTAGAGAATTTTCGTGCCTTTCACACAATTCTATATATAATTCACCATAAAATGCAGAGAAAAATGTTATAACGAAAAGGATATTTTATTTGGTAATATCTGAAGATGTATGCATTTTATGGTAAATTATATATAGAATCATATGAAAGGCACTAAAATTCTCTACAAAAAAAAAAAGTCATTGAAATCGAACCAGCAAAGTTACAGCCTATTGGTTATCTCCAAAGCTCCAATTAAATCATTGATTTTACAATTTTTTCGAAAACTGCACTAACGATTTTGATAAAACTTGTCCAAAGCCTTCTTCTTGAAGCCCTTTAAGTTTTCATTTATTTAGTATATCACCGAGTATAAACGCAGGGAAAAAAGTTATGACAAAAAGAAAATTTTATTTGCATATAACTCAAAAATTATGAATTTTATGATAAATTATGTATTGAATCATATGAAAGCCAGTATTCTCTACAAAAAAAAAATATCTAAATCGGATAAGTATTAGCAATGATATAGCGAATCTTATAAAAACTTTAACACTAGGTCCCAGATGGCAAGCCGATTGCGTCCGAAAGCAGACGTAAACGACCGAGCCTCCTTCCAACACACCGCCATCCTTTGCTCTGTGATAATTTAATATTATAATATAAAAATATAAATTATTAACTTAATAACTACTTTAAAATATTTCAAAATTCAAAGTTCGGATAATTTGTTCAATAATTAATTTTTGATATGTACTAATAATCAAGTTTTTGCATGGAGGACAATTAATTAAAAAAATTAGCAGATTATTAAAGAAATAAAAATAGGATAATGGTCAAGATAGAAATATTGACAACACAATTGAAAACATTGTAAAGGAATTCGTATAAAAAATGATGAAAATAAATTAAGACAAATTTATTATAAAAGCAAACAGGATTATCAGCGAACCGAATATTAATAAGATAAAGATTAATGAACTAATAGGTAAGGATAATAATAACAAATTAACATCGGTTAGAGTAATGAATCTTAAAAAAAGAACTGAGATAAGAAAGTGTAATACAGATTGATAACTAAAGAAAATATAACGAGTTATATAAAATAAAAAACAGAATAGAGAATAAAACAAATATTAAGATTCCAAATAATATATTAAATTTATTAGCTTTAGGTGAAAATTTTAATTTTGATATGGATAACAATGAAAAAGACATAGCCAAAGTAATAACAAATTTGGAATACATACATGACGGTATAGTGTCTTCTGATAATCAAATAAACGGGACCAGAATATAATTTGCACCATTATTAATAATTATATAGATGATAGAAAGAGAAACAAACCAAAAACTAGGTCCTCCTAAAATGTACAAATAAACAAAGACCTTAAAGAAGCAAGAAACAATTTCATGAATAAAAATTCAGTAATAAAAATAGATAAAAACTCATCAAATCAGATAAGATAAAAAAATTGGCCCTTGAATATATTTAAAAGTACAAAGAAAAAATGGAAATATATTGAATGAAAAAGCCACTTAAAGAAAATTAAGACATGAACCATTCAAAGAACTTATAGAAAAAATCAATACATACTTAAAGAAATTACATAAAAATGGCTACACAAATAAAAAAAACTAAAAACAAACTACGAGTCAAAGACTACACTCCACCCAGAATATATGGAATGATAAAACTACACATGACTTGAGACCAATTATAAACAATGCACCTAAGGAATTGAACAAAGACAACCCGTATGACATAAAAAACTCATATGATTTAAAGAAAATATCAGGAAACATAAATACACATAAGAATAAAGAACTAGGACAGTTTAGGTGTGAAATCTTTATTTACAAATATAACGGAGGGTTGCAGAAAATAACTGGATGAAAATTGAGAAACAATTAAAAATCATAGGAATATTAAGGGCAAAAATACATTCATTGAGGGCATAAATCTTTGTATTAAACACAATTATTTTAAATACTACATACAGCTGGAATAGTCAAATTTAGCGATTTATTAATTATTAATTCAACTCGCGATAAACTGAATGGTCACGAATATTATTAGACAACAATAATTGATCAAATATCTTTTTTTATACTATTGTATGTTCCTAATCCAACGGATATATTTACAGAACTGGTTAATTCTGGCTTAGATAAAAGAAATAGCAGAGATAAAGTAGATTAGAGTAAAAAAAAAAAATACCCCATCGCTAGCTTCAAAGGAATTATCTGATGTTGTTTGATTTTTTATTTTTATGTGTCTGCTCAATATATATATATAATTATTCGAGTAGCCTCTTCATATTTTCTTTTTTTATAAATTCTATTCTTTGTAGTTCATAGGTCATACAATCATAGCTAAAACTTTGGATTATAGAAATTACGAGAATGGGAGTGTGAAAAATAGAACGTGGTCTATGATCATAACATTTTCCCGAGATGAGTCCTTTTCGATCTTCATCTGAGGACTTAAGTGGTTTTAGTAGTGAAACAGCATTAGTAAAGTACGAATATTATTGAAAATGACAAAAACACTAACAAGGGGAGTGCTTGATCTGTTCGTCGCCGATTTTGATCAAAATGTTTTGGGTGATTCTACATTGAAAAAAAGTTGACCCATCTCCTACCGTTTTATTCGATGGGCCCTAGGAGCTGAGAAAAAATAATTAATTTTTAAATTTTAAAAATAT
Source organism: Rhaphigaster nebulosa (assembly GCA_948150685.1). Taxonomy (NCBI): domain Eukaryota; kingdom Metazoa; phylum Arthropoda; class Insecta; order Hemiptera; family Pentatomidae; genus Rhaphigaster; species Rhaphigaster nebulosa. The sequence goes on along the minus strand of OX411306.1, from coordinate 54,470,676 downwards.
TGAAAGCAAAAAATAATTTTTTTTGGTTCCATGGGCGCTCAAAATTTTGAAAAAGCACAAAATTACGTCGATATCAAGTAAATTGAAGACGAGATCGAAATTGAACTTCGAATCCAAACCTAAAAACGCTGCAAATTATTACACAATGGTTTATTATTTCCAATTAGTAATATTTCAAAGATATCTATTCTGCCCAAGTAAAAAAAAATAATCAGTAGGAACCAAACGAAAAGAAATTTGAGGGAAAACTTGTCCCAAGATGATCGCCGTGGGAGTGCCGAACTGCGAGTGTAAAGAAAAAACCGTGTCAATGCAAGTAGGCTGTGATGGTTAGGACACGTAATCAGAGGGTAAAATGATACAGAGGAAATATTTGATATGCACTTCAGTAGGAAACAAAAAAGGAAACACTAATGAAGCTAAAGGAAGTCCAGAAATAATCCAAGGAAGGATAAAGCAGAGAGATATGAGGACGTCAGAAGTATAATAGATAAATCAGGAAGCCTAAGGCCACGATGACCAGCCGCGCCGGAGAATCAGCCTACAAAGTCTAATACTGGTCCGATTTAATTTTTTTTTTGTCCTTTTGTAGGATTTTTTTTTAATGCCTTGTTATCCTGATTCCAAAACACCTTAAATTTCTATTCTATCTTTATAAATGGCCGTGTTATGGGTATATAAGATCTTTAATCGGCAATTATATAGATATTTTGTTTTTCATTTTTTTATTTTAGAATAGAATAGAAAATTTAACTTTATTCTGGGACTAATGTCCCCTTGAATAACTTACAATTACATAATGAATGCATAAGACTATTCTGAGCCTGGTATTATGAAAATGAGAAAAAATAAAAATTGTTATCGTTAAAAAGTACAAAGAACAGAAAATAAAAAAAAAATAAAAAACTACAAAAAAGCAAAATACAATAAATTAAATAATACTTTGTACAGAAGTAAAAATATACCATCTAACATTTTTTCAATAAATAAAAACAAACAAAATTAACTATACAAATAAATTGTAATAATAGTAATTACAATAATTAAAATTGCATATTAATGAAAATGCATACACATATATAATATATACATATATTGTATTCAGGTCCACACTATATGGTTATCCATATTTTATGAAATTAAAATTTAATTATAACCTGTGTTATACTCAATCCTCAGTGTTTTTTTGTTTGTGGAGGAGGTATGAAAAAAGAAGGGATTTGAAAGTACGGAGGGAAGGAGCACGGCGATTTCAAGAGAAAGGGAATTCCAGAGGATCGAAGAACGAATAAGAAATGAGCTGGTATATGCTGAAGATCTGTGAGAAGGTGGGTAGATGTCGGACGGACGGGAGCGTGTATGTCTGGAGTGAACGGAGGATCTGAAGGAGAGGAGGTCATAGAGGTAGGGAGGGGAGTGAATGGATATTATTTGATATAGGAAGGAGCCAAGGATACATTGCCTGCGTGTAGAGGGATACAACCACTTCAAATCGGAGTACAGTTCGGTAACATGTGAGTATCTTGGGGAGCCGAATACAAAACGTACAAAGCAGTTCATGAGCCGTTTTAGCTTGGCATCCAGCTCTCCAGAGAGACCATCATACACAGCACAACCATAATCGATGTGGGGAAAGAGTAGGGAGGAAACAATGAGCTGGCGGATGTCACGTGAAAGGAGAAAGCCAGAACGGCGCAATTAGTGGAGGGTGAAAAAGCAACGGCGGGAGATAGTGGAAATGTGAGGCTTCCATGATAGGTTTTGGTCCAGTATAATGCCGAGATTTTTGTCGGTCAACAGTGTCGAAAGCTTTTGAGAAATCGAAGAGAATTAGGATAGTGATTTTTTTTGATCCATTGCAGCCTGAATATCAGAGGTGATTTTGAGGAGAGCTAACTGAGTGGAGAAACCAGGACGGAAACCAGATTGGAAGGAATTTAAAAGATTTGAGTTTTCAAGGTAAGTAGATATTTGGGATTGTACTATTTTTTCGAGTGGTTTGGCGAGGTTGGATAAAATTGATATAGGACGGAAATCATTCGGAGAAGAGGGATTAGAGGTTTGTTTAAGGGTTTTACGATTGCTTGTTTCCAAGCTGAGGGAAAGACGGAATTGTGCAGTGAAAAGTTGTAAATGGGAAGGAGAATAGGGAGGATACTTGGGAGGCAGGTCTTTACTATTTTTATAGAGATGCTATCAGATAGGAGGCATTTGGGGGTAATGTCGGAAAAGAAGAAGTTAGAGGAGGCAAAAGGGATTGTGCTCGGAAGAAAAATATGGGAGGAAGGTGATTGTGATACGGAAGAGAAATGTGCATTAAACTCATTGGGAGATGCAGGGAAAGAAGGATTGGTCTGGGATGAATTGCAGAGGGATAGTTGGCGTAGAAGATGCCACTTGGATTTCGAATCGGAGGTAGCGGCAAAGGCGTCGTGGAAGTAACGAGCACGAGCACTGCGGAGCTTCGATTGGGTCAAGTTTCGGAGGCGAGTGTAGATTGCACGGTCTTCGGGAAGACCAGTACGCCGACTACACCTCCGAGCCGCACGTCTTCTTCTCAGGTCTCTGATTTCATCACTAATCCAAGGATCTGGTGGGGATACAACATAATACCTTGTTATGCTGATTCCAAAAAACCTTAAATTTCCCCTCTATCTTCATAAATGGCCGAGTTATGGGTATATAAGATCTTTAATCGGCAATTATATAGATTTTTTGTTTTTCAATTTATTTCTTTATTTTTTTTTTAATGCGTTGTTATGTTGATTCCAAAACACCTTACATTTCCCCTCTATCTTTATAAATGGCCGAATTATGGGTACGTAAGATCATTAATCGGCAATTATATAGATTTTTTGTTTTTCAATTTTTTTTTTTTTTATGCCTCGTTATGCTGATTCCAAAACACCTTACAATTACCCTCTATCTTTATAAATGGCCGAGTTATGGACTTCTAAGCTCTCTAATCGGCCGTCATTTTGAAACAAAAAGTCAGATCGTAAAGTCGAGTTTCGAGGATCAGCCAGGACTGACCTCTGACATTGGTACCGAATCTCAAGAAGATCGGTCCAGTAGTCTCGGAGAAAAGCCGCGGACGGCGGACGGACGGATTTTTTTCATTTGATATTTGGTTTCTACGTATCTTGAAACGTAAAACCTCAAATTTTGAGAGGGAGTTACAAACATTTTTTCCTTGGTCGATTCAAAAGCTCTACTAAAAATAATAAACCAAAAGAACAAAGTTTTAGTTTTTTCAGAACATCTGCTTTATAAAATATACTTTTAAGTAACATTATTTAACATTCTTACCTTTAATAATTAAGAATTTGGATTACTACAAAAATAATATTAATTCAACAGTTTGTAGTATTCATTGTTGTGTTTAAAATAATTGTGTTAATACAATAACTTATGGCCTCAGTGAATGTATTTCTACTTTCACGTCGTTTGCAGCATAAAAAACGAAAAGATTTTTGTCACTTTTTTGGCCTTTTACATTTAGAAAGTCATAATAAAGGTTCATGCAAATTTTCACCTCAGTATCTTCCATTCCGAGGTTTAGCCTTTTTTTCATCTTCCTTGAATGGACGATCATTATTTTGCCTCAAAGTCATAATAAAACACAAACTAAATAACCAAAGGTAAACAAATCTCTGGACATACCAAGGAGGTGATATGTGGAAAATACGTATGGCTAACAATAGCGGCGATTTGGCCTCAGCAGATAGCTACCATACTCCGTCCATGCTATTATCACCTCCCAGAGGGAGACAGAGATCGCGAAGGGCAGATTCAGTGACTCAAGATGCCAGGGAGGGCAACCGCAAAGGATAGAACCGTCTGGCGAAGGCTCCTTGAGGAGGCTCAAGCTTCAATACAGTATTGCAATGCTATGGCAATTACAATCCTGTTACAATATGCTGTATTGTTTTGTAATCAAATGTAAATTAACAGCAACCGCTTCTATGGGTTTGAAAGGGGGTAACGGACAGTGGAATTGTTTAAAAGACTTCAATAGTGAGCATGACGCCGCCTCCATTTCGATGTCTAACTGATCTGTAAATGTTGAAGTTAGATAATTCATTTTATCTAAATTTGATAAATGTTTTTCAGTTATTACCAAGATTTTTGGTTGATTTGAGGAAATAAATCCCTTTATTTCAAGTACTTTATTTTTAACGGAGCGGGAGTTCCAAAGTAAAAAAAAAATTTAAATTATGAACCATAAATTAGTATAAATGATAATTTGTATTCATTATTATTTGTATTCATTATCTATGGACTGTGAAGAAGTTATGGAAGAACTAGGCTCGAATAATATTATGTGAACAATAACATTACTGAGATTGGAATAATAATTCTATGTAGGCTTGTTTACTGTGCTGGAGATATACGTGTTTGTAGGCATTGTTTATGTGACTGGTTATAGGTCACGTGAATTAGACTTCTATTATTGTGTGTTTATTTAACTGAATATAATTTTAATAGTTTCAATATTGCTGTAAGCTGTATAAAGAAATTATTAATACTATATTAATATTACTATATTTATGCTATTAAAGGTTTAAGAAGATGATATATATAGTCAATTAATCCAGTAGAAAAATGATACCTTCAAATAATATGAAGAACTTTAAAATTCCATCTTCAGCTGTGTTTATTTTTGCCAGTGTTTGTTTAATTTTTTTTATTATAGAAGAAATTTTGTAAGCGCTGAATATAGATTTCCTTAAACATATCAATCATAGATGGTTCCTTATCATTATTTTGAGAAATAAAAGTTTCTTGAAACTATTTAGCTGTAGACTTAGGGAGATCTGGAAATTCGTTTTTAGAATCTATCTTCTCAGACTTGAGAGCTCCACTTTAGCTGGTTGATTGCTCTCTCTCATGGTTAAGTTTTAATCGTAGTATATACAATCTTTGGAGTAGCTGTGTGTGTGCCCTCGCAGTTAGCACATTTTGATGCAAAATGTTTATTGAGGCAATCGCTTGTGAGATGGTCACCGAAACATTTCATGCATTTTGGTTTTTTTTTATGGCAGTCAATGGTTATATCGTTGAAAACTTTGCATTTGAAACACTGTATCACTTCTTTTTACTTTCTTGTACGCAGTAAAGGAAGTATTGTAATCGCGAATTTTTTTTCCATTTTGACCATCTCTGAATCCATATTGATTAGTTTCGTCGTAACGTATATACGTACGTTCGTTCGTACGTATCTCTTAGAACTCAAAAACGGTTGGCCATAGAGAGTTAAAATTTTGTATTTAGGACTACTGTAAAATCTAGTTGTGAACTTCCCTTTTTGGTTACTGCATGATTACCGGAAGTTGTACTTTACTTATTTGTAAGTTGTACTTTAATATAAATAATGTAATAAATTTGTATTAAATTTGGCAAACCGAAAGTGGTACTTTACTTGAAGGTCATATTAGACTTTCATCGAATATTATATTAAAATATAATGTAAATCATCTCAAATTTAATAGATGAGATTTTTATATCAATATACGTAATATGACTGGCTTTGGTTGAAATTGGAGAGCCGAAAGGGGTACTTCACTGGAAGGTAATAATAAACTTACATGAAAAGGTATATAGATATTTAATACAGAGGTCAGATGGTTTGGTGATAAAGGTTATAAACGTGAATTTTTGTTTCCTCTCCAATTAAACAATTTTATTACTTGTTTTAAGTGTTAAAATTTAGTGTAAAATACATTTTTTCCTCTCCATTTTTGAGCTGATCAAGTCTGCAGACAATGACGTTGCCAACTGCTACGGAGATTACTAGGGTTAGAATTTTTATGTGGTAAAAAATACATGTACATACAATAAATATGTGGTTATTATTTCAAAAATATTTAAAAATAAATGTAAGCAAATATTATAAATTCGCCCAAAAAAATATTAATGGCATGTAAATATGTGTACATTACAACGTTTAAAATGTATTATTAAAAATATAGGAACGAAATTTTTAAAATTGAGGAACAAAGAAAATTAAATTAAAGAAAACAACAAAAAAACTTTATCTTGATTAAGTATTCAGCATTCACCAAATGCAGGTGAAATTAGGTACATTTTTAGATTTTCGAAGAGAAATCTCCGCCGGTTGTCCCTCAGGATTGCTTTATTTATTTATATCGGCTAAATGGCATTTCTACGTCAACTGAGGTGATTGGAGTATACTTGAATGAGGGAATTTCCTTAGCATCTAATTCTAATAAAATTCAGACAATACCCATTTGTTTTTGCCCTGGAGAACACAGCTATACTCTTCATTTTATCTAGGCCGACTTTTTTTTTTTTTTTTTTTTTTTTTTTTATGACATCTTCAGTCTTCTTTGCCTGGGCTCCCCTTCACTTCCGGATGGATCATGAAGCTTTTCTCGATGGCTTCGTGTACCACCTTCAAATTTTCAATCAGAGCAATATTTTTAGTCTCTAATTGTATGATGCTTGGAATAGAATGCCAAATTTTTGCTAATATATGCCAAGTTTTTCTGAAATAAAACGAATTAAACAACATTTTAATTTTTCAATAGTGGCAGAATAGGGCCTGCACCTTGATATGATGCCCTTTGTCTTTTCAAAGTTAGCGCGATAATATTCCGCCACCTTATGTTCCTCCCCCCATCCTGTCATGACTGGTTCCGGAGATAAATTTAAGTCAGGCTATATTTCTTTAAAGATATTTATGCGAATGGGAACCTTCAAAATTTTTTTATTTTACTGTAGACACCGGCATTTGGATAACGAAACTTTCCTAAAGAATAAAAATGAAGAACAAATTTAAACCGAAACTGAAAATGGAGCACAATCAAGTAAAATAACAAGTAACAATACCCGAAACCGTTGCAGAAATTGATAGACGATGATAGACTTGGACACAGGCGCTATAGCAAAACGGACACTCCTCACCACTAGTCCACTTTCAAGTTTTCTTTGGCTGTCGAAATCGCCAACCTTGTAGATACTTATTTTTGTTTATTTAATTTGTTTTGGGAAAAAATATCGGTTATCGATTCTAAAAATTTTTAATATCGATATTACCATATTTCAAATTAAAACTATCGGAGAAAATATTTATTGTTATTTCGATATTTTTCTAACAACCCTAGCGGAGGGTTCACGCCGGCATGGAGATTCACGCACTTTGACGGAATTGGATTGAAAACACACAAAGTTCCTAGAAACATTATTGGGCTAATCCACTCCCCTTCGCTACCTCCTCCAATTGATATAAAAAGGAAATTTTTTACCTCCTAAATATGCAGAATATTTATAAAAAATAAATAATTTAAGACCAAATATGTTAAAAGAAATATTTTTCCAGCAGAAATGTCCAAAATATTTATTAAAATGTTTATAAATGTGTGAAAAACATAAAATATTTAAATAAACGCCTCCAATTATTACACAATAGTTTATTATTTCCAAATAGAAATATTTCAAAAATATCTGGACCGTCCATTCAAAGGACTTTCCATATTGCTTTGGTTTACAATTCAGATAATTAGGTTATCTTTCAAATGAGCATTTAGAGTGTTACAGGAGAGAAACATGCCCAAAATACTTTATAAAAGATATCTACCAAGTTCAATAAAGGAATTAAGCAGTAGGCACCTATGGAGCAGAAATTTGAAGCTTGTCCCAATATGATCGCCTTGAGAGAGCCGAACTGAGGGTGTTAAGAAGAAACTGTCATTGCAAGTAGGCTGAGGTGGTTAGGACATGTAATCAGACAGTGAAATGGTACAGAAGAAAATGTTGGATGCACTTCACTGAGAAAAGAAAAACCAAGAAGCTGAATAAAGTGCAGAAATATTCCAAGGAAGGATGAAGTAGAGAGATCCAAGGAAACCAGGAGCCCGCAATTGATACGTCAGGAGACCTAGGGACACGCTAACCTGTATCGCCGGAGAATCAGTCTACAATGTTCTTTACGCTATTTCTCAGCTAATACTGGTCCGATTTAAATGATTTTTTTTTGTTTTAGGGAATTTTGTTTCTTGGTCGATTACAAGGGTCTATCATTGTAAATATTAAAACAAAAGCATTTATATTGATTTTTTGTTTTCAATTTTTTATTTTTTTTAATCCCTTATTCCGAAACACCTTTCATTTCCCGTCTATCTTTATAGATGGCTTAATTATGGGTTTATAAAATCTCTAAATACGGATGGTAATGTCGGATATAATGTATTTCCGAGGATCATCCAGAGGTGACCTGTGTCTTTGGTGCCGAATCTCAAGAAAATCGGTCAAGCAGTCTCGGAGGAAAGCCGTGGACGGCGTACGGATATTTTTTTTATTCTATATTTGGATTCTACGTATCTTGAAACGTAAAACTTCAAATTTTGAGGAGAGATTAAAAATTATTTTTTCTTGGCCGATTACAAAGGTCTATTATTGAATATAATAAAACAAGATGTGAAAAGGGTAAAATATTTAAAAATATGTAAAATCTAAAGTACTCTGTTGTACTTCTAATTGCAAAAATCTTTAAGTCTCTGGCAAAAATATGTAAAACATAAAAATACTAGTGATTACCCAGATAGTCTGACATGAGGGATTTATTTCTTTTTTATCATTTGTATAATTTTGAAAACGTTTATTACTTTTAATGTTGTATTTTTTTATGTAATCGTTTTCAAAATTTGGGGGAGCTCCTTTCATGATAATTTTTGAATTATTTCGGTTTCGGTTAGGGCTGGTACTGCCTGTAACCATACGAAACTCTGCAACAGTATTCTTTCCCGGCAGTTCCACTGGTATCCGCTTTTCTTCAACAAGCAGTTTGCCTGATTGCTTCCCGACCGTATTCACCTTTATGCATCAGCACTGCTTGATTTGCCTTCTTTATCTCTTCTCTAGCTCTATAGAATGATATCCAATGTTGAATCTTCCTTGGCGAGTTTATCTGCCATTTCACTGCCATTGGAACTGCAGTGACTTGGTATCTATTGGAAGAATAGCTTTCTACTCTGAAAGTTTTAAAATAATACAAAATACTTTTGATTAGTACGATAGGTTTTATGAAATATATACAAAAAAAAATTAGTTGTTTATTTTCAAATTTTTCCAAAAGAACAGGATTGATTACAATGCTATTATGATCAAGTCATTGATGACAGAAATATAATTAGTGCAATATAATAAATATTTTTAATCTGCTTAGCAGGGAATCATTAAGCCATAGATGCTTTATTTGCACATGAGATAAGTATTATTTTTATTTATTTCTACTATGTACATTATTTCAAATATGCAAAAATATTTATTAATACTTCGCACTTTATTAATAAATTCACCTTTTATAAGAGATATTAATGACTATTTTTTCAGACATTGCCAATAGCAATTAGTTTATTAGGTTTGTTGGGTTTTTTGAGAAGGACTAGTCCTGTAAGGGATATGGCCACGAAACCGATTGGTGCTGTAGCAATAATAGCAAGTATTGCGGTGGCAAAAAGTAGTTTTGCAATGTGCAGATCTGGGTTGTCGGGTTGACCCCAAAACTGGTCAAGAGGTTACGGTGCTAATGCAGCCTGCACTGTAGCTTTTGGTATCCAAGCAACGCTCACAAACATTTCCTTCCATCGAAGTCCAATGTTTAATAGGCATAATACACAAGCTGCCACCCAAATCTGAAAAAAATAATCATGCCAAAAAAAAAGAGGAACTACAAGAAATTGAGGAAAATGATATGGTAGTTGGCCAATAAGAAAATGTATGTATATAAATAAGGTAACAATTTATAAATCTTATTACTATCCAATAAGGAATGATTTATTTTAATTTTTTTCAGGTATTTTCATTAATTAAGCAAGCAAAATATAAATTATATATGGCAAATTATTCAAATATTACACCTTGAAGCGAAAATATATTAGCAATTATGATGATTATCCTAATTCAAAATATTCTTGCAAAGCCTCTTATTTGATAAGAAATTTTGATTCTTATAAAGGTAATATTAATTGAAATACAGTAGTATTAATTAAGTTAGCACTTAAATAAAAATATACACTTAATAGTATAATATACTGTTGAAAATCAAATGATTTTAGAAAAAATAATATCTAACATAGAAGGTGTTATAAGGCTGCAGAAGGTAATGGAAAGTGAAGAAATACACATACATTTAAGTAATTGTTTTAGTTAATAATTTTTACTTTTATATATATATATAAATGAAAAATAAATGTTTCAATGGAAATGAAATAGAAAATTTTAAAATTTACTTCAAGTGGCGTAGTAAGCGAAAATTGTGTGATGCATGCACCACATCAGATTTTAATTTTTAGCAGATTTCCTCACTTGTCTCTAATCATATATTTATTATCTATGATGTTTTAATTTTAACCCAATACACTATGGTTAATTTTGAATAGTATATCCTGACATATCCTCATACCTATGCTACAACCCCCAAATATACAGTTAACAAATAGTTGTAAAATGTTAAAAAGACAAATTTTACTCTCAGTTTTTTTTTGTTTGTTTTTTTGGTCTATGGAGGTACATTAGGTTAATGAATAAATGTGCAATTTGTTCCAGGATGGAAAGAGGGGTGTAATTATATAAAAATCAAACCACACAAATTTGTCAAGCTCAATTTTATTCAACTTAAGTGTTGGTAAAAATTATAAGAATGCCAGATATAATTGTCTGTAATACATTATACCCATTTAAGTAACAGAAAAGAGCTAAAAATTCAAATTTACGGTTGGAAAAAAAAGAGTCAATTGTAATAAAAACACCTATCCACTTTTTAAATTAATTAGACCCTAAACAACAAAAGTCTAGAAGAAAAGAGAATTTAAAAAAATAATACATTCTTACTTGTAAGTGGCCTCAGGTGAAAATGTCCTGTACTAGTAATAAGCAAAAACTGGAAAAAGTAATATAACATATACATGGCCCCAAACTAGTTTCCTAAGCTGCGCTATCTTGTAGGAAATTTCTAGTTTAAAACTAATTTAATTAATAAATAATCAACGGAGTATATATTTATTCAATATGCATTGATTTATTAATTGTTCAAAAATCATTAATTGATCATAATTGCTTTTGTGATCTAATCTGAAAAACATTAAATTTGATTATTTTATATAATATATACAATGTAAATGTAATAACTAAACCATTAATACTTACGATAAGGCCCGATAAAAATATAACAATACTTTGAAAAAGATGTGAAACATCTATTAATGTAAGGTCAACCTCAGCTCCAATCAATCCAAACAGAGCTGGTTGGACGAGAGCCCATAAGTAGTTGAATTTGTCTGATACATAGTTCTATATAACAATAAAGGGAATATTAAATAGATTTTAGTACATAGTTCATTATAGTTTACAAGTTAATGTTATTAAAGCTATAAAGTTAACCAATGGTAATTACCTTATATGGAGAAAATGACCCATAATTATTCCAAATGAAGTTAGCAACAAAGGCTGAGGTGATTGCAGCAAGGGGCCCTGCTCCTGGGATTTCAAATTCAAGGCTTCCAATAACAGCTACAAACCCACCTAGCCCTATCAGTGCAGTCTGTTTCCATTCTCTCTATATCATGCAAAATTTATAAATTATCTTAAATTGAGATATATTATGAACACACAAAATCATTCTATTACACTGGATATTTTTAATTCTTTACTATAAGTGGAAAAGAAATATAAAAAAAAAATCATAATTATGAATTATAAAAAGATATCAAATATAATATTAGTAGCCTTCTTAAGATGGCTGTAAACGATGACTAGATTTCTTTAGAGATTAACAGAACAAATTAATGAGGAATGTCATAATTTTAAAATTGAAAGAAAATTTTAATTTAAAGTTTTACCTAGATTTGAAAAAAAATTCAACTTTAATGACATTAAAATATTTAGTTTTTATAGTGCAATAAACATCTGGACACTGTACAAAGACATCAGGATACTGTACAAAGAGATATTGAAGGATATTATACTTTTAATATTTTAAATACCATAAAGGAAAAAAAGACTTTCCTTATTCATTTCTGTACTTTTTAATTTTTTTTTTTTTTCAGAGTAAATTCACTGTTACAATAAAAATAAATTGTAGAAAGTTCTTAACAAATTGAGCATTTTTCTGATTAGATGAAATTTAAATCCCTAGTGCTTTATTGACTGGAGGGTTTTTATATTCCAAACTATTAACATTACCAGTAAATTAGTAAATACAAGTCATTTTCGGTAAATTATAAAACAAATGTCGAAAGTCTCCAAATTCATAGTTTTTGACGAACAAGTCAATTTTTCTCTGAATTTGTTTCGAATGTTAAAAAAATTACTCAATTATAATATTTGTAAATAATTTAGGTTTAACTCTCATTTTATATTTTTAATCAATTGAATTCAATTAATTTTATTTGAGACTTAAAATATTTATGATAAGCCTGAATAAATATTTTATTAATTTATGTAGAGTTTATACTTACATCACTCTGTGTCCCAAGGTACCCACAAACTGAGCCCCTAACACCACCACCAACCACTCCTCCCAATAGCCCTAATGGACATTGTAATATTGCCATTGTCATGTTACCTATTCAAATGAAAAAATACGTATATATGTATTTTATTTAAGATAAATTTATATAAGGGCGATTTTCAGTTTATGGGTAGTTTCTATGACAAAATTTTTCATAATTTTTACTTCTTTTAAATAAAAAATCTGGTGCAGTGCATGCATCACACAACTTTCCCTTACCGCCCTACAATAATTATCTTTTTAATATAATTCTAAAGAGTTCACATAAACAATACTTGAAATAAACTCAGCAGCATTCAATTCTTCTCCCACTTAAGTATAATAAAATAGTTTTAAAACAATTTTAGTACAACAATTCTGTACACCAGCTCTATATTTTAACTTTGTCAAGTTGCAAATATATTTTAAAAGCTGCTGGTTTAGTTTCTATGGAAACATTTTCTTTCCATTAAATAATGTGATAGTAGAAATTATTAAGTTAATTTCCGTTTTTGTATTCTTAAATTACTTTGTTACAGAGCGAATTGTTTACAACAGATTGGCGGATTGGTGGGATGAGGTTCGGTCCCTATATATCCCTAATATAATAGCTATTTCCGGTTAGTCCGATGCTATGCATCTTTGCTATTATTGGTCCGATTTTGATGATTCTTTTATTGTTTTTTAAATAATTTAATTATCTTTCATACAAGTCTATAGATGATTTACCATAAATTGCACGCTTTTGAAGTTATGCGTAAATAAAATATTCTTTTCATCATAACTTTTTTCCCTGCAATTCTTCGGTGATTTACTTCATAAATGAAAAGTTAAAGGTCTTTATGAAGAATAATTTAGGCAAGTTTCATCAAAATCGTTAGAGGCGTTTTCGAGAAAATTGTAAAAAAGTGTAATATCCATAATATAACAGCTATTTCCGGTTAGTCCGATGCGCTGTATCTTTGCTATTATTGGTCCGATTTTGATGATTCTTTTATTGTTTTTTAGATAATTTAATTATCTTTCATACAAGTCTATAAATAATTTACCATAAATTGCACGCTTTTGAAGTTATGCGTAAATAAAATATTCTTTTCATCATAACTTTTTTCCCTGCAATTACTCGGTGATGTACCATATAAATGAAAAGTTAAAGGTCTTTATGAAGAATAATTCAGGCAAGTTTAATCAAAATCGTTAGAGCCGTTTTCGAGAAAATTGTAAAAATGTGTAAAATCGATTATATAAAGTGGCACTTCCGGTTAGTCGATTTTGACGAAAATGTTGCTGTAACATCACATGCATGTGCTAACCTTAAATATGTAATTTCAGTATCGTACAGCTTTCCGTTTTTGAGCTAGACTGATCACATACACACAGACACACAGACCATTTTGCGAGACTTGGTCATTTGGACTCAGGGGGCCTTAAAACATGTATTTCCGTTGAAAACTCGAATTCGAAAATTTTCACGATCGCAATACTTCCCCTTACTATATACTTTGTATATAGGTAAGGGAAAGCAAAAACTTGATGAAATCGTCTCAGACGATTTCCTTGGAGACTGATTTAATGAAACCTGACAAATTTTTGGAAGCTTTTCACGAATCTGACAACTTTTTAAATGTGCCAAAAGTTACTTGATGAAATTTCATGAAAACAAGAAGTGAAGAATATTATTTATATATGACTGTATTGCGAATCCAGATAGGGATGAATTACCCATAAATGTCCAAAGCTACTAAATCTCGAAGCTGAGAAGGTAAAATTCAAGGTGGGAGCTGCTTATATGCTGTCAATGTTTAAAAAATATATACAACTTCAGACAGCATTGTCTTACCCACCGACACCATTCAGTATGTAGCTATATAATATAGATGGGAGTATGAATAACATTGACAAAGTTTTGAATGGTCTTCACGAATCTGATGAATTTAAAAACATAAAAATGTGCTAAAAATTACGCGATGAGCAGTATGGAAAAAATTGGGATCCAAGATCCAAACCTCTCCTGATGAACATTTCAAATGAATCTGCCGGTTTCTAGGAAGATTTTGGTCAATCTGTGATATAATTGTGAATTATAATTCCCAAAACTATATGATCTTTAGCATCCAAAAAATCGAGTGGAATCTTCCTAGATGAATGATATCATGAAAGCAATACATTTTCATGAATCTGGCAGCTTTCAAGATGTCAAAAAGTGTCAATAATTACACTATTAGCATCATTCATAAGCCATCAATAAAATTCGCTTTAATTGTTTTTCTTATTTTCATGTTCATGCTGGCACCTAGATCAGCGGATCTCAATTTTTCCAATGCTACTCATAAAATTGCCAGCTTTCATTATATCATTCACCTAGGAAGTGGTCAGAGACGTTCCACTCGGTTTTTTGTACACTGCTGATCATGTAATTTTAGAAATATTTTTCTAATTTGTATCTCAGATTTCTCAGGAAAAAGAAAAGGTGAAAGAAAAAAACGCTGCAAATTATTACACAATGGTTTATAATTTCCGCTTAGTAATATTCCAAAAATATCTGTTCTGTCCAAGTTAAAAAATTAGGCACCAGGCACCAAAGGAAAAGAAATTTGAAGCTTATCCCAAGATGATCGCCGTGAGAGTGCCGAACTGAGAGAATGAAGAAAAAACTGTGTCAATGCAAATAGGCTGTGATGGTTAGGACACTTAATCAGAGGGTGAAATCATACAGGTAAATATTGGATGTGCACTTCAGTAGGAAAAAAAAAAGGAAACATTAAGGAAGCTAAAGGAAGTGCAGAAATAATCCAAAGAAGGATAAAGCAGAGAGATGCGAGGAAGTCAGAAGTCCAATAGATAAGTCAGGAGGCCTAGGGCCACGATGACCAGTCGCGCCGGAGAATTAGTCTACGAAGTTCATTACGTTATATCTCAGCTAATACTGGTCCGATTTAAATGATTTTTTTCCCTTTTGTAGGGAATTTCATCCGCTTTCGTGTTAGTGATGATGGCCACCGTTGGTTGTTTAATAGCCAAGACTGCTTCTACCTATTCAATCCTGTTGTGTAGGCCACATCACTTGTAGTTCACTATGGAGAGAGTATTCATGGCTGGTTTTGTGCTGCTATGCTAGGTTGAACATAAGCTGCATTATTTGGTCCATGTTGACCAGTGGTTTGCTTCCGACTAGTGTCTGGTTGTCTGACGCCAGAGTAGTGATAGAGGTGGGGATAGTCGGTGGTGATAAGGATTCAACGACGTCCGCTGTTGGGGTGCGGTGGGGTGGAGAGTTGAAGTAAGTTTCCTCGCTAGACAGTCTGGATTGTCTGGTGGTGTGGGATTTGCTGGCTTTTGATCTGTTGCCGCCATCTCTCATTTCTTCTGCTCGGCTGTCTTGATTAATTCTTGGCGAGCCTTGTATTGTCTGTAAGATGCGACATGATCTCCGCCGCAATTGGCGTATTTAGGGCTCCCTATTCTCGGGCCTTTTTGATTATTATGTTTTCTTCCGCACCTCACACAAACTTCTTTGTACCCACAGTAGTTCATTGTA
The DNA here is from genome assembly GCA_948150685.1 of Rhaphigaster nebulosa. Classification (NCBI taxonomy): domain Eukaryota; kingdom Metazoa; phylum Arthropoda; class Insecta; order Hemiptera; family Pentatomidae; genus Rhaphigaster; species Rhaphigaster nebulosa. The sequence continues at coordinate 54,454,627 of OX411306.1, read as the reverse complement.
AAATCTTGGACATTTGTAGCACTACGGTGGGCCTGCGTCTTCCTTAGATACCTAAGCGTTAATGTGGAAAATACATTTGTTGACATGTTTTATTTAACTTATGTCCTCGATGGTGACCGAGATGGGTACCGTGAGGATTAGAGGAGTCTTCTTTCCAGTTTCGACCGTGCCTTGTAGTCTCCTTACGTCTGTAACGTCTAGATGTTTGAAGGCTTCTTTGGCGTCCTCATACGGCGTGGTGGTTTCCAGATTTTTAAGTACAAATCTATTAACTGTTTTACCTACTCTTGGTGCGAAGGGATGGTGTCTTATGTCAAGGGTCCTGAAGCCTTACACTTTTTCAAGCTCCTGTAGAGATTCCAGATGGATTTGATTTGATTTGTCCCTTTATCTGTCTCAGAAGATATTTTTCATTGCGTTTTTTGGTCAGAAAAGTTTTTATCATCGTTATGATATATATACTGGTAATTTCAATGGGTGGTACTGGAGCTGTCTTCTTTGGTACTTAGTTGTAGGCTCCAGATCCAATCCCGTTAGAACACTAGATTGATTGGCGGTGAGCACTGTAATCATCTCTGTACTGGCCTTAGTATGCTTGTCTGAGTATGCTGAAGTTAACCTCTCACAATAGCCAGTCTCGACCCAAGTATCTTAAGCTCATAGCAAACATAGGCGTCGAGAGGCCTCCTTACAGTACATTAATTTGAGATCCCTCCAGAATATTTCTGACCACGAAACTTTATTGATAGTATATACAATTTTAAAACATGAAAGAACTGCGTAACGTTGGTCAGCGGCGACACCACCCTTGAAGATGAACCATGTTCTGGGCGTCCATCTAAGTAGAACATTGAGGCTACAGAAAAGAAAGTTCATGAAAATCCGTCAACCAATCCAACTGTCAACTATTCTTGGGGTTCAGAAATTGGAAGAGAGTTCTCCTACAACGAGCTGATGCTCATACTCATACTGTCAGAATAACTCTGAATAAAATTGAAGAACATGATGGTCTATAACTTCTACCACACCGTGCACACAATCTTTACCTCGCCCCCTGACAATTACTTGTTTCGCTGAAAGGATCATTTTCTTCGGGGGAGACAGTTCAATAATCAGGAGGAAGCCAAAAATGGTGTTCATGAGTTCTTCGGATCAAAAGGTAAAGATTGGTACCTGTGAGGTCTTCAAATAGTTCAATGGCTATTATTTGGATCAAGACCGTCCAACATGAGGGGTTATACTTTGAGGATTGAGCTGTGAGATGTTATTTTTCAAATACAATTTTCTCATACTGTATAAAACATCGACAAAACTTTTGTGTCAACCTAGTATTACAAAATTAAATTTAAAAAATATGAATATCATTAAAATTTAAGTGAAATACTGCTTTTTATATATGACTTTTGTATAAGTATGAATAAAAAATACAGATTTTTTTGTATGTTATTTATTTAAAGTTCCATAACAAAATAAGAGTATTATGTTTTAATAATTAATAATACATAAATTACTGAGAGAATACAATAAATATTTCCACCCTGCTTAGCAGAAAATAAATTATATCTTACTTCACACATACACACACACACACAGAGGTAAAGTTCTACACTACTTTAAAAAACTATACTCCTGATAGTAATCATGAGTAATATTTATAATTATAATTTAGGAATATTTGAATTAATTAAAGCTTTGAGGTATACTGGAAATTCCACCTCAGACGTTAACTATCACTGGGATTTATATTAGATTTACTGCATTTGTTGAGAAGGATTGGTCCCGTAAGGGATATAGCTATAGAGCCAATAGGTGCTGTAACAATGATGGCAAGAACTGCAGTGGTTAGAAGTAGCTTTGCTATGGGCACATCTGGGCTATCAGGTTGTTCCCGTAATTGGTCAAGAGGTTGAGGGGCTAATGCAGCCTGCACTGTTGCCTTTGGTATCCAAGCCATGTTTACAAACAGCACCTCCTTCCAGTTTAGATCAACATCAAGCAGGCATAATACACAAGCTGCTAATCGGATCTAAAAGAAATATAAATGCCTAATAAATATAAATATAAATAAACAAGCTGATAATGGTTGTGTTATAAGGTGAGATTGATAACTATGATAGATTTATAGAAATAAGTTATAATAAAAAGGAAAACAAAAATCTAATCTATTGATAGATAATGCTTTATAAGAAAAATTGTATTAATTCCAACTACCAGGATTCAGCTATCATCATATCTAATAATACCTCAAGCATAGTTAAATTATTTTAGTGGAGTATGTATCAAATTTCAGTTCAACCATGCAATATTTTATAAATACAAAATATCTTTTGCAATAGTTTTTTAACTGTTCAATTGATTATGTACTAGGATAGAGTAAACTTTATAAAAACACAATTTTCATAATTTTGACAATATCGGGTACTAGGGGCGGATCCAGAAGGAGGGGTGTAGGGGGGGTAACTAAATTTAAATAAATTACTAATATGTTACAGATGAATTTATAGTTTAAGAGGAGCCACAAACCTACCCTTCCTCTCGGGGAGAATTCCATACCGCCCAACACCCCTCCAATCCTTTATTAATTTACTTTCTCTATGGAATTCTCTATGGAATGGATGGATGGGTAAAGGGAAGGAAGATATTATAATTTATACATGCAGAAGGTAATGGAAATTGAAGAAATATACATAAATTTAAATAATTATTGTAGTTAATAATTTTTATTTTTATATAATTACTGTTAGCACAGTAAGCGAAAGTTGTGTGAGCATGCACCACTCTTTTACTTTTAGAGCAAATTTTCCCATTGCCTCTAATCATATATTTATGATAAATCATCTATGATGTTTTAATTTAAATCCAATACATTATGCTTAATTTTTAAATAACATAAATTTGAATAGTATATCCTGAGTATGTCCTCATATCTATGCTACAACATCCAAATATACAGTTAACAAATTGTTGTAAAATGCTAAAAAGACAAATTTTATTCTCAGTTTTTTTTTTTTTTGGTTTAGGGATGTACATTAGATTAATGAACAAATGTGCAATTTGTTCCAGGATGGAGGGAGGAGTGCCATTATATAAAAACGAACCCCACAAATCTGCCAGACTCAGTTTTATTCTACTTAGGTGTTGTAAATGTTTGGTAAAAATGATAGGGATGCCAGCATTGGCTGTAGTATATAATAGCCATTAAAATAACAGAAAAGAGGCAAAATTTCCAATTTCCTATTGAAAAAAAGGATAGTCGATTGGAATAAAAATACCAGTCCACTTTTTAATGTAATTAGACCCTAAAAAACAAAAGTCTAGCAGAAAAGACAATTTAAAAAGTATATATTTTTCCTAGACAAAGCGAAAGTGGCCTGTACTGGTATAAGCAAAAACCGTAAAAATAATGAAACGAATGCTTTGCCACTAAGTAGTTTCTTAAACTGTGCTATCTTGTAGGATATTTCTAATTATACTAAATGAATTAATAAATAATCAATGGATTATATATTTATTCAATATACATTAATTTATTAATTGTTCAAAAACATTAATTGATCAACTCATCTTGTAATCTAATCTGAAAAAGGATTAAATTTCAATAATGTTTATAATATATAAAATGTAATATATGGTACAACTTTACAATCGGGACGCCTTATCACTTGCTCGGGCTGAACTTATCCGAAGGTACACACTACCACTCTCCAGCGCCATTTGTGGTAACTAAGTGCTTTGTATTCATTGGAATTATTAAAATTATTACTGCTTAAATTAGATATTATTTCAAGTTATTAGTGGTGTCGACTTCCGCTCACTACGTTTGTCAAAGAGTTAAAAAAAAAACACCAATAGATCCTTTTCTGTTGATGTCGGAGCCTTAACGTAATTTAAATTATTACTGCTTTAATTAGATCACAGCTGTCAACTTCTGCTCGCTTAAGATATGTACAAACTCCCAAAAGTTCCTTTTCAGTTGAGATCGGGCCCTTACCCTAATTTAAATTATTACTGCTTCAAATTATGACTACAATTTCCCCAGACCAACGGAAGTTGATAGTATTCAAATAATTTTAAATAATATATAATTAAAGTAGTAATAATTCTAATGAATACGAATTTTAGAATTGAATAGAAAGCAGTTAGTTAGCTCAAATGGCACTAGAGTTCGGGCCAAGCCAGTGATAAGGCGTCCTGATGGTAAACTTGTACCTAATATACTAAATATATCAGTAATACTTACAATAAGACTTGACAAAAATATAACAATACTTTGAAAAAGAAGTGAAACTTCTATTATTTTAAGGTCAACCTCAGCTCCAATCAATCCAAATAGAGCTGGTTGGACGAGAGCCCATAAACAGCTGAATTGGTCTGATACTGGATTCTATATAATAATAAAGGGAATATTAAATAGATAATAGTATTTAGTTCATCATAGTTTACAAGTTGATAATATTAAAACTATAAAGTTAACCAATGGTAATTACCTTACAAGGAGATAATGACCCATAATTATTCCAAATGAAGTTAGCAACAAAGGCTGAGGTAATGGCAGCAAGGGGTCCTGCTCCAGGGATTTTAAATTCAAGGCTTCCAACAACAGCTACAAACCCACCTAGCCCTATCAGTGCAGTCTGTTTCCATTCCCCCTATAATGCAAGATTCATAAATTATCTTAAATTGAGATAGATTGAGACAAATTATCTTAAATTAATAATATTTGATAATAATACTGTTATATTTTAATTCCACTATATGTGGAAAATAAATATAACAAAAATCGTAATTATGAATTATAAAAAGATACCATCAAATATAAAAACTGTACAACAGTCTTTTATATTCTTCAAGGCAATATATTTTTTAGTAGCCTTCTTAGGATAGCTGTAAATAATGACCAGACTTCTGACCAGAGATTAACAGAACAAATTAATGAGTAAAATAAGAAATTTAATTTAAAGAAAATTTAAATTTAAAGTTTTACGTAGACTTGAAAAAAATTCAACTTTAATGACTTTAAAATGTTTAGTTTTTGTAGAATACTAAAGATCCACTGGGGCCTATATAAAGAGATATTGATGGACATTATACTTTCTCAATTCTAAATACCATATAGAAAAAAAAAAGGACTTTCTTTGTTGATTCTTGTACTCTTCAAACTTTTTTTTTTTTTCAGAGTAAATTCACAATTACAATAAAAATGATTATAGAAAGTTCTTAAAAAATTGAGCACTTCTCTGATTAGAAGAAATTTAAATCCCTAGTACATTATTGGCTGGAGGATTTTTATATTCCAAAGTATTAATATTACCAGTAAATTAAGTCCTTTTTGATAAATTATAAAATAATATGTCTCAAGTCTCGAAATTCAGAGTTTCCAAAGAATTGTCAAATATGTCAATGTTTCTCTGAATTCAGGTATTTATGTATATACAAATTTTATCAGTGCTTTTATTTCCAAAATAAAAGCCTAAAGGAAATAATTGGTCAGCTGCTGAATTTCATGTAGCAGATAATGTAGAAACCTGAAAGGCTGAGAGAAATGGACAGAGAACATTTGAACGTCTATACAACTTTGCAAGAATCATCTATAGATGAGGAACCAGTATATTTATTTGGTGGTCTGATGGCAACAAATGGCAAATATGCCAAGAATGGGCGGTAGATAAAAAAAAAAAAGAGAGATTTGAGGAATTTTTTTAGAATATAAAAAAAAATCACTCAATTATGATATTTGTGCATAATTTAGGTTTTACTCTTATTTTATATTTTTAGTCAATTGAATTCAATTAATTTTATTTGAGACTAAAAATATTTATGATCAGCCTGAATAAATATTTTATTAATTTATGTAGAGCTTATACTTACATCACTCTGTTTCCCAAGGTATCCACAGATTGAGCCCCATAAACCACCACCAACCAATCCTCCCAATAGTTCTAATGGACCTTGTAATATAGCCATTATCATGTCACCTATTCAAATGAAAAAAAAAATATATATATATTTATCTTATTAAATATAAATTAATCTAAAGATGATTCTCAGATGCAATTTCATGACCAAAATTTTAATAATTTTTACTGCATTTAAATAAAAATATTTTAGTTCTTATACTTTCTATTGATGATCAGCTTTACCTAAATCTGTGTGCAACAGTAAAAAAGTGTTTTTTCATGAAAAATTTAAAATTTTCAAAAGGGCGATTATGAGCACGTGCGTAATGACGATCAGCTCGATTTTACTAGTTTTTTTTTTTAAAGATCTAGAGGAAAGGAAATTAGGCAGAAGACAAACTGTTTGTACTATAAACATATGCGTTTAAGAACTTATAAATAGCCATTTTAATGGCTTTAACAAACTATATAATAAACTATATTTAATGGATTTAACAAACATTGTAAGGATCGACACTGTATATTATTATAGACTAGATTTCCTAAAACTTTTTTGAATAATGATATTAACTATATCAAAGAAAACTAAAATTAGAAACTTACTAAAAGTTAGTTTTTTAAAGAACGATTGACTGAATATTCTAAAATAATTTGGCTAAAACTTATTTAAACTTTGTTATGATTTACAAACAGTTATAATCTATATTTATATTCTTGTTGTTCAGTGCCTACAAAAAAGAAAAAAAAATGTTAGCAACCTTATAGGTAATTAATTAATAAACAACCTCTTCCCCCAGTCACTCCCAAAGAACTGCTAACAAAAACCATTTACAGCAACACCTCCATAGATCTAATCCATATTAAATGCTGTGCCAGATCATTATGGTAACGTACCAGACATCCAAACGATTGCTGCTTCTATAACTATTATTCTAAACAATTAAAGTGGGAGTTGGCAACCTTTCGTTCTCAATCCTTTAATTCCTACCTATTCTCCCTCTCTGCTCGTGACAATTTCCTGTGGAATATCACTAAAAAAATCCTAAAATCCTTCCGTATTTCCCATCCCTTCCGGCGAAGTGATGGCTCCTGGGCATCATCTGATGAAAATAAAGCGGAATAATTCGCCAAACAGAGGAATCCGACCCACTCCACAACAGTAGAAGAATTCCTTATATCACCAATCCCACTTTATACAATACCACCTCCTAAAGCTGTTAATCCCTCTGAGGTCAAATATCTTCTACAAAAACATACTCCCTGTAAATCTTCTGGATGACCTTCTTACCCCTCAGATCCTTTGACAACTTCAACCTAAAGAAGTCATGTTCCTTTCATACGTCTCCTATTGCATCTTACATACTACCCACTTTCCTCTCTTAACATTCCACTATCATCCTTTTTCTAAAACCAGGCAAATTTTCCAACAGCATGACATCATATAGACCAATTAGCCTACTCCCAATCTTTTCAAAAACCTTCAAAAAGATCCTTCTCAAACGAATCCTAATTATATTAGAATCTCAAAATCTTCCTTCCCATCAGTTCGGATTTCGTTTATAATACTCCATTGTTCAACAATGTTTTCGAGTTTTTTGGTCATATTTTCTCAGCCCTAGATTGCAAACAGTAGTGTTCGGGTGCATTTCTGGACATAGTACAAATTTTGACCGGGTATTACATTTATTGCTTTTTAAGCTTAAAATCCATTTACCTCATTCTTTATTCTTAGTCCTTCTATCCTACTTCTCTAACCACTCCTTCCGAGTCCGCTGTGGAACAGAATTTTCCAACCATTATCTAGTTGAGGCTGGTGTTCCCAAGGCTGCATCTTGGGACCCGTCCTCTACATTTTATTTACCGCTGATATTCTTATTCATCCCATTCCCTTCCTAGCAACAATTAATGATCATACCGTCATCCTATCATACAACTCAGATCCTGAAACAGCATCCTTAAACCTGCAAAGGCACCTTTCCCAGATCGAACACTTGTGTAATAATTGACTTATCAAACTAAATGAATGCAAACACATCACATTTACTCTCTGATGCATACCCTGTCCGCCAGTTCATTTCAACTCCATACCGCTTCCTTTTTCAGATAAAATCCAGTATCTTGGCTTCCTACTTGATAAAATTGATAAAAGACTATCATGGAACCAACATACTAGACTTAAAAGACAAGAACTTAATCAACGATTTGACCAATTATGTAGACTGCTAAACAGAAAATCTCAGCTTTCAGCTGACAACAAACTACTATTTTACAAGACAATTCTGAAACCTTTCTGGATCTATGGACTCAAACTCTGGGAGACAGTTAAACTTTCGAACATCAAACGCATCCAATCCTTTCAGTCCAAAGTCATTTGACAATAGTCAATGCTCCATTCTATATAACTATTGTCCTACATTGTCTTGATATTCCATTTTTTTAAGGCCAAATTCTTCAAATTTCATCAGAACTTTACTCATCATCCTAATTCCTTAGCACAATCTCTATCCAGCTCCACCCATCCCTACAATCCTCCTCGAATCCCAGTAGGAGGAATGCCTTTCGACCTCCTCTTGCTTCTATGCATCAGATGATGAGGCAAGGCTTGGCGGATCTACTGAGGAATCTCCAGGTGAGGATCAATGCAGAATCCTGCAGATGGAATAAGATCGTTTGTGAGGACATGTTTGAACCATGGAATTTGTTTACGGTTAAAAGCAAGATGGATACTACCAGACTACTGGGTCTCCGAGACAAAGAAAACTACTCATACTTTAAGAAATTCTGCACAGGGAGAAGTATGGTACTCTTTCAGGGAGGCTGTCAGAGAGAAGAGCAAAAGAGGACAGTTGTTTTTTTGAAGACTAAAAAATGCAAGCTGTGGACAAACAATAAAAACCATTCAAAACAAAAAACAATTTGTGGGCAGGAGTATCCCACTATGGAAAAAATTTATGGAGAAAAAAATCAAGGTAAATACAAGATAACAAAACCAGAAAAAAAAAATACAAGATATTCGTATTGTTGTAGGTATCTAATGTTTTTTGACCTCCCAACCTCAATACCACTTCGAAACTAGACGTTTTGCAAAGTTGGGCATATCATTGGAAAGCTGATAAAATGAAGCAACTTTTTTGAATTCCCTAAGGCCGTAGCTAGAAAATTCGTTCCATGATATTCAATGGGGTATGGCTGAATATTATTAGATTTCTACTCAATGTTAATGTTCAGTTATAAAAGAGGAATGCGGACTTTTACAGGAAAAAATCTGTTTTCCTTTGAAACGTAAAGTATATCTCGAAAACGGATTGAGTTAAGAAGGTATTGACTGCACTGAACTCCATTTATTTATAATAGATCATTCCTCACTTAATTATTTGTATTTCCTCCTGGGACACCATGTATAAAGGGAGAGGGTGGAAGGTGGCTGTGGGTTGTAGAAGAATGGAGAAGGAAGGACGGAGGTTTTTAGGTTTTTATGGGAGTCTAAAAGTTTATGAAAGTAGGAACGTTGAATGTTTGCTTGGTGGTAGAAAGAATCAGATAAGGAAAGGCATCGTTGGATAAGATTTTTGAGATATTGATTTTCTGATGGTAAAAGTGTTGGGATAAATAATTAAGGAGTCTGCTGTAGAAATTAGGTTTGATATACCAGTCAGTCGATATGGAGCCATCAGTATTAATTTTTTATTTTTTTTTTATTTTAATTAATTAATTATTTATTTATTTTAGGATATATTTATTTTTTTCAGATTTATTACATCATTGATACTGTCTTCCCAGCATATCTCCAAATCTGGTATATAGCATACCTATATACCAGAGGTATAGCATACCTCCAAATATGGTATTACAATTTCACAGAATCATGCTCTCATTATTTATTACAATAACTATTTACACACATTGATATTAAAGACCTTATTTTTATATCTTATTATATTCTAAGATAATTATTACATATTATATAATTTTGTCTTATGTTTTACTCTGTACTGATTCTTCGACCATATACTTATCCTATACTGTTTTTACCTTATTTAATTTTTATTGAATTTTCACCATGTATATACTTACTTAAGTGTTACTTTGCATAAATTTTGTCACCATATATTTACCGTAAAACTCAATATTATCTTACTACCCAATTTTTTATTCATGATATCAAATTATTACACTATGCACTATTGTATTTAATTTTTTTCACTGTTTTAATATTATTTTGAATTCTTATATACACGCCTTCAATTGCAAGATAGTTATATATTTCTGTTTAATTTCTTACTTGTTTTGAGTATTTACATTTTAGCCTTATATATTATATTAATATTATTTTTAATATTATGAATATTATTTTAGAGATGTTCACCAAATTCCATTGAAAAATTCCCTCCTGCACTACTCCTATTCTGTTTAACAGATGACGTATTTTTTTTCCCCTTTAGATTTTTTTCAAAGGATGTGGAGGTGAGTTCATTTTAGAAGCCACATTATACACCTCACACTTACATACATACCTCAGGTGCATTTATTCACTGCTTTTCAATACCTATATCAATGATCTTCCCGATTCAATCCACCATTGTTTCCACCCCTTATACGCCGAGGACTTCTAAATCTATATATCCTTTCCTCCTTCTGAGCTATTAGTAGTATTTTCCAGTAATCAGGAAGACCTAGATAGAATCAGTGCCTGGGCAAACCTGAATAGATAAAGATTAAACACTATGAAAACTCACGACATTGTCATAGGTTCCAATTTCCTCCTCAGATCCAATGACACCTTTCCTACTTTAATCCTAAATGATCACCACATCATGTTCAGCTCCTCAATTAAAAACTTGTGTATTTTTATCAACCAAACCCTTTCCTGGAAACCCCGAATCGCCCAAATTTCCTGACGGTCAATTTCCCTCCAACCATAGACAATATTTTCTCGGATCTTTCCTATACCAAACTGTCACCACCCACCACCCTTCCTACATCTACGGCCTCCTACAATTCAAATCCTCAGTCCACGCACTGGAAACAAGATCTCGCCTTTCTGATCTCCATACTCTCTCCCACAGAATCAAAACATTCGAACGTTCCTTTCTCGCCAGCTCCTCAACCCTTTGGAATTACTTTCCTTCTAATATCCGCCATGCTTCTTCTCTATCCTCATTCTATTCTGATGCTCTCTAATTGCGGAATTTCAGTTTAGGATTAACATCTGGGTCAAAAGTGAATAATAGTTTTTAATATACAAACTTCAACTTTGCAAATCAATTCATTATTTTTGTATTATTCATTTTCTCTCTTTTTGTTTTCTTTTTTTTTCTCTTTTTTTTTGTTCACATTAATTATATTTTTCGAGTCAAGAATTTATTTTTTTGCTTATTTGTTTTACTGAAAATATTGTTAACACTTACTGATCTGTATTTTGAAGTCTTATGGCCAGATATTGTTTCTGTTTTATTTGTTCAATCATGTTATTCTTAAGGAACCTAGTCCCAGGATAAAGTTCTTCTTCTATCTATCTATATTTTTATTTTTCTCTTTTTACTATATTTGTTATTACTCTAATTATTTATCATTCATTGCTATATCAACTATCATTTTTTAAATATAAATGATTATCAGTTACCAACTGTTATTATTTATAATTTTTACTTTATCAATTATTATTTTTCAATTTATTTTACATCTATTTTTAACTCTTTGCTGTAACAACTATTATATCCGTCAATATTGCTTTCACCTTTAATTTACTTATTAATTCTATCTTCCATGTGTTCATTTTTTACGTTACTTTTTATATTGGTGTTTTATACTCCTATATATGGGTCGAAACTTCGGCATTGAATAAATAGTTACAACTATTTTATTTTATTATTGGCCGCCACCTGGATGATCTCCTTCTTAATTTACTATACAGTCAACTATCAACGCACAAAGAATTAAGTAAAAAATGTTTTCAGTGCCGATAAAATTTCGTTGTCATTTTTTTACCTTTAGTTCTAAATTACTTATTAAAAACCAGAGTAGTTCGCGTTAGTATTGTTCTGACGATCCGATTACTTATCCTACGTACTATATATAGGAAAACAATTCTGCCAAGAATAACAACGGAGAAACATAAATGACTTTGTTAAACAAGCTTATCAAGCATATCTTGGAAAACAACTTGAACAAAAGTTTAAATTGGATAAAAGAATAAATATCTTTTTCTATTTTTTTCTCTTCAGATTCTAAGTTCAAAATAAAAGCAGTCATTTAGTTTAAAGAATTCCACCTCTCCGTCAAAAAACAAAACAAAAAAAAAGTTCGTTTTTCTTTCAACATAAGAATAAGTATTTAAAAAACTGGAGTCAATTAGGCAAACCTGGTATTTTCCTCGAATTTATGACTAGAATTATCCAGAATCGACTCTGAAACTCGGCGCCGCGAAATCACAGTAGCACTGTGTAATTAATGTATGTATACATTGGTATACTGTAACTGGCATACACAAAAGTTAAGTTGAAAATAAACTGTTTCCTTTGGATAAATATTAAATACTTATCAAAGACCCTTTCGTCCTATTCTAGATATCAAAATGATAACATGGTGGATTGTTTAATTAACGAAGGACGAGGGAAATTTTGAAATTTACTGGTGTTCAGTCCAATTCAAATATCACTAAAGACATTGTTTAAAAGATATCTTAAACAGAATTTTCTTATCAACCGGAAAACATTTGTTCATGAATACAATGTTGGGTCGCCCGTTTGGTTTCGCTTCTATCTCATTCTTTTGAATTTAAAATTAAATTCAGTCGTAAAGATTTTGAAAAGAGTGATTTTTTCTTTGAAGTGTACTATAATTGATGATATAGGAAAAAAACGAGGTTGTATTGTTCATTCCTGTCTGATTGTTATTATTTATAAGTAAACATTTTTAAAAATAACTTTATAAAAACTACTCAAAAGGTTCTAAGAAAGTTCTGTAACAATATCTAAAATATTTACTAAAATAATCATCTTAAATTTATCTTTAATTTTAGCATTATTAATATATTTAAATTAAAATTAATCCATTTCTTATACCAATAAATATTTCTTAAATAATAGAAATATTTTAGCCTTTATGATTTAAATTACTTATTAAAATATTAATTTTTTTTTCTCGAATAAATGACCAATTATGCACATAAAAAGATCCAAGTTGAGAGAGAGAAAATTTAGCTGTACCTTACGAGGAAATTATCACTAGCAACAACTTAATAGTCATGATGCTTTCCAGGCTAATCCGGAAAAAAATGTCCTTCTATATTGTTAGACATTTTTAGCACGTGAAGCATGCAAACAGAGCGAGAGGAAACACAGAGTACTAATAACACCCTGAAGAAGAAGTAAAAAGGTCTTGTGACTTTTAAGTTGAGCATTGGTCTGCTGAAAGGCAATGAGAAAATAATTTTAATTTTCCGTCGATCGCGCTCCACCCCACTCTTCTCACTAGTCTTACGTTTCCAAAAAAAAATGTTTATGACTTATGTATTTCATTTCTTAGGTATTTTAAGATAAAACTGTCAAGGATATAATTGTGAAAACGGATGCTTCAGTATGTTAGTTAATATTTTAACCTGTTAACTTCCACCCATTTGTTCATAAATCTTGAGAGAAACAATTGATAATGTTCGGAAAAGTTTTGGTGATTTATTTCCGGAGCAGAATGTATATTCAGAAATGACTTATTTCAGATATTCTGACTTCCCCTCAACAGTTTTCTTATTTGATGACTTGATTATGTCATATAATTTCCTCTTTGATATAAAATAAAACTGGTATCAGCAGGATCAGCTTAAAACGTTAATTGCGTTTTTATGAAAAGTTGTATATAAAATTAAAATTATCGAAAAGAAGCAACTTCGGGCAAGATCTCTATCTTGGCCCTCATAGACAGATAAATACTAAATATAAAAACGTAAAAAGGTTTGTGGAGAACTTTCCATAAGTTTTTACAAATTTAATTTAGATGCATTAATTTTAACCATTTTATTCCAACTCCCCAAACAATATTCTTGAAAGATAAAAATTGATATAATATGAAATTTAATTACTTACTAAAAGAGACACTATCCATATTAGTTTGGTTTAAAAATTACAAAAATTCAGTGTTAGAGGGATACTTGTTTACTGTTGATATAATGTTTACTGTTGATACCAACACTCTGAAAGATAGTATGAAAATGCAGACTTTGGAGCAGGCTGATGAAGTCCACAGCATGCCGAGTTGCATTTCGATGCCTACGTGGGATCCAGCAACTCCTTCTGTTTTCAGATCCCAATAACAATTCTTCAAAAGGGAACATCCAATTTTTGGATTCATGCCAGGATTTAGGAGGTTCTGCCACACTATGCGACAGATGGTTAAGCGTCACTATGTCCAGTAAGGTTAATTCATCGAGATAAAGTTCTTAAACAAGTCGAAATACTTCTGAACAAATATGAGTTACTTCTATAATATAAGAAAATAGGTATACTTACTCTCTGGTGTAAATATAGCGCTCATGATGACTCCGAAGACAGAAATGGAAAAAATGTCGTCTATGGAGGATGCAGCGATGACCAGAGTAGCGATTCCTTTATCTTCTCCATAACCCCTTTCCTTCAAGCTTAATAAAGTCGGGACGACCACCGCTGGAGATATTGGACTTAGAATAAACCTATTAAAATATTAAACTGTGAAATAAATTGAATATGCTAAATAGAAAGAAGACTAAAAAGGGGAGAGCATAATCAATGGATCATCGATTTCAGCATAAAAGTTTTATAATGTGCTGAATCTAAATCTGCCATAATTTTTGGCGTGAAAAAATCTATAAGGGTAGTTTAGCCGATAATTTAAAAATTTTTTATTCAATAAATTTGCTGAAAATGCAATCATTTTTTAAAATTTGTATTTTTCCTTTAATATACACTGAAAAACAAATATTTTGGTGGAAAAACTACATCTACATCATTTTCGAAACACGAGATAAAAAAATAAACCAGTTTCAGTGTATTTTCTTTTTCCCGACTGCTAGGGTCCATTGGAACGAACGCTGACACACATGTTCAATATTTTTTGATGCAGAACCACCAAAAAAAAAAAAAAAGTTTGGTTGAATCATTAGGAACTATATATCTGCATAAAATTATAAAATTCAGCATTAATTCAAATAAATATGAAGGTCCGAGATGCGTGTTTTCTCGACTATTTCTTAACTTCACTGGCAATTCATTTTAATGTTATCTAAAAATAAAATAATGTATTGTTAAAAAAAAAAGTATCAGTCTTTTTTTTTGTAATAATCAACATTTTATCTGCTTATATTTTTAAAAATGTTTATGCTTAGATATGCCTTCTCTTTATTTTATTTATTTACTTTCAGTTACCTAAGTATGAAATATAGGTATAGTAAGGGAAAGTACTGAGATCGCGAAAAATTTCGAATTTGATGTTTCAACGGAAACACAGGTTTAAAGGCTCCCTGATTCCAAATAACCAAGTTTCGAAAAATGCTATGTATGTATCAGTGTGTGCGCGTGGGCGTGTATTTGTGTGTGTGTGTGTGGCGAAGTCTACCAAAACGGAAATGAAATTGCGTATTTAAGGTAGATCTTACAACATTTTCGCAAAAAGCACTTCATATCATCGATTTTAATTTTTTTTTTTTATGTTTCCTAAAATGCTCTAACAATTTTGTTTAAACTCGTTACATCAACGTATAATTAAATGTTCTTTAATACTAGTTAGATCTTATCCTCATTGAAATAGAGTGATAGGACTAAAATGCAAATTTTTAAAACGGTTTCCTCTAGGGTATCTCTAAGTTGTTAATTTGAAATAATTAACATCTTTCATTGTTAGTATTAATTAGAATTCTATAAATAAAAACTATGAAGGGATTTGATGATTAGCTAAAGGAGAAAAAAGGAAAAACATTTTACGACGTTGAAAACAAATATCCAGCAATGAAATTAGTAATATTTCGGCGTATAACATATTGTAGGAAAGTTAAAGATTTTCGTTAAATATAAAACCATAGAAAGTAATGGTGAGTGACGAATAACCCATTAATTTAAGTTTAAGGTTAATAATTTCTACTCCTTTATTACTAAGGTAATATTTCATATTATGGTGGCTAGGAGACTTATTAAGTTGACCGCTACAAACCGGATGAGCACAGATTTACCCAATGCAAAAATAATTTGCAGATGGCAAATTAATTATTGCCAAACTATGTAAATAAATCATAATTAATATATTAATAAATAAAAAATAAATGTTTCCATGGAAACTAAAAAGGAAATTTAAATTTTTTTTCATTATCGTGGTATGTGAAAGTTGTATAATGCGCGCACGGCGCCAGATTTTTTTTATTATGAATGACTTGACTAACCTTCATCAAATTCAGATACCTAAGTAGATTAGGAAAAAAAAAATCGGTATGAACTTTGCATCAAAACCTTGAAAGTTGTAAAAAACAGGCTCACTCTCTGACGACTTGGATGAAACTATGTAGAAGAAAAAAATAATTTTTCTGGACACAAAGGACTATAAAACGATAATTGCGTGAAATCTCGAAAATGAACTATTTTAGCCGGATGATTTACTTCCATAGATAGTAGAGGAGAAAAAAAAAATTGCTTTCCTAATTCCAATAATACTTGTATCTAAAATGAACTGAAAATAAAAAGTAATAAGTTGAATGATTACTGAGATCTTTGTCTAATATTATTTTCTAATAGCATCATAGCCAAATTCATTTCGAATTACACAGTTACTGTACTATGAAGCTTGTTATAATATTATAACGTTCTCTCCTCTTAAAAATTTATCAAGTAAAAATAATGGATTTCGATAATATTGTTTTCACTAATATCTAAATCACCAACATATAAATAATGTATTTAATTTTTATGGTAAGAGTAAATTTAAAAAAAGACAATGATACCCAATAAGGAAGGCCCATATCCAAGGGACTCCGAAGAAGAGGTTGGCTGCAAGAGCCGCACCGCAGGCCTCACAGATACAAGGAAGGACAGCTAACCTGAGTACGGTGAACTTCAATCTTCGTAGAGCTGTAGGATCCAAGCCTAGGCCTGCCTTTATCAGGATCACAGACAGGGCTAAGTTCCTGTTTATAAGTTTGTTTTTATTAAAATAATATATTGAATTTAGATAAATATCCCTACTTACAGAGTATTAATTAAACTATGAAGTTCCTTTTTTCTAATTATAACATTCAAGGCTAGAAAAAATAAAACAATTAACTCTAGTTTTTGAGGTTTTCAGTATAATGTTTTGAAACTTAACTCTAGTTCGTAGACAAATTGTCTGAGAAATAATTTGTTAAGTAATTCTGTAATTCAGATTTAAAAGTGTATTCCCAGAAAAAAATACCAGAAAACAACTCATATTTACTGCGTAGCATAAAAAATAAAATAAACACTCTTGTTTTACATACCTGGAAACAATGACGAGATCTGGGTACACCCCATAAAGCTGGAAGAAGCCACAGGTCTTGAGAACTATCCCGGCGATGAGCATCCCCAGGAGAGCAGGTAGCTTGATCAGTTTGCATAGTTGACCCCCGACCTCCGCTAACAGAAGAAGCACAAGGAGCTGGAACAGGCCTCCGGATGGAAGTACTTCACCATGGAGGACCAGGTAGAGACAGCTCCAGCTCAACGCGCCAAGGAGGACGGTCGTAGACCATTTCACTAACCCACTCTTCCAGTTATTCGGCTTACGCCTAGAAATTAGATTGTTAAGAACTATTAACAATAAATAAACAAAGAGTTTATTATAATTACTTTTAGGAATCAAAATATCTTACAAAAATAGTTCTATACATTGATCATACAGATGAGTATAAAATATTGTTTTTATTCAATAATTATATATTACTTGTACAAATGAAAAAAAAATAAAAAAAATGAATATTTTAAGTTAGCAGAATACAGAAAAGCGGCGTACACGGTAGGTACAAACCGGGTGTTATCTAGTGCTGATTGCAGCCAGCTTGATGTCAACAGATGTTTGACTATCCCTTTTCCCTTTTACAAACAGATAAAAGGATAATAAATGTATTCATGCTATAAAATTCGAGTATCCGAGTGCCACCGCCAGGACATAGGAATAATCAAATTGACCCAACTCTCATAATGGCTATTCGGAGTTCAGAAAAACATTAATTAAAATATCTGGAAATAGGAGAAATAAAAAGCTTCTAAAGCAAATAAAAAGAGAACAAGGGGCATTGTGCAGATTCAGCCTAAGTTGAATTCCATATTGTCAATCTAAGAAGAAGGAGAGACACAGAGCAGTCTAACAACAGGCCAGGAGGAAAGATCCGCAAAAATTATCCAGCAAATACAAGGCCAATAGCCGATCTCACAACCATCCGAACAGAGAGAAGAAAATATAATAAGTTTTATTAATAAGCAGCAATGATATAGCCATGGCCATTGGCGCAGACTTCCATTTTGATTGAGGGTGAGGGGAGGCGATCGCCTACCTCTCGTCCTCCCTAAGTTTCCGAGAGCATCAGTAGCGAACTGGAGTCGTTGAGTTGAGCTTAATTCCCACTCTGTTAGTCCATCCAGACCCTATTTCTTCATGTAATTGTTTGCTGCTTAAACAAAGTAACGAACGATGGACTAATTTAGACTTACACAATTCGATTCTACTTAGAATTTAATCTTACTATTCGACTTTTCCGATCTTCTTAATTTTTAAAAAAATATTTTAATAAACACTCATACTTAATGTTAAAGTATTTTTAATAACCTTTAAAACTACTTGTTTTCTTTTTAATTAAGAAAAAATTATTTTTCATTTAAAATTAGATCTTTTTAAAATTTTTAGGAGGATCCTGACTCTTGTTTTAATTTCGAATAAAACGAGCCAGCTGTACTTACATTTAATTTATAGCTTACAGTTTAGAGGGTACTCCAATTATTTAAATATATTATTAATTAAAACCCTTCAAACTTCGTTCGTTTATTTAATCATTCAGACTACGTTTCGAGCAATTTGTCCATTTTCAAGTCCAATATCTGCAAATATAATTAAAATAAAAATATTTCTTGTATAATAACTAATAATTTAATGAAAATTCCACAAGAAAACTTCTTTAATATTAACTATAGTAAAAACACTAAATTGTTTTTATAACATAGATATGGTAACGTAAATTTATTAAGAAATTAATAAAAGCCATGATGAGCTTACTTTCAAAAGGACACATATCCATAAAATAAAAAATAATAAAGTGTTTTTACATGTCAAATATTAATTAAATATTAATATTTAATAATTTTAATATTAATTTCAATTGCGTAAGCTGAATCACATTTGTATCAAAAGGGAACAAATACAGTCACTATAATGCTGTTAAGTTAAATTTTTCAAATCGAATATGCTCACTTTTGAAAATAGGCTTCTAAATTAATATATTAGTTAGAATTTATTAAAATTTACCACAATTTTTAAGATTAGAATAATTTCACAGATACAACAAGATTTTATGATAATGAAACAAACCATATACTTTAAAAATGACGGTAGTCCTGGATTGGATAATGATAAAACGTTCAAATTATGGTCATAATAAATGACGATACATTATCTGTATTTGGGTTTTTCAGTATTATAATAAATATAGGTTACCATGTTTAAGTCACGAGTATTTATGTTTCTTATTTTGCTTAAACATTTTAATGGTTTTTAATATAGTAAATATTAAAAAGATGAATTTTTCATTGAAACATGTTGATAATTTGTAAGCACTTTTTTATTGCATTTTTATTTGTAGATATTGGACTTTAAAACATACAAATGGTCCAATACCTAGTGTTTTTGGGTGAATAAACGAATAAAGTCTGAAGGGTATTAATTAATTTTCTAAAATATAATACGCAAATGGTTTATTATATTCTTAAAAAGGTATAAATAATTGTAATTAAATTATATATTAAATATTATTCGTAGTAAAATATTATTTAAAAATCTTACTCTGAATTCTCAAAAGAGCCATAGTTTTTTGGATCTTCGGCAACACATAAAACAGCATCTTGTCCCAATTCTGAAACAAATATTTTTTTGATTAAAAAAACAAAATAACAAATTATATTTTAAATAAAAAAGTAAGTAATTTGTCACTTATTTTTGCAAGGAGTATTTTTTTTTTTTATTTGTAAAATATATACGGCAAAAGTCAAGGGCGATAGACATTTATTTGTTTTAAATATACTTCATTGGCCAGCCTTGAGTTGTTGATCTAAATGGACTGTGATCCCAGATCGACAATCTTTTGCTAACTTGTGTTAATGAATCAGACTGCTAATGCGGGCCGGAATGTCGGGAATGTCAGGAACAATGACTGGTCCATCAGACATTCGATTGCAAATATTTTGGACTACCGCAAAGATTGGTCTTCCCAAAATTCATGAGAGAATAAAAAATAAAAAAAAAATTGGTGCCTCTTTTTTAGTTGTATTATAATCTAATTAGGTAATAAATGTTCTTATCTTATCTTAAATGACGGAAACAAAAGCCAAGGTTTTTACATCTTTACTACATTAAGGTGAAGAAATTTAAACAAGCCTGTTCCAATATTGTTTTAACATTTCAACGGTGATATCAATGCAATATGAGACATATCTGTAATGTTATCAAAATGCTGTTAACTGTGAAAAATTATCAAAACAAGGAACGAGACGCAGTCCGATATTTTACTTGTATCTATCCTCTTTATTTCTTATTTCATCTATGTTACCATAATTTGGATGGCATATTTGCAATAAATGGTCTAATTTAAAAACCGAGAACTGGTATTGTCGGGCAAATTTAGAGATAATTATTATTTAATTGTTTTTAATTTTTAATTTAATTATTTTTTTTAATTTGTATTTAATTATTAAATCTTAACCTATATTTAATTATAAAATATAAATTTTCTTTACAAGTTTTCTCTTTAGCAGTCGTTTCGTTCAAATGATTCTCTGGCTTAAGTTTAAAGATTTTTCAAAAGCGTTCACGTAAGATTTCTTTCACCTGTAGTCATCAATAAGAGTGATAATTAATATGCCACTATTATATCTCGGGTAAAATGTCTTTAGTTGACGTACGCATGATAGTATAGAAGCATCAAGCTAATTAGGGACTGATAAATTATTTGCCACTTCTATAATTTTGTTTTTATTGAAAACTAGTTTCAAATGTTATACATTCATCTTCAATTCTAAAAACACACAAAAATTCAAAAATAAGCAATTCAAAATACAGTTAGGTATTATTATACATAATAAATTAAATGTAATATAAATTACATAATGTCTCCTGTAATTCTATAATGTCTCCTAAAGAAAAAATAGACCCTTTCCAAAAAAGCGGAGTATACGAACTAAATTGTAATGATTATGCAGCAAAATACACGAAAAAAACTGGGATTTAACTAAATCAGAGATTAAAGGAACATATACGTGCATATAATAATAAGACAGAGAATTCCAACTTTGCAATTCATTAAAATGAAAAAAAACCAACTTAAATTCATCAAAGACTCAGGAGTTAAATTAATACACTACGTTGAAAACAGCTTCAAATTAAAAATGAATCACTTGAAATAATAACATCCTTCAAATCCAAATCAGGTTTTCGCTTAAATTACCAAATAAATATCTCCAATAGTCCAATCTTAAATTTATTCTCATCTATAATAGAAAAAACAATTACTCACCTGAATTACTGGGAAAACCCCGATCAATAAACAGTACCATTTACCTACAAACACCCCACCTTTCTCCAATTACAGTCATTTACAGTACTTGTTAAGTGCGAGAACAAAGCAATGTAAACTCTTCTGTTTGATGTAATCTACTTATTCCTTGGTGAGTATTTGATCTCTTGTCTTAATTAAATTCATAATTCATAAATGTTTCATAATAATAATTTATATTACATTTAATTTAATATGTATAACAATACCAAACTGTATTTTGAATTGCTTATTTTTGATTTTTTTCTGTGTTTCTAGAACTGAAGATGAATGTATAACATTTGAAACTAGTTTTGAATAAAAAAAAATTATAGAAGTGGCAATTAATCTCTAATAAATTGTCTTTGCCGAATCACCGAATAATATCAAATGCCTTGTGATATGCTTGATGCCGTTATACATGAGTCTACGGTATAGGAATAAGTTGCATAGTAATATTACACAATGGTTTATTATTTCCAAATAGTTATATTTCAAAAATATCTAGTGTGTCAATTCACACGACTTTTCTTATAGCAAGTAGGCAAAGATGGCTAGGATATGTGGTCAGAACAGAGGGTAAAAGGGTACAGAGGAAAATGTTGGAGGCGCGGCTGAAGCTGGCGGAAGTGGAGGATGGATCCAAGAAAATACGAAGTGAAAGAGTTGCGAGAAAGCTGGGTGTTCGCGATTGGAAGATAGAGTCGTAGGACAGGAAGAAATGGAAAAGGATAACATAGAAGGTCAAGAGTCACGAGCGCCGGGGAATCAGTCTACAAAGTTCAATAACCTATATCTCTTTTTTTGGTAATAGGCCGATTTATGAGCTTTAATCTAAATCTAAAATCTCTAATCGACTTCCATTTTGAAACGAAATGACGAATGGTAATGTTGAGTTCCAAGGATTAACCTGGGGAAACCTGTGACTTTGTTGCCAAATATCAAGAAAATTGTCCAGTAGTCTCGGTGAAAAGCCGCGGATGGCAGGCGGCGGACGGACGGATTTTTTTATTCGATATTTGGGTTCTAGGTATCTTGAAACGTAAGATCTCACATTTTGAGCGGGGATTAATTTTTTTAAAGTTTTTCTTGGTAGATTACAAAGTTTCATTATTGAAAATTATTAACTAAAATGAAGACAATGTTCTTAAAATTCTTGTACCTTCTGATCATGCAACTAAAATGCAACCCGAACCTAAAATCAAACACATTACTACTAGCATCAAAGCCAAGGAATAACTTTCAAATGAATTATAATTGTTTCTATTATTAGACGAATATATTTCCTATTTAATTTTAAAATTCTTATCACAATTTTTTGTTTGTAAAACCATATCTACTTTTAAGAATAATACTATTTCAAATTAGAAAAAAATTAATAAATACAGTTTAGTCCAAAGTATACGTTTTTTTTAGAATCCTATTTTTTTAGAATTTTTAACATGAAATTACACAATCAGCAGAAATTTTGCAGAATAACCGGAATGTTGCCCAACTGTTTGCCGCTACCTCACATTCTTTGTTCTCGTGGGAATTCTATGCGACTGCCTACCACAGTCCGGGTTTCCTAAAATGTACCAGACGGCATTACGCAAACAATACTCCTATGACATGTTTAAACTCATTATTGAAACACAGGTGATCAGAAATGTACATTTCTGATCAACTTCTTTGTCTTATTTTTTTTTTTTTTAATATAGTTCTCGTTCAGCGCTAAAAGTGGGCGGGATGAGTTCGGGTTCATCCCCAATGCACTATCCATCCAAATGATCTAGTCAGTGCATACAAGCGCGATGTCAACATTCACTCCCGTGAATACTGGTCCAGATCCGATATTTCCAGTTTCATTATCTTTGCAATTATGGAACCCATACAAGATTTTGATAAAACTAATTAATAGTAGTGTTAATTTAATAAAATCGGAGAATATTATAACTTCTGAAAATTAATGGCTTTGCATCTGTTATCTGATGCAAGATTCGAGGCCAGGGTGATTGGTAATAATTTTAATTTTTTATAAAACAACAGTTGCTAGAATCAAATAATTATTCTTCGAGATTTCGAACCAAAAAAGTTGAAAATCTTAGATTCATTTTGGTAGGTACTGACTAAAACATTCATCTCTATCCTCATTAAAATGGGTGCAAGTTAACAGCGCAATATCTATTTTTAACTCGTCTTCTGAATTAAAAATAACCATGAAATAAGAAAACATAGTTAATTTGGGTCCAACAACCTTTATTCACTCAAAATTGGTTCAAATACGTTTTTACTTTAAATGAAACTGCTGTTTGAACATCCCAAACAATGTTACTATCATGTTAAAAATTCGTTCGCTACTGGTCTTCATTAAACGGAATCTCTACAGGTTTATCAAATTGAAAATCATGGATTACTATATTATTTATACAGATATTATAACATTACTATATTAATATAATGATGGATAAGTATATTAATTATTTTATTAAAAAATATATATCATCTAATTTTTATAACCTTGACGATATATTATAAAAAAAAAAAAAAAAAAAAAGAAGCAATTATAAACTAAATAGGAATAAATAGCAATTCAATATACATTTTGTCCCTTTTAAAATAATAGTTAATATGTATAATTTTAAAGTTAAATCCATCTCTATGCATCCTTTGGAAAAGTATTATACCTAATGATTAGGCTAAAAGCCTCAGACATCTTTATGTCTGATGTAGCCTTATTCAAGGCTACTGTAAATCCTATAAAATGGAGATTCATTAGGTATTTAATTGATTTATGGATAAAAAATATGGAGTATAATGAAAAGAAATCTTATTAAATAAAACTAACATAAAAGTAATCGATGCTTGATAATGATGTTTTGGGACTCAAGTGAGGATATAATAAAAAGATGCCCAAAATCCACCCCGTCACCTAAATTCGCCCCTCTCCTCCCTCTCCCCATTTAGATCGTAATACTATCTATAACGGGGAGAAGCTGCATACAGTTTTTGTTAAAGATATTTTTTATTATATCAGTACGATTCGTGGACTAGAGTATTATTTTCATGTTATAATTGTTCGAGACCCGTTTAAACGTTAAGATAGAAATATTTTTTTATGGGTCGAGTTCTAAATTAGCCCCCAAAAAATTTTAGAACTGTTCTAAAGACAAACGAGATAATTTTTCTGAAGATAAATGAGCAGAAAATAGGTTACATATACGAACTGCGTTCAGCATTACCAAAATTAGAGAATTAGGTTGGATCGATATTTTTTAATAAAATAATCAACAATCAAAACGAGTATTTTAATGTAAATAATTTTTTTTTGAGGGGAGAGGGAGTTATTTGCCATTATTTAAATGTTCATGTTTTTAAATAAATAGTAAATTGTGAATTGAATTGGGGGACGAAATTGGGGCCAATCTTTTAAAATCCTAACACTTAGGAAATTATTGTTTTTGTTTATCCAGAGACAATATTATTTATTTTTGCTCATTAAAGAAACCAACATTTGTGGGTATAGAACAGAGCTGCTTGTATAATTTTTTGAGAGAGTTTTAAACGTTAGCTAAATATTTGAAATTTCAAATTTAGTTTAAGGGGACGATATTTGTTCAGCTTTCCTGAATTGTTTTGACAAAAAATTGGCTCTTGTTGAGCTAAAGTGGCTCTTTGCTTTTCTAGTGGTGAAAATAACGTGCATACTTTTTATGACTCGTTGACTTTCATAGGAAGAAAACAAACAAAAATTGTTTACTTAACTGATCTCATTTTCACCCGACTGACACCAAAAGAATTATTATTTGGGATAAAAAAAACAATGGTTAAGAGCCAACATTACTTATATTTAAAAATAAATATAAGTACATTATTTATATTTTTAAAAAATAAACATTTTAGAAAGTCGTAAAAAAAAAAAGAAAAGACAAAATTATTTTTTTAATTATTAAGTCCAGTAGAAAACTTACTATGTGGTTCCCCGCTGTCGTCCGTGAAAGCCTCGTTCAGAGCAGCCATTAGGATTTAGTAGAGTGTTATATATGATAATTTCTCTTTGACAGATAGGCGTAGAAGACTCCATGCACGCAGATTTGAACACCAGAGAGAAATGTTTCAGAAAATATAAGCAGCGACAACCAAAGAAGACGGTATGAGCGCGACTAGAGCATGGTCTCCGTATATATAGTGTAGCTGAGGAGGGGGAATTAATGCTTGTTAACAAATACTAATTGCTGCTTTTACGACACTTGTTTGGTTGTCTCGAATTCATTTATTACTCCTATTTCTAATTAAAGCCGGTGACGTATATTTTCTGTAAAAGAATTGCAACATATTATTTGGAATCTGAGGTATTAATTCAAAAAATTAAATTCACAGTGGTACTTATTTAATATATTGATATAAATAAGATATTTTTATTGAATAGATATTTTGATCTATTAAATAGATTGGTTTAGGGAGTTTATCAACACTAAGCCCTCGGGATGAAAAAAAAAACATTAGGCGCAATAAGTATAGAATCATCATACTCCAATTTTATGTATTTATGCTACTTAATTTTTTGCTTTTGACTATTTAATCATGACAAAATTGAACGTGATTTGTAAACACTTCTCTTAACTGAGTGTGCTGGAGGAGACATTATCAAACTCAGGTAAGTATTTATTTTTCTCCAAAAGAAAAAGGAAATCAAAAGCCTCGAAAACTGGTAAAATATAAATTGATACCGAAATCTGGGGGATGTTGAACATTTGGAACAGTTGACTATTATAAAAAAAAGTAGAATGAATGAATGAAAATTTGTTTATTAGCATAAAATATAAAAAATAAAGTATATATATATATATATATATATATATATATATATGCCATATAACACATAGACAATGGAACAATCCGTCTGTCGAAGTCTGAATGCCATTGTGTTAATTATATTTCTTTAAGATGAAATAAGTAATTATTCACAGTCTCGCTGTAGCAGCCGCTGTATACAGAGTGTCGATCAAAGTTCAGCAATCTTGTTCTTTTCAAGTTTACATTTATTTATTATGACATTTTTTCCGTTTTTTAAGTTATTATTCCGTATTAATTTATTTCACCAACGCCAAAACGCCACTATTAGGAAATAGTGCCCCTAGGAGGGGGGGAGGGGGCACAAATACTATGGATGCACCAACTCCATGTAAATCAAACAACAATCCTCCCAAAACGAAAAGAGGTATTATCATCAAATACAACATTGATGTCAAAAATAGTTATGATATATTTTCGGATATGGATGAAGATGAAATCTCAGACATTTCAGCCAACATAAATCTTAAAAGTCTAAAAAATCAATAAAGCCTAAAAAAAGCCTAAAAATCAATATCCTCCTATAATAGTAAATAGTCCATATAATAGCATTAAAGGGATAATCGACCATAAAGTGAAAGAATTAAATATAAAATATAATGGCAATAGAACTACTTTTTATGTTTATAAAACTCAAGACTTTTCTCTCATCAAAAACGAATTTAAAGAACAAAACCTCGGTTTTCATTCTTACACCCCGAAAAACCAAAGGTAGTACGTACTAAAAGGGATGCCCCCTGAACTTCCATTAGATGAGGTCACCGCCGATTTACGTAATCAAGGATTAGAAATATATAAAATCTACCAAATGGAAAAAAAATCTGGTAATGACTCGATAAAACTGCCATTATCCGTAGTAATTCTGGACAATAAGGAACAATTACAGAAATTAAATTCCATACTCTACTGTTTGACTGTTGTAGTATGGTTATTAAATGGGACAAATATAGGTCAAACAAAATAATTACGCAATGCTACGTCTGTCAAGAATTTAATCACGTGGCACGAAATTGCTTTAAAAAGCCCAAGTGTCTAAAATGCTCCCAAAATAATCTATCAAAAGATTGTCCTAATTTCTTAATCGATGGATTCACACCTAAATGTTGCAACTGCTCCGAAGAACATTTTTCAAATTCACCGCAATGCACCAAATTCAGAAGAAACATGGAACTGCAATTGAGTAAGAAAAAACCTATTCTAAAAGCAGCACCACGGAAGACATTCAATTCAACTGACCAGGCATTCTCAGTCCTTCCAACTCCGAAATCAGAATGGCCTCAAAAAACCTTCCCTCAAATAAATCAGAAAAACAGTGAAACTTCGTTTTCTGACTGTTTTAAAGAAATAAAAGATATTTTTAGCACATTAAATATAGGCAAGATTTTTCCAAATTTTAAGAAAATAATGTCACAATTAAAAAAATGCTGAAGATAGTACCTCAAAAATATTTATCCTGATAGTAGGCTTACTTTCTTTTATTGATTAATGGACATATTAGTTATTAATATATATAATATTTGCATGTTCAATAATTTTATAAGCTGTAATGTTACAGAATTAGTTACGAACTTCGGCTCTCCTAATCCCACCCACAATAACAGTTTTCTATCTACATTCAATAATAACGAGTCTCCCGAAATATACTTTCACATCACAAATTTTCTCGTCCATCACCTCACGGATGATAAAGCGACACTAAACTACGTCGCTTACAAAACAAACAGCTTATATTCCCGGCTTATTATAAACATAAACACAATTCAACCTTCTATTTATCTCCTTCCACTACTATTATTGTTTTTATCTTACTTCTGCATTTACAATTACAAACCTAATGATAAATGTTAACTAACAACGAGAAAATCAAATTTATGATGTGGAACGCCCAATTCGAGGAAATGATATAGAATTTAAATTATTCCTACAGCAAAATCAGGCTCACTTGTTTCAGTTGGTGAAACTCGGCTTTCCCAGCAGGACAGATTCTCGGTTCCGGGATATGAAATCTACAGAAAAGATCGTAACAGAGCGGGAGGGGGCATCATGCTTCTAGTTCGTTCCGACATCCAACATCACTTTACTCATTTACCCGACTTAACGTTCACTGAAGCAGTAGCCATTAATACATCAATTAACAATAAATTAACCACAATCATATCCATTTATATCCCGCCAAACAAATTATATATCAACGATCTCACTAAATTATTTCGTTTAAATAAACATATAATTCTTAAAACATATAATAAATAAACATCTTCGGCGATTTAAACGTTAAACATATTCAATGGAATTGTCACAGCTCCAACAAAAATGGTAAATCTCTACTTAACTTTATAGTGAAAAAACAAAACTTCTTTGAACCTGCCCACATTCCCACTCAAATAAAATTACAAATCTAGCATTATAGATTTAGCAATCACTAAAAATATATATAACTTATCCCCACTCATCACTTTATCATGTCTTAACTCGGATCACAACCCCGTGATTTTCCGTATAAACTCAACATTAACTACTCATCCTAAAAACAATAAATTCATTTTCAAAGAAGCTGACTGGTATAAGTTTCGGAAAATACTAGACTCTCACATAAACATAAATCCAATAATTAACAACGCACATGAAATAGACAGTCACATAAATAATTTTAACTTATGCATTAAACAGTCTATGACAAAATCAATACCACAACATTCCTTACAGCCCTACCGCTATTATAATTTGCCATTCTCATTATTAACTCTAATAAAAATAAAAAATAGACTTAGACAAAAATACCAACATACGAAAAGCCCCCAATCGAAGACAGTTTTTTATAAATTTAATAATTACGTACGATCACATATAAATAGTAGGAAAAACGAAAATTGGGCAAATACTCTGAACTCTTGTACTACTGGTGAAAATAAAATCTGGAAAATTCATAGAATCTTCACAAAATATCTTCCAAAATTCCTCCACTAAAACAAACCAATGAATATGTTTACCAGGATAAAGATAAAGCCGAATTATTAGGAATTCATTTTCAATCTGCTCACTTAACCACTTCAAACTTTGGGTCAAATCACCATAATCGAAAAATTCTAAAATCAGTCCGAGACTATTTAAAAGTTCCAATCGCAACTAATTTCCCCGCTATCTCACCCAAAGAAACAGGGAAAATTATCAGAAAATTAAAAACAAAGAAAGCTCCATGTGACGATGGCATTCCGTTATTGGTTATAAATAATCTAAGCAGAAAAGCCATTTATTATTTAACCAAAATATTTAACTCAACATTAAAGTACAATTATTTTCCTACAGCCTGGAAAACCTCCAAAACCGTCGCGATCCCCAAACTTAATAAAGACCCTAAAAATATTTCAAATTACAGACCCATAAGTCTGCTGAACATATTATCTAAAATTTTAGAACGTTTACTTTTAAACCGGATTCACAAACACGTCAGACAGAATAAACTGATAATAGAAGAACAGTTTGGCTTCAGGGAGCATCACTCCACTGTCGATCAACTAGCTCGCCTCACAGATTTCATTAGCGAAGCATTTAACTATCGAAAACATACCGGCATGCTTTTGTTAGACCTTGAAAAAGCTTTCGACACCGTTTGGCATGCTGGTCTTATTCATAAACTAATTTTATACAAATTTCCTCCGTATTTAGTTCACATCTTACATTAATTTCTTTCCAATAGACAATTTTATACTCAAATAAACTCATCTTCCTCCAAAGTACTCCCGCTCTCTGCTGGCCTTCCTCAAGGTTCCTGCCTATCCCCAACCCTATTCAATTTATTCTCTTCCAATTTCCCGAAATTCCCTAATGTAATAAGATCTCTATACTCAGACGACACAGCCTTATACACCATCATACCGCATTGATACAATAGTAAACCGATAACAATTAACTTTCAAAAAAATTAACAAATACGGATATGAAAATTATCTCAAATATGGAAACTGAAAATCAACACAAATAAGTCAGAAGCTATAATTTTCACCAAGCGCAGGCCATGCATAGATCAGCATCTGACCCTAAATTCAGAACACATCCCATGGTCTAGATCAGTACAACATCTCGGTTTAACTCTGGACAAATTCCTAACCTTCACAGAACACATAAACAGGAAAACAGATAAAGCCAAAAAAATTATATTTAAAATGTTCCCATATTTCAATAAAAAATCCAAGCTAAGCCCCAAAAACAAACTGATACTCTACAAATCAGTGATCCGAGCTCAGCTTACCTACGCCTCCCCAGTGTGGAGCTCAACTTGTATAACTAATTACAACAAACTTGAAAGGATTCAAAACCTTTGTATGAGGATCATAAATAACTACCCCCGGTATACTAAAATCAGGTCTATGCTCCAAGACCTAGAACTTCCCACAATTCAACAATACGTCTTCGCTCAAACCCAATCATATTTTGCAAGAACAATAGCTTCCGAAAACCCATTAATAAAAGAGATCGGTAATTACAATAAAAATTCCCTTCGACGTTACACTCACAAAAGAACCAAACACGTATTCCTAACCTAACATAGTTTGTGTCTCAGATTTATTATATTTTACTCTAATTATGTATTATTTTTATTTATTTATTTTTCTTTTTTTTAAGTGGGTTTTTATTTTCCATTTTTCCTACTATTATTATACGAACAATGTAAATATGTAAAATCAAATTATTTTTTAAAAATTATAAATCATGTAAATGATGTGAAACCCGAATAATTTTTAAAATTACACAGAGAAAATTACAGAAAATTACAATAATAATTTTAAAAATTGAAAATAAAACTTTATTATTATTATTATATTAGTAATTATTTGAATATACATTGTAAAAATAAGTAATATAAAATTAGTAAAAATTAGGTTTTGATATACACATTCTTCGTCGATTCACTATGTTTATATTAAAACTATAAAAACAGATACATCCAAAACCTATAAAACATATTTAAATCAATAATCAGGTCTCTATATAAAAATAAATAATAAATAAACCAACTATATCATATGCTGTGCTATACTATACCGCACCATACTGTATGCCAATATACTACATAACAACAATAATTAATAAGGCACAAAAACATTTCCCAACCATAATATAATCTTCCATGAAATATCTATTTGAGCTCTTTTCAATGTGCCTTGTTACTTAATATAGTTACTTAAATCTTCCCAATGGAAGATTTTGCCCTTAATAGGCAAAATAATTCTTCCGAAGAACAGATCCGCAGCCCAAAATGTTTTATTCTTAACTCACTATATACATATCAGCCCACTAGAAAGTGAATAATATCCTCTTTTTCTACGGGATTACATTCTGGGCAGTGATCGGTACTCTCATGCATCCACGGTTTTTGACTAAGATTTAGTAATTCCGTTCTACAATGTAAAATCCTCCTTATTGTTAAAAGATCAAAATGACATTTAAATAGGATGTGACAGTACCAACCGCACATATATATTATAACTACATATCTATTATGCATATATATTATATATTATTTTTTATTATATATATTATATATTATTTTTTATTATATATATATATATATATATATATATATATATATATATACATATATATATATATATATATATATATATATATATATATATATATATATATATTATCACTAGAATATAGATATTTTTCTAGGTAGTTTTTTCTCTACGTCCACAATCCTGTATATAACTTCGGTCAACTTTAAGCGAAAATCTGTGGCATTTGAGATTAATTCCGTAGCATTCCTCGAATTCTAACCACTTTCTTTTTTATCGCCTCTTTCGCTAGAATATGAGGTAATCGGAAGTTAGGCATCTCCAGAACTCTCAAAACATAATCAAAATATATTTTTAATGTATAAGAGTAAATCGAGCCGACACCTCTTTTAGGAGCTAAAATATAATTAGGAGCATATCTTGGGAGAAGCAATAATTTTTTTAAGAAATATCTTTTAAATTTTTCCAAAACATAGTACTCGATACCCCAAGCCTGTCCAGCATAACTAACCACCGCTCGAGAAACTGACTTATGCACTTCTAGTTTACCTGCATAGGGAACATTTTTGTTCGCTATGAAATTATGCCAAGTACAATTCAGACCAAACTTTTGCATGATGACTCTTTCTGAAAAGTGGCTAACCAAGGCCAATGTTTGAGAAATTATTACACCCAGATATTTATATTCAATTTACCACCTCATCTGGAGTGCCTCCGAAGCTCCACATCTTAAATTTGGATAGCCTACCTCCATTACGAAAAACTATTATTTTTACATTTAACAAAATAAATTGCATTTTTAGCCATTGGTCTATCTGTCTGACCCACGATTATCTCTTGGAAGAGTGGAGCCATGTTTTGAAAGTAATCTTAGCATGCTCTAGTGGAAACCTCGTTAATTTTTTAAATAACTCGAATATTATAATCTCCAGGAACCTTATTGGACCAAAATCAGTGAAGTTAAGCAAGCGTAGGACTTAGAACCCATAGCGGCAAGGAAAGTCGTGTGGGTGGACAGCAGATCATTTTTTTTTTTTAACTAGAGCTATTTGGTGGGTTATCTCTGAAGACAAAGAAGCATTAGAATATTTAGCTCTTTTTTTTTTTTTTTTATATTCTGAAAGATATTATTTAACTTGATTTGAACTGAAATTAAGCCTACCCTTCAAATTAATTTCACTTGAATTTGAACCTAAATTATCGTTGCCAATTATCCACTTATCAATAGACGAACGACATTTTGTAGAGTACTGCTTTGGGTCAACAATATTTCCAGGTCTAGGTAGTACTTCCAAACGTCGTAACCAATGTTATAAAAATGTTTTTTTTTTAATATAAAGTTATATATCAAAGGGAAAGTGTCTTTCACAAATTAATTTATTATTTCAAGGTCTTCTCAAGAACTTAAAATATCCACTGATTACCAATGAAATTTCAGATCAGTTATGGAGATGAAATTATATTTTGTAAGTAGTTGGAGCGATTTCGATTTTTTATTTATGGCAAAAGCTTTTTTTTAAATGTATTTTATAAAATAAGGAAACGGAAGTATAGATTATTTTGGCTCATATGCGTGAATCAACCATCCTTTTTTACAAAAAAGAAGATATTTTGTTTAAATTTATTGAGATTTTTAGAGACAAATAGTACAATATTCTATAGTAATCGGATTGATCTATCTCAGAGATTGGCGATTTGGTTGGTTGGTAGTTTTATTTTGGCACAAAATATCCTGGTCATCAATGTTAGGTACATTTATTAGGCAAATTTAATCAAAATAAATAACATCTCATGAAAAAAGGTAAATAAATAAATTAGAGAAAATAAATATATAGAAATAAAATAAATAAGTGCAAAAGTATAAAATAGTTTTGGAATGATCCAGGAATAATCCGCGGTGAAGACACCACGAAACTAGTGCAGTTTCGACTTATGGGTGGAATCAGAAATTATAAAACTGATCCAGTGGATGAGTTCGATCTGTAGAAATCAATTTGTTATCAGGCAATGCGCGGATGATATTCATTCTGCGAATTGTAAGGTTGCAATTTGGTCAAGGACTGCTAAAGGTTAAATGGCCTAGTTTTAATACTAAAGGACCAGAGATTCGAGAAATAGCAATATTTCGCTGAACGGTGTCATTGCGAGCTCGTTTTATTGGGTGCCAATCAAAGCAACATCTTGTTACTTTCTATTGAGCTGTGAGTCATTGAAAAGAACCAGTGAATTTTACCTAATCACGTCTACGCTTCCCCCTCTTCCCATCAATACTTTTTTTTTCTGAAAAAAAGATAATATATTTCAGTGACGAGTCATGAAAAACATCTAGTTCTTTACAGTGAGTGATCTTGTCGCTAATAATGGCTTTGCACATCTCAGGCCAACCAACGTTTATCTTTGTTTGTTCTTTACTTTTTGTTGCATGCAACTTCGTGTCATCTTTATTTTTACTATATCTGGTTTAAGGTTTCCCAAGTGACCACTTGCTAACTTTTGTGGTATTAGTTACTGATGCTAGGCTTATATTGAAATCAAAATGAAAAATACTACAACGAAATCTAAAACATTTTAAGTGCTAGTCTGTTTCTAAAAGCTTTGATCTTCATGGGTCATTTAAGCATTGATTTTCGAACGGTATTCATTAAAAATATTAAAGCATCACTTTGGTTCTTTTTGAGAGATACTGACAGATAATTTCGTCAAATTTCTTTATACTTCAAATAGTTAAACCCTCACCCCATGTTGAGGAATACAGTCCCAAATCAAATCCCACAAGTCTCCATGGATGCCTGATTCTCAAGTCTCACAACCATATTACAAATCATGTTTTCTTACAGCATCGAACACTGCCAGGAAAAAAGTTTCTTCAAATTTTTCGGGATTCCAGAATTCGTGAGAGAAGAAATCAGATTTATCTCAGCGAGCTGATTATCTTAAGAAAAAAAAATCATTATTTATAAAATTAAACAGCTGTTTATAGAAAATAAATTTTATTTATTCCAAACTAGTTCTGTGATTAGATTGATTTTCTTTTATTATTGGACTGTATTTTGATTCGAATACCCCACATTATCAATTTTTACTATCATCAGTTTACTTTAAAAAGCTTATCAAACACCACTTTCGGTCCTATATCCTCTCATAATGTCTGATGGCGATGATGTTGATACCAGCGACACTGTCCCTTCGCAACTGGAAATGCCTTACTCAATTACTTCCAGGGATCGGAACAAATACAAGAAAAATACATTGGCATCTGAAATATCAGAGGTATTTTTCAAGAGTGAAATACCAAAATGGATACCCAATCCAGTTTATTTCACGTAAGTAAATAGTGTACTAAGTTATGTATTTACCGACCTCTAAATTTAGAACTTACTGTTATTCATCTTATATGACCGTTGTTTCATAAATTCTTTATACCGATTTGTTTTTTATATGCAATTCTGTTAGTTTCAATTCTGAGTGTTGTCCCGATTGATTAATTGATTGGCGGGGCTATGTCACTCCGAGAACCTTGGCCCCCTCAACATTTCTACATTGTCCATCACTGATCAAAACCATCTTATACCGATTCTATGAGGATTATAGATTTTAATTTCTGTAAAGTTGAACTAATGATTGAAATGAATTGTTAAAAAAGAAAACAATAAGAGTTACTCAAATCTTCCTTCAAAATCAATGTTATCATTTTTTTTTGTGCTATAAAATCTTATCAAGATTCGCAAAAAGACAATTCCTGCGACTATTGGCGGTTTAAAATAAAAATATTTATATGCCTAATCAAAAATATAAGCTGCTAATATAACTATCATATCGATACAGTAGAGCACAAAAATGAATCGTGAATTGCAGAAACATAGCATGTCTATAATTTTTCGATAGTTAGGCTTTTATTTTAAGGTAGGGTTTTGTCCATAGACTTTTAATAGGCACAAGAACAATAGATATCCTTTAAAACAGAGTAGTTGTTAACAAAAGTAAGTTGACGTGTATTACAAAAACGACACGTCCTGGACGTGTGTGTTTTCTCCAATTCATAGATGGTTGTTGAAATGGCTGCTAGGTGCATTTTGTTTGGAAGTAAACAAGATTATATATGTATATTGTGTTGATTATTTCCCAGTTTATGTAATTAAAAAACATCTGAATCGGGTCAAAGTTTGTATAATTTACTTTTAACATCTTTCTTCTGAGGTGAATCACTGAAACTTTAAAAACTATTCCTGAAGAGCATGGCAAGGTATAAGCATCCACAGAATTGTGTCTACGCATTAATTTTTAGCAAATGAAAGATATTAAAAAACGTGAACCGTACGTTCGAAGAAATGAGGAGATAAATGAATTTTATGCAAAGATATTTATCCTTCCTGTCACAAAAGAAAAAGTAAAAAACGAATGAGATTTTTAATGCTATATTTTATGCGTGCTATCATTATTTATCCTTTATTAAACCAGTTTAGGTAACATTGCATTATTTATTTTTGTCTATGATCACCTATTAACTTTAAACATGCAGGATACCACCTGAAAGTGTATCAATTAATTTCAAAAACGATAAAAGTCCACGACATTGAAATAAAAAATTAAGGTGAAATTTAGTAGTTCTGTTATTGAAAAAAATCAGTCCTCCAAATCAAACAGTGAGGATGGTAATATGTTTTTTATGCCCCCTAAAAAATTGAGCATTTGTTTCTTCAGGAAGTCATAGTTTGTACTGTTTCCGTTCCTAATTACTTAAGAAAACTCAAAGTAAAGCTGTGATAACTGGAGTTTTCCATGAATAGTGAGGAACAGACAAACATAGTACATTTGCGCTATAAGGTATCGATATATTGATTGGCATAGCAATTGAATAAAATTAACAGCTGTTCTTGAATATTAATTATTAAACAAGAAAAATATTTAGTGGCCGATCGTGTCAAGGCGACGCGCATGAGGAGCGGCTCGATTCAAATACGGTCTGGGTGGTATGGAATATATTTCGTATCGAGCCAATGAAATAAATCCCAACCTTCCCACTGTGTCTAGAATACGTTGATAACCTTTAAGACGACCCACCCTTTCCGTTTTAATTGGCGTGATTACGAATTGAACCCTTATAAACAACAATAACATATTCATAAATTCAACAATAACATAAATATTTTGGTTAGCCATCTTTTCTTTATATTTTTTAACCATCCATTACTATCCTATTGAGGCAAACAAGGTGGGTTATCCTACAGCTAACCAGAGGGAGAAGATTCATTCCGTGGGGCCGCCACGAAATAAGTTTCAATCCGTCCAGCCCAGGTTCGAACCGGCGCCGTAGTAGTCTCGAGGTTGCTAAGGTTCCTTAATACTCTCGGCTATCAGGGCCCTTGGTTCCTCTGAATTCATTTTCATTGTTTTAAATTATAATGAAGATGATAAAAAAAATTAAGTGCTAGTCCTTTTATATAACCTTTGATAATCTTTATGTTAAATCACTCATTTGATTCAAATACTGACATAATTATCTTTATTTAATAAAATTAAAAATTGTGTTTGGTGGAATTATTAAGGATTTTTGCACTTACAACTAGTTCCAGATGATCTAGCGTACGCCACTGACTCGGAGCACCTTCACAACTAACCGATGCCAATAGAGGTCGCGACGCCGAGTGTTGTTGTTTTTGACATACTGCTATCTTCGAAAACTAGTAACCAAATTCAGGGTCACTTTTTGAGCCACCGATTTATAATTATAGAAGGAGGACATGAGGTATCCACTTCAGATATTTTTTGTTCGTACCTCTCCTTAAAGTAACAACTCAAATAAATCATCTTTCAGTGTCAAATCCAACGAGGAAAAATAATTTAATCGATATGAAATGTAGCCATCCATGATTTTATTACTTAGTTTTCAATATTTTTCTTTCCTAAATTATAAACACATAAAATTTTTAGTTAAAACTAGCTTATTTCGTAGATTTTTTTGAGCAGGAACATTAAGTAATCAATGTAAAATTTATTCCTTTAAAAAATATATTTAATGAATGCTGAATGCAGTTATTTTAGTTATGTTTTTCATTGGCTAGAGATTTACAGAAATATTCATCTTTGTTTTTCTAAACAGAACCCAAAATATGCAATAAGAAACACGCCGACATTTTGTGAAATTGTGTTTTATAACCTACATGTATGATTTTTTTTTTCAAAATTTTTCATTTCGCAACGGAACTCCTAGGCACAACGTGCCTATATCACATGAGCCTTTTTGGTTTTTGTTTTGAAATGAAAATTCTCAAAGAAATTATCGATATGGCTTCTAAAACATAATTTCACAAAATGTCGTTTGGTTCATTATTGCGCATCTAGGTCCAATTATTCTAATTCTTTAAACTATGTCGCCGCGTAAATGAAATTTTCATTAAATGAATATAATGAAAATTCTTTAAAAGATTTAGTGAGAATCGCAAATCATGATAATCATTTAAAGAGGACCATTTTTTTTTCTCATTTACTAGGATGTACTTAATTATTATTTTTACTTCCTTGTACGAAGTAAAGGAAGTATTGCAATCGCTAAAATTTTCGGTTTTCAGATTTCAACGGAAATATTGTGACCACCCCTGAATCCATTTTGACTAGTTTCGTCGTGACATCAGTACGTACGTCCGCACATTGGTATATTCGCACGTACGTGTGTATCTCGCATAACTCAAAAACGGCTAACCGTAGAAAGTTAAGTATTGTACTTAGGATTGCTGAAAAATCTAGTAGTGAACCTCACTTTTTGATCACTACATGATTACCGGAAGTGGTACTTTACTTCTTACATTAGGTATATAAGATTTACATATTAATATAAATAATATAATAAATTTTGGTTAACATTGGTGAGTCGAAAATGGTACTTTACTTGAAGGTCATAATAAACTTACATAAAAAAATATATTAGAATTAAGTACAGAAATCATATTGTTCGGTAATAAAGGTTACAAACGCGATTTTGTTTCCACTCCAATTAAACATTTTTATTACTTGTTTTAAGTGTTAAAATTGAGTGTAAAATACTGGTTTCCTTACCCATTTGTGATATGAACAAGTCTGCAGCAGGAGAATAAGATATAATTTAAGTGGGTTCTTCCGTTTAAAATGGCGAAACTGACGGTTTTCTATGCTTTATCTAATAATAATGACAGTTCTAATGTTGTCATGGAAAACGAAGAAATCTCTTGGCAACTAATTATTTACAGAAAGAAAACGACATATAATAACAGAATTAGGCCTCCAGAAACAAAAGTATGTGTGTGTGTCACAGATGGATGTCGCGACGCCGAATGTCGTTTTTGAGATACTGCAATCTTCGGAAACTAGTAACCAAATTCAGGATCACTTTTTGAGCCACCGATTTTTTTTTATTTATTTATTTTTTTTTTATTGTCTTGGATGTGTATTTTTTTATTGATACCTTGAACCCATTGTTTATCCATCATAATATATTCGTTGAATAAATTGCGAATCACTTGTATTCTGTGAATGTATAATGTAAAATGTGATAATTTTTTTTGCACATTTGGTCCGTTATGAAAATCAATTGGAAATAAACCAGGAGTTTCCAATTTTTTTCTAGCTTTTAATCTGACTTCCCCACTAAGCCCCGAGGGCAAATACTTACCTCATCTCCTCCATATACTCATATTATTTAATAAAGTTAAAATATTTAGTTTCGTCATTTATATAAGTTTATTAATTGATCGATGATAGAAACATCTGATTAATGTTTTGTATGGTTTAGGTACCTTCTTTTTCATAAATTTTACGATGTTATCAAAATAAACTATGACGGGCCGGATTGATGGTTCTCGCGGGCCAAATTCGTTAAACCCATAGATTAGCTATGCGTACATTTGCTTGGCTTATATAATATCAATGATATATAATTGAGGTAAGTCCACATATGGGCGACGAAGAGTTACTGTAAGAGTAAAAAGCTCTTTGCCCGATTGCGCACGTGTTGAAAATAAAAATGCTAATTCAATCATGCTCCACTGCTCTATTGTGCATATCAAATAGGCGGTAATTAAAAACAAACAAAGCCCATTGGTGTTTAATTCAGTTTTTTTACAATCAACAGCATTAATATTTAATGTTTTTATGATGTAGAACGTTGTTTTAGTCAATATGGAAAGTAATTGGTCAACATTATGATAAAATAGACAGATGAGTGAGTAGTTTTTTTTTCTGTGCCATAAAACTTTGTTTAATAGACTTCTAGTGATATTTCATTTCCGTGATTCAAATGTCACAAGCAATAGGTATTTTTGTAAGCATAAATTAGTATTGTTTACATGGGGGAAATTGATCGATAATTACGTAGATAAAGAAGCAAGAAATTTTTAAAGGACGCTATAGAATCGCAATTATGGATAAAAATAGGAAGTTTTATGGGATACAGTATACAGGATGATTGGAAGAGAGCCGGCACTCTATCAAAAGGGAAAAGATGAACGCGGGTTCAGCAAATTAAGATCATAAGATGGCTCTTTGGTTCTAAGAGCTTTCAAGAGAAAGACATTCAAGCATTCATTTTTCTTTGAAACTTTCTCTGGAGCATAACAGATGGCCATTACTATTGGCATTGATACCAATCATTTTTATAGTCTCTTCACAGATATAATTGGCTATCTGGATCATTTTCTAAAATCAATTTTAATAGAATGAAACTGTAGAGAAATCTGAAAATTAATATTTGACAATCCCATAGAATAAATTTTTAAACATTTCATACAATAAATTTGCAAGACATTTTTAAAATCGGTGACGGTGAAGCCAAAAACTCGAGGTGATGAGACATTGACTGACTGCACACCGAATTTATAACCCCCGTCCGTTGTTAAGGTGGCATTGTCACTCATCCATTGTTGGCTGTGATTGGATAGCCGTCTATCCCTTCTAATGTGATTAAACCAATGAGAAATGGCTCAAGTTTTATCTTCTCATTGACACTTCAATCAATCTCATCGTAGTACAACACAGGTTAGTATTCGACTTACTGGCGAGCGCGTGCTACAGTAACAGCAACAAACCTAGCCAACGAGGTATGCCATATTTATTTTACAAAAAATTTATAAAAAACCTATAAACCTTTCAGGAGTAGAATTATTTTGACAGGACTGATTGGATACCTAGACAGAAAGGGGTTTTAACCTAGACTCAAAATATTTTAAATCAGACTAAATATAAACAAAAATGATAATACTTAATAAACTGTCAGCATTATTATCAACAACAGTATCTCATGTAAAACGTAAATCAAAAATAATCTCCACATCATCGCAGATTGTCATTTTTTGACATTTCATTTGAAGAAAAAAAAAAAAAAAGTTCTGCCACTTAGGTCGTATTTTCACTAAAATACAAAATTAGAAATATCAAAATGGCGAGGGTGGGAGAAAAAAGTGGAAAACCCCAAAAGGCAATTTTCAAACACCAACACGATTCTCATATAAATTTTTAACCGTCTAAATAAATTTAGAGAGGCTGTAGGAGAGCGCAAAACCTCCAAAACCGGTTATTGTCGTAATAGTGGGCGAAGTTTGACTGAAATTTACCTTCACTTCTATAGCTCTGCCTAGAAAACATCGAATTTCAGCTCATTTGATTCAAAGGAGAATCCAGTTGTGAAACCGCTGATTTCAAATGCAGTCCCAATCCCCTTCGTTACAGTACAATGGACTGTATTAATTTCGGAGACAATACGACAAAAAGTGAAGTGGCTTCCATGGGAAACTACCTACGCAGAATAATTTAAAAAATAATAATATTTACAAATAAACATGGCTACAAAGCCTAATAGATAACCTTTGCTAATATTGGTCTGATTTTTTTTTTTGTCTTGTTATGAATTCAATTACCTTTCAAGTATATTAAGTTCTCAACCCTCTAACTCAGGCCGAGCGGGCCATGGCGCTTGCAAAAGTGCACCTACTCACAAACCCAAAGGTTGTGAGTTCGAATCCCGCTACCGGCATTACTTTAATTTAATTAAATTAATAATTCAAGCAATTTATCACCCCTTCCTCCGGGTGTGTGAGGCCCGTGTGAGGAAGTGAAATGGCCGCCCGAAGGTCCGGTCCATGGACAGTCTACTTCGGGGAAAGAAATATAGATCCTCGTGCGTCTGCTGACTCCGAACAGCCATAATCCGTGGATCTTGACCGGTTTGTCACTGTCCTTGAACCTGAGTGAATCGGTGGGAAGGACACTGCCGAATTGGCCCCAAAGGGATCGGTTATGGAGCTATGGATAGCCTGCCGCTGCACCATAGAAACCATGGTTTGTAGCAACGTGAGGCTGGATGACCCTCTGTATCTTACCCAAGAAATATTCAAATTAATAATTGAGATCCGAATAAATAAAGAATAATAAAGACCGAATATTCATAATAATAAATATTCAAGATTCATTTATTGAATAATGTTTCAAATTTGGCAAATCTATTGATAATATCCCTAACATGCTTTTATGTCTTTGTAAAGCGATATTGAACAGAAAAAAACGATATCTAAACAGATATGAAAATCAATTGCATTAAGTTTTATGGCTATTGTATACATTGATCTAACATTAAAAAAAAAAAACTAGTTTAAAGAGCTTTATACAATTAATTTCAAGAAAAATTATATAAATATTAAATATTTGTGAAATTACAGTTTTTTGTACTTTAAGTATTAGCAAAATATAAGTTATTTAATACAAGTTTAATTTACTGTGTTGACCTAAATGAAGATCTAAATTCTCAGAATCAATTATGCGGATTAAAAGAGACAAAGAATATATAGTAAACCCAAGATTTTCTGCTAAACAATCTTGTTGGTAATCTTTTACCCAAAAAGTTGGCTAATATTGGTTAAAGCGTTTAAAAATTTAACTATAGAGAAACGATCTATATGTACGCTAATCAGATCTGTAATACCTAATACTATCTACCATAATTAGCTCATATTTTTTTTTATTATATGGGAAGGAACAAAATTAAAAAAAAAAAAAACGAATTCTGTAAGAAGAAATTTTTGTTAGCAATTGAGATAAAAAATGATCCATAGACTTTTCGTTTGACAAATTAAATTTTTTTGCAGATATATTAAAATTTTTCATCATAGAAATTGAATTTATCTACATGCATATTAAAATTTTCTATAGGCAAAGTAAACATTTTGCCTGACAAATAAAACCGATTTTTAAGCCTATTAAACATTTTTCCCAATCTAATCCTACTTACTTTTCATCAAGCAAGTATGGCTATAGTCATGACATATTAAAGTTTCCGTCAGACAAACTAAACGTTTCCATATCGACTTATTGAACTGATTGCTGTACATATGAAACCTTTCTCCCATCAAAAGCTTCTCTAATACGTAAAATAAATCATATTAAATTAACTAAGCTAGTCCTTAAGGTACAATGGCGGGAGATTAAAATGTAACATATTACTCATTTCGGTTTATTATTTTCAATCGATCCAGAAAAAAAAAATTAATCCTCCTCAAAATTGGAGGTTTTACGTTTTAAGAATCTTTAAGTATCCAAAAATCGAAAAGAAAAAATCTGTTCGTCCACTGTCCGTGGCTGGACTATATGACCGTTTTTTTTTTTAGATTAGCGCCAAAGTCGCAGATCATCCCTGTTAGTGTGAATGATCCTCGAAACTTGACATTACTATCCGCCAACTCGCGCTCACATATCTCGGTATTAGGTATATGCAGATAGAGGAAAAAAGTCTTTTGGAATCTTCGTGATTAAAAAAATAAAATCCAAAAGATTAAACTATGTAGGGCTACAACATAAATATGAGACAAAGATGATAAAAATAATAAACATTGAGATAAAATAAATTGATAAATATTAACAAGTATATCACAGTTAAAGAAAACTACGTATATCTATTATTAATTAGTCACGAAATAAATTGAGGATAAAATAAAAATGAATATCTTTGAAAACATTTAAACACCTAAATGAGCGGCAATAGCTCTGAGGGCAAGGCTCTGGACTCCGAATTCCGAGGCCCAGATTAAAATATATTTTCAGTTGTATCAGTCTAGGATCAACTGGTTTATTATATTCAGCTCTGGGTAAATGCCTAAAAAGTGGGAGCAGAGGATTTTAACCTTCGCGTCCTTAGAGCTAGGCCGCTATGAGCCGTCTGATGGAAAGATTCCCTCGGAGCTCTCTTCTTCTTCTTCTTTATCTTCCTCCTTTAGTGCCTTTCAGCGTGGAGGTGCCCCGATCCAAGACTGCCAAGCTTCTCGATCTCCAGCCAGCGCTTTCATTACATTTATT
This sequence comes from Rhaphigaster nebulosa, assembly GCA_948150685.1. Classification (NCBI taxonomy): domain Eukaryota; kingdom Metazoa; phylum Arthropoda; class Insecta; order Hemiptera; family Pentatomidae; genus Rhaphigaster; species Rhaphigaster nebulosa. The sequence goes on along the minus strand of OX411306.1, from coordinate 54,410,300 downwards.
GACCTTCCCTTCCTTTCACCAATCCCTGAGATATGGTCTATCCATTGCAATCTTGGTCTTCCTCGAGGGCGGCGTCCGGTAGGCCTGGCTTCAAAGAATTTCTTTGGGTCCCGGTCCTTATCCATTCTGCACAGATGACCAAACCATCCCAGCTGTCGTCTCTCCACTGTTTCCTTCAGTGCAGTCACTCCCAGGTCTCCCCTTATTCTCTCATTCCTAACTCTGTCCTTCCTTGTTTTGCCTGCCATTTCCGGAGGTATTTCATCTCTGCCGCAGTAACCCTACTCCAGTGCTTGTCCAGCTCTCACTTCCATAGATGAGGGTAGGTAGGTATATGGACTTGAAGATATGTAATTTTACATTATTTTCCAATTCCCTTTTCCCCACCACTGTGTTGCATAGCTGGTAGTATATGCTATTTGCTTTTTTAATCCTGTTTGAGAGCTCTTGGTCCATTTTCCCATTTCTGGTGAGCACTACTCCTAAATAAGTATACTCCTGCGCTGTCTCCAAGGTTTCTCCCCTGCAGTGAACCAAAACCTCCTCTTCTTCACGTCCGATGTGCATCACCTTGCTTTTTCCAACATTCAATATCATACCCTTCCTTTCTAGCTCAGCCTCCCACTCCGTAACAGCCTGCTGTAGATTTTCCTTGGAATCGGCAATGAGGACAATATCATCTGCAAAAACCATTACTTGCGCTAGGATTGTCCTCATGTTCCACTTTCCAACGACCATCCGTGTTGTCCTCCGCTTGTAGATTTTCAATATCTCGTCCATAAAAGTGATGAAAAGAAGAGGACTAAGACTGTCCCCCTGTCTAACACCCCTTCTCATGGCGAAAGCCTCTGACATTCTTCCATTAATTCTAACCATGCCTTTGGAGTCATGATAAGTGCTTTTTATGGCATTTATTAATGCTGCGGGCACATTTTTAGCGGCTAGAGCTGTCCAAATTTCTTCTCTAGGGACTGAATCGAATGCTGCTTTTATGTCCAGGAACGCTAGGTACAAGTTCTTTCCTCTATCCCATGCCTTCTCAATAATCGTCTTCAGCGAGAAGATGTGATCCTGCGTTTGTCGGTGTGGTTTAAAAGCTGCTTGTTCCTCTTCCAATTTGTCTTCAACGATTGATCGGAGTTTTCTTTCCAGTATAGAGGAGTAAAGTTTATAGACTACAGGGGAGAGACATATAGGTCTATAGTTTTGGCATTCACTAGAGCTACCCTTCTTGTGGATCGGCATGATGATATTGCATCCCCATTCCTCAGGCATGGATTTGGAAGAGAAAATATTTTGAAACAGGTCCTGCAAAGCTTTATGTAATTGTAGACCTCCAAATTTTATAAGTTCTGGAGCAATACCATCTTTGCCTACTGCTTTGCCACTCCTCATTTTCTCTATAGCCCAAGGTGACATCTTCCTCCCATATCACGTCATCATATTCTTCTGTTTCCCGCCTGTCCTCCACTCTCTCCTCTGAGACACCAGAAAACAATGCAGAATAATGGCGTCGCCATCTCTCCAATATTTCCCCATCTTCAGTAATCATTTGCCCTGATTCGTCCTTAACATTTCTCACGGGTTTGCATGGAGCTGATGAACGGAAATGAAGATTATTGGCAGAGGTAGCATAATAGATGCATCTAAAATCTACAAAAATCCGTGTTCTCTAAAAGCAAGATAGGATGAAAATAAATAAATATTACAGAATTTAAGTCGCATCATAATTTGTTGTGGTTCAGGGTTTCTTTTCATCAAAAAGCAATAATTAAAAAGTATTTTAAGATTAATTTTAAACCGTTATTATTTCGAATATAATTAACGTGATTTATTTTGGTGGCAAAAAGTTTAATTAGGTTGGAAAAAAAAATTAATGTCAAGCAAAAAGTGCAGTAGGGTATATGCATGAAAAGTATATTTCATTCAAATATTTTTGTCTTCTTTCTCATAATTTCTTATAATAAAATTTTTTTATTATAATATAATATAAAAAAAAATAATTCAAATATTTTTTTAAAAATCTTTATTGCTATTGAATAATACGTAAATAGTTTTTTCTTTCCAAATTTTTGCTAAATATTAAGTTTTAATTAGACAAAAATGCAATAAATATGGACAAAATTAAAAATATCCAAACGCTATTGGTTAGACCCCGCAGTTGGCCTTCAAATTTCATGTCAGCATAACTACTTCTTATGGTTGCTGGGTAATTTATTTAAGTGATCTATGATGGGTTTAATTTTTTCCCCGTTTCTTTCATTAGGTGTTGAGTGAAAGCATTAATTCAAATCCAGATTTTATATCTACTTAATTTTAAAGAAATAAAAGCTACAAAATAATTTAGTGATGATTAGGTAATTCAGTTTTGAAGCTCTTTTCATACATAATTTTCCGTATTAATTTGGCAAACTAAACATAATCGATGAATGCAGAAAAAATAATTTTATCAACAACTGCAGTCAAGTATTCGAATACGAAATTATTTTATTGAGTAAATAGATGCATATGTTTCAGTTTTTAAAATATATAATACAGTTACATTTACTATATATAATATTTTTGTTGTAAATCTCAACGGGAATCGTATGAGGCTCTTTATTTTGCATTGCTTATAATTTTCTGTATCCTCATCTAACTAAAACGAAGAAAAAATACTAATTATATTCACATAAAAAATTGATATAAAAATAAATATCTCACAAATAAAAAATTTAAAGTGATAAAAATTCATTAAATGTTTGATAAAAACTTTTTGAGGTTATGATATTTTTTGTATTATAAAGCAACAAAATTGTAAATTCGATTATAAAGGAAACGATATATACATTATATTGACTTCAAAATGATCTTTAAAACAATGCAAACTTGGAGAAACTTATCTCCAATCTATTGTCAACTTATAATTGATTCTTTTGGAACGAGAAAAAAATACTTTATCTGGTGTACTTCTTGTTGTATTCTCCAAGACAATACGTATACGGAGGTTTTCGCTCTTGTTCCATGGTTTTATTAATCACAGAATTAGATTAATTAGCAAGTTTAACCAGAACCAATCCAAATGCGTTTAAATAGCTTTGTTGCATGAAAAGTGACGTCACATAAACCTCGCGAAAAATGTCACGTTTGAATAGCCAAAATATCTTGCCCAAAGGAAATATTTTTCAAAAATTTAATAAGAATGTTTTTTTATGAAAGATTTATTGTTTTTGCGTAACTATTGAGACGAAAATAATTTATTTAAGTTATTTTCAAAAATCATGCGTTTACCCTATGGTCCTGGAGAATTTACAATTTATCTAACGAACAGTATTTATGTAAAATTTATAGATAGACAAGCATTATCTCATTGTTTTAATTGCCTACACATTGTTTTATAAATGTTGACCTACTTTTGGACATTTTAATAAAAAACAGCATTTATCTAGAAATAATTGTGAGATATAAATAACGACGTTATAAATTATACATTCAGAAATGGACAAAAAATCATAACATAATTGCTGTTTGACTCAAAAAATGAAAGCTGATAAATAATCCACACTATTGCGTTGCGTGAATCTAAAGTGTTTTGCCAGGATCAGATTGAGCGACAGAGTTAGTTAAGGCTGTCGGGTGTGACGTGAGCCGTCATGTGCTCTACACACAAGCACCTCCAGGCAGCACACACTCCTGGCCTAGCAGCCTATGATCTCGCCCTCATCAGCATGGAGCTCCTGGCCCTCAATAGAGAGGAGAAGAAGAAGCAGCTCAACCAGGGGAAGATGGAGAAGTGGCTGGAGGACATCACGGCTAAAACAGCGCCTACGGTTGAGCTTCCCGAGGGAGGCGTCTTCATACCCAACTACTCGAGGAAAGTAATCGTCAGGTGAGTTGTAGAATAGCTCACAGAAAACTTTGGAAAAGTAGAGAAAAATAATACCATAAATATTAAATTTTCAACTGATAAAAAGAATATATATCGACAAATCACAAATAAGTTTGCTAAAACCAAAAGTAGTGATTGTTGAGATTAATTAACCCTTCAATCTTTTCACGCTTGTTGATTCCATGCGTCAAATTCTTTTTTTTTAAATGTCGTTTTTGTGTTTGTCACGACCCCTTAGGAAGTTCTTTGCCCCTTAACTAGATAGTTTATTTTTTGGTTGACCGTTCATCATTAATAAATAAATTCACAAGTTTTAATAAATTTTCACAGTTTTCAGCGTTAGTCATGTCGTAAGTTATTTGGTTTTTCACACCCAAAATAACTAATCAGCAAAATTAAGGTAATATTCCAGAATGGCCGAATGCCCGTTTCTTATCTGCACCTCATTCAAAATCCTTATTCTTTCAAGAACAGAATTTGGTTATTTGAATATTATAGAGGAAAATCTAATAATGTAGATATTGTTTCTGGTCACGAGGGAATGCTTATGAGCTGTTAAATAGGCGGAGAGGCACAATTTATAGGACCTAAACAATTCGTAACATCTGAAAAGTGTTTCTCAGGTTCCTGCTTTTGAATTGAGACTCCTCACTCACATCCAGAAATTTGAAAAAACACATAAGATCAAAACATAAAACGTAACTTAGCACACCAAGAAAAGAGTTCAAGGCCTTTATCTACCAAGATTATCACTTTATAAACTATATAGTCGTTAAGTTGATCTATATCTTGATAGGTTTCTGAACTGTGTCATAGATAAGCCACTTGTTTCATAAGCTCAGTGAACATTTACACTTCAAAAGATTGGGAAAATTGATAGATCGTCTTGTAAATTCTTGTATTTTTAATTTTCTACTTTTATTCTTGGTGTCCTTCGTATAGTCCGTAATAAAAGTTTGAAGGAATTGAATTATTATCAAGTATTACTGGTTGGCATGTAGCTAATTTTGCATTTATGTTTATTTTCCAGCTGAGGAACCATTTTTCCAGATTAAATAAATCGACGGTTGTAATAATGGTATTAATAATATTGATAGACGGTTGTAAAGTAATACGACGGATCTTTGTTGCTCGATCTTTATGAGTCCAATTATATACAAAAATGGGTTAACGATATTTGCATGACTGAGTGTTGATGTTTCTCATCATACACAATCATGAACATCAAATTATAGTAGTTTGGAATTAAGTTGTGGCATGAGAAGTTCATGTGTTCAAAGAAAACCAAAGTCGAAAAATAAACTAAAATTCAGAATTTCGGATATATAGGTATTATAATCTGACGCTTTAATATTTCTGGTTCTGGTAAAGGTAAAAAAATGAGTTTAGTACCAAAAGGCCAAGCGAAATTATAAACAAAAATAAGGCACCAAAATATTCAAGTATTATGCCTGTAATACTAAGAAATACTAATAAAGAGTAAACACGGCCTCAACTTAGCGATTTTTTGTTTGAAACGTTGATTTTCTCAAAAACAGTGATCATATTTGGAATTTCCTCTCCAAAAAACAGTTTATTTCGAATTCTTATGAAAATATATTTTTGTTTGCTAATATATAGGCAACCAAAGAATTGGCTCAAATCCAATGAGATTTTTTGATAATAGTTTTGCATATTTTACAAAAACCACAATCTTGATTTTCTATTTTTAAAATGGTTTTTCACTATGAAAGTTTGGTCTGAAAATATATTTTATATAATTTTTTATTCATTACATGTTTACTTTTTTAAACGTGTATTTAATCATTGAAATCAGTCGGTTCATTTAGAAGTTATAGCCAAAAATGTGAATTGTCTCATAATCCTATTCACTCTTGGCCGGTGTTTATATTGCTCATTATCACAGGCTATTATAAATAAAGGATTCCGTATTAACTAGAAATAATGTGAACTAATCTTTAAAGTATTCTGCTATTCCCAACAAATAATTTTGAAATATAAAATGCTAAATAAAAAATCATTAAGAACTTTTGATAAGTAAAAAGAGCGGGAGAAGGGAAGAATAACTATTGACTTGCTTTGACTTGATTGATACCTTTGCTTATCAAAAGTTCTTAAGGATTTTTTTTTTAATTTACCATGCTACATTTCAAAATTATTTGTTGGAAATAGTAGAATAGTTAATGTCATATTTATTTTTTACAAAATAATAAAGTAATTCGAGGATTTTTTTCACGTTATTTCAAGACAAAACGGAAAGTTCCTTTATTTATAGTAACCTATAATAATGAGGAATATGAACACAGTCCAATAGTGAATAGAATTTTATGAACATTCACATTTTTAGCAATAACTTTTAAATAAACCGGCCGATTTCAAAGGTTAAACACACGTCTCTAAAAAAGAAAACTGTAATGAACAAAAAAGTATATACAATTTATTTTTGGACCAAACTGGAAAACCGAGGTTGTGGTTTTAGCTTCCAAAAATGTATTTTTACTGATACTGAAAAATTTAAACATCTTAAATTATGAGATAAATTTGTGCAAAATTTCAAACTCCTGCAGTGTCCATGTATAACAGGAAAAATATATATAACTATTTTGAAAATAAAAGTTTGGAATAAACTGTTTTTGGAAAATCCAAATCTGATCTCGGTTTCTGAGAAAACTAACTAACTAACTAAATATTCTTGCTTAACGTTAATATTTCGATGCCTTATTTGTTTTTATAATTTCGCTTGGCAATAAGGACGTTTTGCTACTAAACTCATTCTTGTACCTTCATTAGAAGCAGACATATAAAAAAAATGTGTTTTGCACATGCAAACTTCCCGATTTTTTTCTTGGGCTTCTTAGGCGCGTTGGCCCCTAATATTTTACACAGTCCAATATTTTAAGATCTAGATTCACCTAAAAAAGTTTCATTAAAATCTAGGAAACACATATCCTAGTCCAAGGAATCCTTTTCTTGATAGTTATGACTGATACAGATATTAACACATATGAGCAGTATACTAATGAATTCATACATTTTATTGAGATCCTATCTTAACTAATATGTTTAGAACTATTCATGTTCCTTTACAGGAAAGTGAAGACAAAATACATTAGGCAGTAATGGTGAGAATATTGATGTTGCTTTGAGCATAATTTTGCGATGATAATCTGAAGTGACAGCCCTCTCTCTAACTTTAGCTTAATTATATGAACCCGATCAGCTACGCAATTAACCATGGCCTGAAACTTCGACATAAATTTTATTCAAAGATTCGAATAAGGAAACTGCTGACCTACTTTACGCAAAAATATAATTGAATATATCGCTGGCTTGGAAGAAGCGTACTACAATAAGATTTTTTTTTCTTTGAGAATTTCAAATCACATAAATTTCTTTTAGAAAAAATGCCAGATTTATAGTTTCAACATTTTACGTAATAACAATTTATTTTAATTTTTAATTGTTTTTTTAATTGAAAGTTGTCACTATTTAATTCAAAAATGAAGATTAATCTTTTTTTCGACTTGATGTTTTATCAGTGAGTTAAGCCCTCCTTACACGGTCTATATTATTTAACGTAGCAAAGATTCCACACGCGTCAATATTATGGAAGCAATATTATTTAACGTGAGATATGTATCATACGCGTTCATATCATTGTTACAATATGCTCCTCAGACGGCCAATATATGGAGGAAATTCTATATTGACTCAATAATATTGACCGTGTAAGATGGGTTTTCGGGAAAGCAATAAATCAAAGTAAGAAAACTTCAAACTCATTTATAATCAAAATTCCACTTTTTTCTGATGTGGCACTGTTCTTCCAAGCCAGCGATATTATATGTATCGAAATCGGCAATCAACTAATTTGAGAGCTGCAAGAGTATTTAAAAAATAATTGCTATCCACTTAAACTTACAAAGGATGGCATCACTCTACAGACGTGGTGGCATCACCGATTTCAATGAAACAGCTGTCCGAAGGTTCTTGCCAATGAGCCCTAGTAGCCGAGATAAATATATTTTAGATAATTTCAACGATTTTTTATACTAATGTTTGCTGAATTTGCTCTGCATGAATTTCAAAGTTCTCATATACCAATCGATTTGTTTTTTGTAAAATAAGAAAAAAAATATTGCAGATTGTATTAAATGAGGTAAAATGTACAAAAAATTACAAAAATAAGACGCTTCTAGTAAAGTATGTGAATTTTTTTTTTTGGAAAAATCAAGTCAGATCAGCTTTTAGCGTCCTTTAAAAACTTAAATACGAATTTTCATAGAAATAAAAATATAAAAATTGTTGGGCTTGATTTTTTCGAAGGATTTCTTTTTCCTGCCAATGTCAGGCTTTCGTGCATTTATTATTTCTCAGGATTTTATCCAAATTGAACGTTACTGCAACCGTTGTAAATCTGAATTTCTGATCTCTGACCCATACCAATAACTTTTAGATTTTATGCCTTTATATGGAAGAAAAAGTAGTGTCAGCTAAATAAAAAATATTCAAACGTTTTATTTTACATGTCCGATTCTGATTTGTATACGGAAGTTGGGTTTGTTCCATTCCGTGTAATTTATAGGACCCCAAACTACCCCCCTTAGTTTCGTATGGATCGGTGGAGTCCAGGTGGAGTAAAGGGGGAATGGAAAAAAAGTCCCCTGAGTTCAAAAAAGCTAAAAAAAAAAAAAAAGAAGAAAAATATTTGATCAACCGTAGTCTTCTCCTCTTTCATAGGAGATTTTAGCTTGTCAATCTAGAGCCTTGAAGAACACAAGAAGTAGAATGAAGAAATCTTAATAACAGAAATCGATGTTATAATAACTTCAGTAAATAATATAGATCTACACTATCCTTAATGTCCTCGCTGGTTTATTATTAATGTAGTGCACATGTACTGAATAAGTGTGGGTCATTTTTTTAATATCTTGTTAAGATGTCAAAAATAGATTTTTTTAAAAATCTTTTAAGTCATCATAAATTGCTTGCTCCGTTGAATACAATGGAATTCTTAAATTGTTAGGGTCAGACATTAATTAAAAATACCATATCTATACGCATTGTTTAATTGTTAATGTAAGAAAAAGGTTTTAAAAATTGCATAATAGATATATGCATGACTTTAACAAGTTATAATTTTTTAGTCGTAAAAATCTTATTGAAACATGGTTTGTTATAAAAAAAAAAAAAAAATCTGATGTGGACAACAAATGACTTCCTTGTACGCCTATTAAACTATAAATCGGTGGCTCAAAAAGTGATCCTGAATTTGATTACTAGTTTCCGAAGATTACAGTATCTCAAAAACGACACTCGGCGTCGCGACATCCATCTATTGACACACACACGAACAGGGAGGAAAACCAGTATTTTACACTCAATTTTAACACTTAAAACAAGTAATAAAAATGTTTAATTGGATTAGAAACCAAATTGCGTTTGTAACCTTTATTACCGAACCATATGATTTATATATTTAATTTAAATATAATTTTTGATGTAAGCTTATTATGACCTTCAAGTAAAGTATTTTACAGCAATCCTAAATACAAAATTTCAACTTTCTACGGCTAACCGTTTTTGAGTTATGCGAAATATATGTATGTATGAACGTACGAACGTACGTACGTACAGACGCCATTTTGACGAAACTAGTCAAAATGGATTCAGGGATGGTCAAAATGGATATTTCCGTTGAAATCTGAAAACCGAAAATTTTCGCGATTACTATACTTCCTTTACTTCGTAAAAGGAAGTAATTAAAACTAATGAACTAGATGTGTCATAGAGCTAATTATACTAAATTAAGAATCACAATCCCGGAAGAAGTCCGGCATCAAAGGGCGAATTATCAGAAGAAAATTGATACCACTCCGAGGGAAGCCAGAAAAAATGATGAAGAAAACTTACGGAAGGAGTTTATAAACCGCATGAAATATAATATCAAGATAGCAAGAAAATAAAATTTGAAATTTTAATTTGTCAATAAAAAACTTTGGAACGTTGATTATCCTTTTTAATAAAATTCAATTTTGGTTTTCAAAATTTAAAAATATATTAAAAAATTATAATTATAACTAATTATATAAAGAATCAAGAAAGGACTTGTTTTTATCAAGGAACAAGAAAAATAAATGGAGCAAGAGATACCGAAAGAAATAACTCAGAAAAGCGAACGTGGATTTTTTCGAAAAAGATTTTTGCGATTTCTACTGGGAACATTACGCCTAGTAAGCGTCTCAGAAGAATTTATAATGATTAATTTAACATTTGAGTAATCCAGTCCAGAACCAGTTCATTAATGATAAAATTAATTTTATCCAGTGAAAATTCCAAATATAATAAAACATTTGAAAATAAATCCCTTCTATGTATAGAATTTAATTATAGCTGATGACCTCTTCAGTAGGGCAGAAAGCAGAGGAACCCTAGAAGAACCACAGCAAAAATGGGATGACCATTATCTCGATCAATAGTAAATATATGGCTGAATCTAAAATAGTTCTAGAGAACAAGGAACTGTGACTTGTAGAGGCTTAAATTTGCAACAGATCTTTATTCTAATTTAAATATAATCCACTTATTTAAGACGAATTATTTTACATTAAAATACTGATTTTCTAAACAACATTTTTGTTTCTTAAGAATAACGGAATAATGTATAACAAATAAAAATATTAATAAAACATCGGATTCTTTTCAGGTTTATCACACATCCATCTGCGTGAATATTACACTCGTTTCTTATTCAGAATACCGTGTGTTTTATTCAGAGAGGCTTTACTCTAGTGATCTTTTAGCAAGTTATGGTTTATATAGTCGGCAATCCAATGTGAGAGTTATTTAGGGAGGTCAAAAAAGATCAATCTTTTTGCCTATTGCGTTTCCTGATCTTTAGAATTTTTGATTACGTTGGTCATAAAGTAAATGATGTCGTCGGTCATAACACATCTGTTAGATTAAATTGGCAAAAAGACTTTGTATCCTATACAAGTTGTTTTCGATAATTGAACATTGTAACATGTCTATGAAACAATATGCTTTTTACTGTAAGCAAGGAACGAAACAGCTTCAGGTTCAGAGAACATAGCATTTTATTAAGAACTTCGTGGCGTTGTAATCAGGCGTTGTTGATACCTGGGCACTTTATTCTTGTACTTCAACGAAATACTTTCTAACGCGAAATTATTTTGTGATTAATTTGGCTTGTTTATTGCATATGACAGTTGATTAAAATATTATAACGATTTTATCGTATTAATGAAAGCGAGTATAAAATGCACCTATCGACCAGATGGTAACGTTAATTGCAGAAAAACCAGAGAACGAAAATGAGGATAGAGATGACATACCGAGCTAATAAAAAAAAGGCCAAGCAAACTTAATTTATTCGTTTAATTCTCATGTCAAGAATAGAATATATTTTAGAGCACTAAAGAAAAAATTATGAAAACAACCGATAGAATAAGTAGCCAAGATATATACGTATATTATATATTTATAGTATAGTATACAAAATTAATAATTAATGTTTTATAGTATAATTATTATATTAAAATGTTTTACATTTAAGTGATATTCACTTTAGTAGTCCTTGACGCCTCAGCTCACCTTTCGATCTTATCAAGAAATACCATGCGCATTTTCGCTAAAGAATGCTTAAATTAAGAGAACAAGTATGTTGTCCTCTTTCAGCTATAAAATGCAAACTTTCATACCTCTAATATCACGCACATGATTGGTGATAAATGGAAATAATTTTATTAAACATATAACCATTAATCTTATCTTCATTTATGGACGATAATTATGGAAATAAAAATATAAAATTACAACTAAATTTGTAGGCTGCTTGCAAAGTACTATAGTACTGGACAATCCTACCTTCTGAGAGGGTTTGATAATCCTTATGCAGGCGCACACCGTCCGCCATCTCCGTCAGAGCGGTTTGGATTTGCTACAGAAGGAATTAAATGTTTCCTTTGGGCCGTGATGGCATTGGTAATGGAAAAACATTCCTACTCGGAATCGGAAATGAATACAGAAAACAACAAACAATCGATACAGCATTGACTGGCGACTACTAAATGATCTGGTAAGATAAGTGGAAGATTACTTCGAGTGTTACAATCTAATCTCACCATTAGTGGTTGTGTGATTATCGCGTAGCTGTTCGCTGTTCGTAACATTGATAATATTGATGAAGAATGTTAGCGAGTGTTATCGATCTAATGCAATAAAGTGATAAGATCTCAATTAATATTATAGCTTGTTTATAGCAACTTTTTATTGTGCTCTTTTATATGATTTCATTATCGTATATCAAGTCATGGACCATACATAAAATTGAAATAAAGTAAATATTTTTTTATTTTATCAATCATATTTCGTAATTTTTATTTAAACTAAAAAGGATTTTTTGTTTAGAGTTATAATTATTTGATCGATTATCGAATTTTAGTATGATTAATTATTCCAGTTATTCCATCGTCCCACCATCTTCTTCCACAAGCTGCACGTATCATCACTTGATTTCCTCCACTTTGACTATAGATTTATGATATGCGGTGGTCTCGAGGACTGATTGATGCAAGTCATCAGATTTGTCTTCGTTACCTCGAGACGATCTCATGTGTCCCTCCTTTACTGCGGGTTTAAGCATGTCTTTCCTTTACATCCTTTGACAATATTTTCTCAGATCTCACATATACCAAACCATCAAATCCCACCATTCTTCCTATATCTACAGTTCATATCTTCAGTCGATTCCAGGAAACAAGATCCCGTATTTCTACAGAACTAAAGCATTCGCACTTTCCTTTCTTGCACACCTCACCTTCCCTGGCGAAGGAAACGTATTTTTCGTTATTTTCACATTTAGTACAGGAAAAATAAACAACAAAATTTATATATTCATGTAACTTTGCCATCGAAATTTGCAAAGTCCGCCCAAATTTCTGGCGTACAAACCTCTCTTGAGGGGTCGAAATGGGAGGCGGGGTATTTACAAAATAATTTGAACAAATTAAATCGAATAAGGTATCGTTTCTAATAGCTTTCACTTCCTTGTGCGCAGTCAAGGTAGCATTTTAACCGCGAAAATTTTCGATTATCAGATTCCAACGGAAATATCCATATGGCCATTCCTGAATCCGTTTTTACTAGTTTCGTCGTGACGTCAGAATTATCTAGCATAATTCAAAAACGGTCAGCAGTAGAAATTTGAAATTTTGTATTTGGGACTGATGTGACATTTAGTTGTGCAATTCGTTTTTTGGTCACTACATGATTCCCAGAAGTGGTAGTTTACGTGAAGGTCATAATAGGTTTTCATTAAATATTATATTAAAATGTGATGCAAAATTTCTTAAATTTGGTATCAACATAAAAGTTATATAAATAACTAACTAGATTTTAGTTAAAATCATCAAACCAGAAGTCGTATTTTACTTGAATGTCATAATAAACTTTCATCAAACATTGTATTAAAATGTAATGTAAAACATCTTATATCAATATAAATAATATACCAGATTTTGGTTAAAATTGGCTAGCCGGAAATGATACTTTATCTAAAACTGTTTTTTTATTTTTTAGAAGAGAGGAACAGAAATCGAGCTAAAAATTCACAAAATCTCGGTTTTCATGGATAAGCATGTTTCAAGGTTCCTACTAACTGTTTTTAACATTTTTATAATGAAGTCTGACTTTGTGTGTGTGTGTGTTTGCGTGCGTGTATGTGGAAGTAGTATACACACTAGCTCAAATAATAATTTACCAAATGGAGTAAAATTTTGCATTTTAGTTTCTTTACTTTATGGAAAGAGCTGATTAGATTTTGTTTATAATTGCCCAACCGGAAGTGGTACTTTATTTGCAGCTCTACACAGATTTGAGTAAAAAAAAAGTTTTAAAATAATCGAATTCTTTTCAAATTGGGTATTAGAGATATTTATGCTATTGCAAATAAAGTATTAAATTTCGGCTTCCAAATACCAATCAGAAGTTGTACTTTACTTTTCGCTCTTAATACAATTTGGTGAAAAAAGATGTTTCACCTAAATTTAATCTAATTCTTTTCAAATTTAGTACTAGAGACTTTTATATCAATTGGAATAATATTCAGTAATCAGAAGTGGTACTTTAATTGAAATTCCAAACTGCTTTTAAATATCGACTTGGAGGAAAGTAACATCAGATTTTTTAAATGGTTCTCTATCAATTTTAGAAATAATAGCGCCAAATATGTGTTTTAGAAAATAAAATTCTGAGTCCACAACACCCAGAATTACCGCTTAGGGCAGTCAAAAGTAACCGATGCCAGTAGACGTCGCAACGCCGAATGTTGTTTTTGAAATACTGCTATCTTCGGAAACTAGCAACCAAGTTCCGGATCACTTTTTGAGACACCGATTTATAGTATAATAGGTGTACAAGGAAATCATATGGAGTACAATTCAAATATTTTTTGAATCAAATATTTTTTAAAAATCATTTTTGAATAATCGCTTTCTATAAATATAAAAAAGTAACCCTTAAAAAACCTTAAATTTCCTTCTTTTCTGTGAGGAATTGGACCATGAAGCAATACGAACTTTGTGTTGCTACGGAGGTATATTATAGTATTATAGTATTTCCTGTAATTTAAAAGACATCCTGTATATCACTAAGCCACAAAATGCGATTATTCTGTGTTTTATATAAAATCAATAACTTCTTAACTATTGACTGCATCGTTATCTCACAAGTGATCTCATTCGACTTAAAAAAACAAAACAACAAGAAACTAAACCATACTCAACTAAATTTGTGCAAATTATTTTGCGAATATTCCCCCCCGCATCTCGACTCCTAGGAGGTTCTATCCCCGAAATTTGGGCCGACTTCGCAGATCTTGATTCCCACTACTAAGATGAAGTTATGACCAAAGTTTCATGAATGCACAAATTTTGTTGTTCATTGGTTGATTTGGGCTTATATTTGCTGCATTAATTACGGTTGGACGGCTGAATTTCGAAATTGTTATCTCTCAGAGATATAATTTTCTCGAAAAATCTTCCTGAGAGTTTTACAATCCATTGTAGAGCAAATTTAATAAATTAATATCGATCTTTACATTCGCACTTATTTATGCATAAACAATGTAATTTCAAACACAGGGCTGTTCCAGAGGAAACATGTAATTATTGGTGGTATAAGTTATAATTTGTAAAACTAATAAAAAAGTTTTGATTATTTAGTTTGTTGTCATCTATCCTTGAACTCTCAGCTCGTATTATTTATCAGGCTCACGTTCAATACCGAAAAAAAACTTTAAATCAAAATCAATGACAATACTATTTCAAATTCTGTTCATTTTTGAAAATTGAAGAAAATCTTCTTCTCCTACAATTTTCATGTTGTTTCATAAAAGTATTAGCATTTTTATCTCTGAGTTACTTAATAAAACTATATATATTTACATCACAAAATATTCATAGAAAAACTATTAAATTCGAAATATAAACATTTGATTCTTGGGTTGTCTCACAACCTTATACCAGAAGAGTTTTTCTATGGCATTGTTAACCCTGTCTTGAGTTTGGTGTTTCAGTATTCCTTCTGTGTGAAAAGAGGCTAATCTTGCTTGTTACATGCAGTTTTATTTTAGTTCAGTCTACTTTTGAGAACCTTCTTCCATCTCCTTTGATCTTGCCTATTGGATCTGATTTTTTTGTTTACAACCATTTATTTAGTCATTTAATGGATATAAAATTCAGATATTTCAGTTACTGCAGTAATTGTACTGGTAAAGGAAACATGTCTAGTGTGTAGGCCTGTGTGGCAGGGATCAACAGTCTAACCACATATTTAATTCTAATTGTTAACGGCACTAGTAAAGAATCTAGATCTCCTCACGTTGATCAGTTCCAACCTCGCATTACTAGCGGTCTCAAATCTACATCATCCGGTTAATCCAACCTATTTCTACAATATTCCCTTTTCCACAATTCTAATACAGGATTCAATGTAGAGTTCTTCCACACCAGCTTTATATGGCAAGATTTATATTATAAGATATTCCACTACTGTTTTCTATCATACTAAACACTTAAGTTAACTCTTACATTGGCTCCTTCTTTTTCTCACTATCAAGAATCAGAATCCGAGGGACTCTATAACTAAAAATAGATAAAAAGCAGTTTTTCTTTTGAATATTATTGCTTAGTACGTATTTTAATATTTGTTTAACTTTAAATTAAATTCCCTTATTTTATCTCATACTTCTCATGCAGGGAAGAGGATACTGAGGGTCCCTGCCTGATTTCCCCTTATATTTTATATCCCTACCGCTTTAAAACAGAGTACCTCAGAGACTCTGTGCCCAATGCATCGGTTAAAGATGATTGTGCTAACTGATTTGAAAGATAATTATAATATAGAAGTGGCAAATAATTTATCAATCCCTAATTAGATTGATCCTTCTATACCATCATTTGGTCGTCAACTGATTTGAAAAAGTTCATTCTCTAGTCCCCCAAATGGCACATTAACATAAATTAATGAAAATTATACAGATTAAAATTTATAAGCCTCACTTCCACATACACTATACCAGCATTGGACAACAATAGGACAGGCCACGTGAGTTTTTAATATACAAATTGATTGCCAAATTTCATTCATACGGCATTGAATGCAACAAAACTTACCCGTATGACAGACCAAAAACTAGATGGATATACTGAAATAGGATTTTTACCAGAAAAAGAATTCCAATATTGGCCTTGATTTTAGATTATTGATAAAGAAGGCCCATCAACATAATAGAAAAAAAAAAATGGCTATAGGCATTCACCAGATCAAGGCCAGAATCACCACCAAATTTAAATATATTTTTTCCATTATCTTTGTTTGTCCTGTTTACAAATCAAAAACTTTGTCATTATTGACTAGCATTGAAAACTAGCAACAACATTAGTCACAATACACCTATCACCAATTCAAGCATTAAACAGAACATTAAGATCTGTCTTTTAGTTCCTAAAAATAAATAATATCCGATCAAATACACTGTACATCATTTCTGATAAGTTGGCAACAATTTTTATCGACAATATCAATAGACCCTCCGTCTATATAATGATTTTTATAAGGAAGATTCCTTGGAGATCTAATCAAGAATATTTAAAATAATTAAAATAGTACTGTTATCATGGCAATAATATTTCAAAGTTATCATACTACTTGCTAGAAATAGGGCTATTCCATCATGCATAATTTGTAATAAATAAACACTTAATTTCTTTACTGATTGTTATCTGGTATTATTTGATTGTTAAAGCCATAAAAAAAATTGATCATGTCATGATGTAAAAGCTTATCTATTAATAAAATTTACTATTTTTAATTTTAATAATCATTTTCAAAAGAAAAAAATCATGCATATATAGATAAACTAACATAGCTCATAAATGCACTAACCTGCACAAAACTCCTACTTTTCTAACTTAAATTTCAAAATTTCAATTGCTTCAATGAAATCACTAACTTAACTCATCTAAAATAACCCTAAAAGAGTTGTTTTTTGGTGTTTCATCAAAATCGATAAAAATAAAACATAGAGTGTAAAATTATGAATATAATAAATAAATCAAAAATTTCATAACTAAAACAAATAAAAATTACACAGGCCAACAATGAAAAAACTTTTGTACTGAAAATACCTTATTCCTATAGTTTTTAGGGTGCTGAATCCAAACATGATATTAAAAAAGCTGTATCAGTCACAATTTCTTCACATTTTATAGTTAAATTTATTAAATTAAGTGATTTTTAAAGAATTGAAGTTTCACAGGTCAATGATGAAAAAACTTTTTTACTGAAAATACCTTATTCCTATAGTTTTAGGATGCTGAATCCAAATATGATATTGAAAAAACTGTATCACCCACAATTTCTTCACATTTTATAGTTACATTCATTAAATTAAGTGATTTTTAAAGAATTGAACAGCTTTCAGTCTTAGGCCTCATGAAACAATTAGGCGTTAAGTTATGTATCAGGAAACAATTTGTATAGGCTTTGCCTAAAGATGGACCATGTTTCAAGTATCTCTGCCAAAAGGTTTCACACCTTTCAGAAGCTAAACTAAAAGAAGGCGTCTTTGTCGGACCTGACATTAGAAAAATGATGTTTGATGTAAACTTTGAATCCACAATGATCTTATATGAGAAAGAAGCATGGGTATCATTCAAGCAAGTTACAAAGTTCGACCCAGAGTATGTTTCTATTGTAGCTAACATGTTACAGAAGTTTAAAAAGTTAGGATGTTTGATGAGCCTGAAACCTGAGGAAAACAATGGGTGATACAAAAAAATTAAGGCCAGATTTAGATTCAGCACATAAAAATCTATAAAGACCAACTATTAAAGTTAAAAAGTTTTCAAAAATTTTTTTTTTGTTGCCCTGTGTTATTTGTAATAAAATTTAATGCAACAGTAAATTGTGATCTATTGTATGGAAATTTTATTTATTGCTGGTATTCAAATAAACTATGTTAATTTTTTAAATAATAAATAATCTATTTTAATAATTAAAAAAATAGTTGTTACTTTTATTTTGGTTTTCGAAACATTTTTAATTAAATATAAAATTCATTAGAAATAGTTAAATCATAATAAAAGCTTTTAATTAGCAAATTGTCATTTTCAATAATCGATTATTATACACCTCCCTTGTTAAAATCCATAGCCTTGTAACTCAAAAGCTGTAAAATCATATATTAAAAAAAAAAAAAGTTGCATATATAATATTATAAACAGCATATTTTTATTTTAACCAGCAACATTTTTATTTTCTTATTTTAATGTTAATAATAAGTGAAAATAATTATTTGTATAATGACCTCATTTAAGGAAGGCCGCTCACTGTCCATAATATTTTATTTTTAATGCAGTGGCAGTCAGATACATTTCATTAAATGTTAATTTAAATAATAGAAAAATAGTTTAACTAAAAAAGGCTATTTTCTTTTTATGTATTGACGACAATTATAAAAAAAATAATGGGAATTTAATAGATAGTTTAAGAAAACATAAAAATGACGTGATACAAAACACAATATATTATATGCCAAAAATTAATTAATTAATTAACAAGATAAAAATTAATTAATAATTTCTTATTATAGAATTCATGTATTTTATAATACTGGTGAACTATTAGACCGACAAACAAAATATAAATAAAATTTAATTATGAATGTATCCTTGTTAATCAGAGTACTATTATATACACAGTGGTATAGTGTAACATGTAAGTATACATAAGCATAAATATGTCCTAATATAGTGTAGATTATATATATTAATATGTACATGTGGAAAAATCTTGCATAGATAATTTTTGAGTTATTTGAAATTATAAAGCATATATTCCACAGAAATATAATAACACTTAGAACTTATTTAAAAGTATTATGTTTTACAGCAGCTCTCAAATCTTAAAGTAAGAAACTTCAAAATTATTTTATACAAAACAACCATTTACCCTGTCACTTTTTTCACTGGGATTTATGATACATTAAATTTTATTTCTTTAAAGCCGATGCCCATAAGATTTGGAATTATACTTCAGCGCCATCTGCCGTTAAATAATCTTATTCACTCATTCATTGATAAAAATCTAGTAGATTTATGACATGAACTAATGAACTGGTTTCTCTGAATATTTAATGAATCATATAATTCAAACAGGTGAATGGTTTCTAATGATTTAATATAACAAAGAAACTAACAATATGTAAACAATAGGCCTACCTTTGTACATAACTTTAAAAGTGTCAGCTGATTGCCATTTCTGATGTACACTGAGGCCTTACGTAACGGACGATACCTGAGGCACGCAGGGAGGTCGAACTGGCCTCTTAACTCCGAAAGTATCCCCTCTCCTACACTATGGCTTGCTAAAATAGTTTCCATTTGTACCATATTGTTATGCAATATTTAAAATAAATTAATTAACTGTAGCTCTTTAGTGCAATGCAATTATTTATCGTTCACCTGCCTAGTAAAGGAGTATGTTTGGTAATCGGAGTATTTTTATGTGTATATTTTAAGATCCCACTTCTTTTACATTGTCGTCTGGCCCAAAAACAGATTTAATATATTTAAAAAAACGTATTTTTATTGCCTTATACGAAGTAAAGGAAGTACTGTAATCGCGAAAATTTTGGGTTTAAAGATTTCAACGGAAATATCCATTTTGACCAGCCCTGAATCCATTTGACTAGTTTCGAATTGACGTCTGTGCGTACGTTCGTACGTGCTTATCTCGCATAACTCAAAAACGGTTAGCCATAGGAAGAAAGTTAAAATTTTATATTTAGGATTTTTGAAAAACCTAGTTGTGAACCTCCCTTTTTGGTCACTATATGATTACCGAAAGTAGTACTTTACTTGAAGGTCATTATTGATTATCATCAAAAATTATATTATAGTATAATGCAAAACTTTTCAAATTAGGTATATAAGGCTTGAATATTAATATGAATGTGTTTAATAGATTATAGTTATAATTAGTGAGCCGAAAACGGTACTTTACTTGAAGGTCATAATAAACTTACATAAAAAATTATATTAAAATTAAATACAAAAAACATATGGTTCGGTAATGAAGGTTACAAACGCGATTTTGTGTCCACTCCAATTAAACATTTTTATTACTTGTTTTAATAGTTAAAATTGAGGATAAAATACTGTTTATCCTCCTCGTTTGTGAGATGAACAAGTCTGCAGCAGGAGAATAAGATATAATTTAAGTGGGTTCTTCCGTTTAAAATGTCGAAACTGACGTTTTCTATGCTTTATCTAATAATAATGACAGTTCTAATGTTGTCATGGAACACGAAGAAATCTCTTGGCAACTAATTATCTACTGAAAGAAAACGACATATAATAACGGAATGAGACATCCAGAAACAAGAGTATGTGTGTGTGTGTGTGTGATTATAGAGTATGTGAGAGTGTGTCAATAGTCGAAGTGGACAAAAGTCGTTCTTAATGCGTTTTTAAAGAAAACTTCAAGCTGATCACTAAAAAACCATATATTTAGGGTCTTTGAATAAAATTAAGTCTTTTTAGAGGTAACAAAATAATAATTAATATCACAAATTTTTTTTTACTATACATGAATTGATTAAATTTCATCAGAAAATTATGTTGAGTTGCTGCTCGTTGACGTACTCTCTTCGGACGACGTAGAGGAGGATAACTCTCCATTTCAAATTGGATTTAATTCAAAGAAGAATCGTCATCGTCCAAAAGATATTTTTTAATGTCCTCTAAATTAAGCTTCGAATTTGAGTGGCTTGTTTTCCTGCTTGCAGACATTAAAGGATCCGAAGATATTAAAATATGATTTAAAAGGGCCCTATTGTTCTTCCGCGTTTGATTCAATCTATTTTTTCTAATGACTTTATGGTAGCCTCCAAAGTCTCCTTGGAGGCATTCCAATTTGAATTATTCACTCGCTTGTCACAGGACAAAGCTCTCAAAATCAGTTGAAATTTAGCTATCAATTCTTCGTTCAAACCAGTAATTTCAACATTGACCTTGGAATTGGCAGAAAATGATCCGGCATTATTTCCGTCGTTTGACGAACCGAACAGAGATTTTTTTATGTTTTGGTTTATCTGCAGTAAGGGATAAGCGGGATTTGAAGCTCTCTTGAATTATTTTCTTGTTTTTTTTTCCGTAAATTTCTTTCAAATCGTCACCCTTAACTTGCCATTTTTTGAAATGAAGTCTATATGAAAGATAAAGTAGACATTCAAAAAACCGAATTCAACAATGGAGTGTGGCAAATCCAATACATTTCTGATTTGCGCCAGGAATTCTTTCAAATATTTTATTTGCATTCATCTCGTTCGGAGTGGTTTTGCATACGTAGCACTTTGAACTTGATTTTGTTTATGATAATATGTTGGCCACTTTACCATCTTACATTGTAAAGTGAAATTGAAAAATAAGAAAAAATTCCTTTGAGTGTCGCAATCGCTTGTATTAAATCGGTTTGGAAAAAGCGTTTGAATTTCCATTAATAATTGAGAACCTTGCTCCATGATTAGTGCTTCATTCCCTTTTACAAATAAAAATTTGATAGCCCTGCAGAAAAAGGTTGATGATGGATGGGTGTTTACCCACAAATCTCTGTTCCCACCCACCAGTTTAAAGGGCACAAAAGCCATCAGAAACAAATATTCGTCAATGCCTTCAGTAAATGGGAGTTTGTAGGTACTTTGGCTAGAACTCCTATCGAACCCCCATTCACAGATTAATGTTGTCAGTATACTCATTACAATACTTTCACACTACTTTCATTACAATACAAGTCTTGTTTAACATCTTGCAATTTTACATCTACAGAGGTATCTTTTGCTGATTCAATTGGCAAAAACGATTTTTTCATCTAACGATGAGCCTTAACACTTGGAAGCTGGTTGGCCAATGGACCAAACGATCGAAGAATTCGATATTTTATTTCAGATAAATCTAGATCTAATTATCTGATGTAGCGCAAACCTCGACTGTTAATTAACCGCGGCTGATCAGTTTTAATATCTCCTTGTAGCTCAGCAGCGAATGCTAATTCTTAAGGTCTTAAGAATAGATCTTTAACTCTTCTAGTTTAAGTTTTTTGAAAAGCTTCCTCAAAATGAACATGAGGCCTTCCCAAGCTTGAAGGAGGGTTTTCATAAGGAACGGTGGACTCCCTATTCGGAAGTATTCATGACATCTCTACCGGTTTAAACAAATCATTATTTAACCATATACTGTGGTGACATTATAAATTTTCCCGCTGACAAGAACACGATTGCCATTTCCTTTTCAACGCTCAATCACGCATTTTTGCCGTTTTTTGAACTATCTAATGTATGGAACCCGAAGGTGCAGAAAGGTGGAAACAGTCCACGATAGTCGCCAAAACAGCAGAAACTCTGTCCGGACCTTTTGACTTCATCCAAGTTTCCAGAACATCGGTGTTTTTTAGGTTTATGAAGTTTTCTGAAAGAAATATACAAAGAACCTTTCAAAGCAGTTCAAATCAGAAAATATTTGTATAATAATGATGTGTAATTGTTATTAAATCAAAATATTTCAGAAACTAAGAATGTTTTGGATCGAAATTGAAAAATGTTTATTTAAAGTTTTTTTTACTAATGTTATCTAAAGACATTAACGAAAAAATGTTATTCAAAAGTATTAACGAAAAAATGAATATTACTAACGTTCTTTTCGATGCCTTCATATTACTAAAAATTCATTTGAAGTTGATGTGTCCTTAACATGAAAGAAGGGCCTGCTAAGTTCAACTTGTTCAAACATGATTTATATTCTTTGCTTTTATACTAGTAGATTAAAAGCTCCTATTCCGTATCATTGAGGTCACTAGGAAAGGGTTACTAAAGCAAAACAAATTGGAAAAAATAGTCGCACTTTCGACTTTTGTCCATAGGCAACCGCAATGTGCGTCGTGTCGTTTTTGAGATACTGCAATCTTCGGAAACTAGTAACCAAATTCAGGATCACTATTTCAGTCCCCGATTTATAGTTTAATAGGCGTACAAGGAAATCGTGTTGTAAACATCAGATATTTCTATTTATTCGTCTTAGCAACTAAACCATTTTCGACTAAATTTTAGAGCTAAGTAGTAGAGTCTTGAAGAAGTCCAAGAGTTTAGAACGACACTAGTCAAAATGCATCCAACTTTAGAAAGATAAGATGAGGAAATCAAAATCGATCTTGAATTGAAAATTCAAAATCAATCGAACTATTTTTTTTCAATTTTGTTTGTTCAGAGACGTGCCAATATTTTCATCATATAGCACATTTGCAAGTTGTAATTACTCTTTGTTTATACTTGCGAATAAATTTAAGAGTCATAAAAAAATAAAATAAAAAAGTATGCCGATCAGCTATATTATTTTGGTAGATTTTATTTGACTAGTTTCGGAGATATTGCATACAACAAAAACTATAATTTTTTCACATTTTCTTGAGATATTTTTTCTTCTATTTTATCTCATTGGCTTCAACCTCTTCCATTGGGCTAGACTGATGAAAACTAATGTTCTATGCTTGTATGGGCGATTCCCAAAAATAGGTCAATTATAGTGAAACTCGGATATCCCTTCAAATGCATGTTTCCTATCGATAATTTGTATTTAGTATTACTTCTTTGTCTAGTTCTTCTCATCTCTGTTTACAATATTCATTAAAGAAACCACCATTTTTTCATTCCCTTAAAGCCCTCGATACTTGTTTTCGATACCGTCTGTAACGAAAACAAGCTTGAAAACTTCGAAATTCTCATCCCCTCATATCAATCCAACTCTCATTACCAATACTAACAACTTATTACCGCTTAATACCGCTATGCTTATTAAGCTTATTACCGGTTATTACCGCCCTATGCTTTATGTTTATAAACATTGTAAATTGGAATTTGGCCTTCAAAAACGTGCTTTGAGCTTTATTTTGTGTTGCTTATTCAGTAGCGGATTTACGCACAAACAGACCTGGGACGGCAATTTTTGGAGGACGGAAAAATTTGAAAGAAACTATATTTTTGGATTCAAACGAGTTTTTAAGAATAAATCATACTTAGATATACAAATTATCTCCACATACTTTTTAGCTATAAAGAAATAATTGTTTTTGGAGAAAGGAGCGACTGAAGGAATTATCTGCCAAGCCGGTGGGCGGCATTATAAAAATCCGCTACTTTGCATATTGTTCTTTATGATCCCAGAAAGCCAAATGAAAAATTCGGGAATTTTCAAGGATGTTTCACTTGCTCGAAATTCTAGCCCAAAAAATTAAGATATTTTTTAGAATAACCGGAATAAGATAATATGCAGTAAGTGCGTTTTCAGGTTAAATACGTAAACGTGTTGTTGTATGCAAACCCTCAACTGGTAAGAGCTGCTTTACGGAGCATACATTCGCAACACTGATGTATCACAAATCAGGCACGAGAATTCGCTAAGGTAAAATATGATGAGGTGTAATGATATCAATTCCAACTGCTGATTAAGATAGATCTTTCAACCTCTGCTGTACAGCTATATCGGTGTTTTTTGTTGTATTTTTTACGGTTAGTGGAACCTATTTCTCTGGGAAAGTTTTTAGTTTTTAATCGCCTTTTCATGTTGGCCCAACGAAATATGATAGGAGGAATAGGTGCGGATCTATGTTGGGTCACAAGTATACAGTTACCCCTACTATCATGTTCTGCTCGAGACAACTGTGGACTAGAACGCTTATATAAATGTTTATTTATAGTTTATAGTTATATGTATAGTTCTTTTATTCAATTATGTTCCCCTTACCGCTTTCATGATTCACTGAAGATTGCAAAATGTGAATCACAGACAAGTTTTAACTTTTTTCGATCATTACATCAGTGTAATAGTCTCTCAGGAACCGGACTATTTTGCACTAGACCCGTAACCGCTTCAGGTTGAATAATGAATCTTCTATTTACATCGTAGGCACTCACACCTTAAGGCAGGAGCAATTGCATCCTAGGTACCAATAAATTTAAACATCAATCTCATAAAAATTGACGTGAATGCAATGTTTAAACATAATCGTCTAAGAAACATTAAAAAAACCCAGAGAAAAACTTCAAAAATAAAGATTTTACATTAACTTAAAGTCGAACATCGTAAAATCTAGTGTACACTTATTGTACATCTTTACACGTTATGCATTTTAAATATATTATTAACTTGATGCTTGATGTTTATTGATCGCAGACATTAGTAATGTATTAGTAATGATTAGATTCTTGTGTGGTTAGAACCTTTCTGTATACTTTTTTGTGGCCTAAAGGTTTTACGTAAATAAATCAAAATAAAACAACAAATATATTTACTGTCCTGGGAATAGTTCTTATTTTTGCATAGCCATGGTTGGCTATTTAGCGTTTTATTACAATCAGTTTCACTAATATTCTTTAACAGCGCCTTACAATTGAAATTTAAATTAAGAAATAATTATTTCAGTAAGTAGAATTTCTAGTTGGAGGTTAAAGCAATTTCCGAGTTCAATTTGGAAGCAAAAGCCGGAGACTCTTGTTTGATTATTTAAGGAATATTCTTATTTTTTCTTTCAAACAATTTTTGTGCCTGTTATTAATCAGTTTCATTCAGCTCAGAATGTGTCCCTCTTATCCTTTTTAACTTTCGAACAGTACTGAAAATATATTGCTATATATTAGCAATTCCGTTGTAAAGATGTCCCATATAGTGAATCTTAACAGTATTCAATATCGCTAAATGTTTCTGGTTTGAAACCTTAATCATAAAATCTTTAGTATCGATTGACAGAGTTTTGTTAGGAAAATTTTTCATTTATTCTTATGCTTTACGTTTACTCCTTGTCAAACTTTAAAGTTCTCAAATAGCTATTGTGCGATTATATACCAGTTCTACTTAATTTCGGTCGGGTGTATACTATTAAAAACATTTTCAAGTCTCTCACTTCATTCTGTAAACTTCACGCGGCAAGGTAGTGCAGGAGATTATGTAAGTGTTACTAGAATCAACTCAAAGCTGTCAGTTGATTAAATTTGCCCTTTTCAATTAGATATAATGTTAGAGTCTTCGTTTTTACCTTTGTAATTTTTAGAAATTAATTTTAAAATCAAATTTAAATTAATTTAAATAATATTTAATCGTTATCACAAAGTTTTTGGTTTTAGAAAACTATTTATAAAATTATTGTTTGCTGAAATAGTGAGTACTCCCTACCTCAATAATAATTATTTTAATATCGTAATCAGCTTCGTTTTTAGCAATAATTTTATTTATTTTTAAATATTTAAGAAGGGCATGTGCTCGATTCCTGTCGATTTCAATTAAAATTTATTAATGAAAATCTGCGTAATAAATTTGGAGTGAGGATTTTATTAGGACTTTTTAGACTGGAAGTCGTGGCATGTGAAAAAATAAAAACATCGGTCTTTAAAACATCAATGTCAATTTGTCATATGCAATCACAATAGTGTAAATTGTCGTTAGAATTTTCGGTTCTTAAAAACCCAACAAGATAAAACACCTACTTAGTTAATAATTGGTATAAAAAAAGAAGAAGATAAAAATATAATTTTTGTAAATCATTTTTAAATTAAATTATAAACGACAATCAATAACAGTAGTTATAGTCATAACTAGTCTATATTGATAACAAAAATAAGAAAAGTAATATTATCATATAATGATATGTTTAATTAATTCACTCTGGAGGAGTAGCATTCTGGGAAGCGAATCTCGTTTCCCAACGGAAAGTGTAGTGAAGGAAAGATGGGGGCGTAACCCATCTTTGTCGGAAATTAACGAGTTACCGACTTGGAAATTGTAATTTCTCCTTTCCCCTTACTCCTCATTATGCGTCTTATGAAGTTAGTTCAACTTCGTTCGTGAAAAAGATAATAAATGTTCCTTCCAGAAAATCAGTTACTTCTATTACATAGTTTTGTGAACAATCACACTTTCCTTAAGTTATCTTTATTATTTTTCTACATTAATACTTTTTAACTCGCACACAACCAACGTTTCGAAATTCTCTTTCATCTTCGGATTTTTCCTTTCTTTTCTTCTTAACTATGCTCTTTTTTCTAATATAAAATAATTAGCAGTACTTCTCTAAGGTCCGTAAGAGTGTGACATCCATATAGTCTTAGTAGGCACTCTCCAGTTCAATAATGTTTTTAAAAAATTTTAATAGTGGACACAAGAGATGAAATAATGTCTTATAAAAACAGAAAAAAACAGAACGGAGAGAAGTAATGCTAATTATTTTATATTAGAAAAAATAGCATAGTTAAGAAGAAAAGAAAGGAAAATCCAGAAAATGAAATAGAATTTCGAAACGTTGGTTGTGTGTGGGTAAAAAAATATTAATATAGAAAAATAATAAAGATAATTTAAGGGAAGTGTGTTTGTTCGCAACAATAACAAAACTATTTAATTTAGTAATGAAAACAGCCGTAAAATAGAAGTAATTTTATAATAAACTGTTACTTTTATTTTTGCAGATAAGTATATAAAACGCTTCAGGTATTTTTTATTGATATTTATTTAGTTTGATGACACCCTCTTTACTATTATATAATCTTTGCAAAATGAAAAAGGTGGATATATATATATATATATATATATATATATATATATATATATATATATATATATATATGTATATATATATATATATATATATATATATATATATATATATATATATATATATATATATATATATATATATATGTGTGTGTGCGTTTCGCTTTGAAGTAATTGTTGATAATTGTGCTATTCTGCTAAATAACCAACGCCATCCAATGGCATTATGCTGAAGTGCTTCTCTTGGCTCAGCAGTTAATCTGTGTGATTTAATGAAGCGAATGAAGGAATTATGGTGATATAATGGAAAAGTTTCTTTCATTGATACGTAGTTAGAACTTTTCTTCTTCCCATTGAAATAGTTTTACATACTTAGAGCAATAATTTAATTTTTACCCAAAAATGTCACATATCACCTTTAACGACTCGACAAAGAATTGTTTGTAATGGAAGCTTTTATACATATCAATTAAAACTCTTTTCCGTGTCAAATCTGACACTAGAAAATAATTTCATTACGGAAAAAATTAGTGATGATCAAAAAATTATCGGAAAAGACCTATTCGGCAGTAACTCGAGGAGACAACCTGCAATCTCCATAAAAACTTACAGAAAATCGACTGAACTAGAAAATTGTTGTAAGACTGGTATTTATTAATTAGAGTCCGCACGGTTGATTTATCTTCAAAATCGTATTTTTTACGAATCTGATTTAGCTTCAAAACATGCCTTAAAATGCATCAGAATATGCCTAGTCAATTAGAAGAGCGTGTGGTCTATATAAATAGGCCAGTCTTCACTGGCGACCACTACGATGCATGCTTTATACGAGATAGCCGATGAAATAAAAATCTGGTAGTGCATTTTCTTTCAAAGAATCTTCAAAAAATAAAGCTAGATACCCAGAGGTCCTCGACCCCAAGAGGTACTAAACTATAATCAATGTTTATTGTCGGTCTGAGGTCATTCTCCTTCTTCATTACTTAGCTTTAGTCTATGGCCGGGCGCACGATAATGCGCAGAGCTGCATGGTCTTGTCACTTCTGCTTAGGGACACCGCGAACTCAGAACAGAGGAGCTTTGCCTAGTTGCTTTTACCTAGAATGATGAATACTGAGTATTTCCATATTTTAAATAAATAAGACTACAGATTGAGCCATTGTGATATTTCGGGGCTTAGCTGAGAATCACCGCATGAGGAAGAAGGACAAAGACGGATTTTTCTTCCGAGGTCTATGGTCTGTAGTTCATAACTAATAATACAATTATTAATAGTTATCTCACCCCAGGAA
This sequence comes from Rhaphigaster nebulosa, assembly GCA_948150685.1. NCBI lineage: Eukaryota > Metazoa > Arthropoda > Insecta > Hemiptera > Pentatomidae > Rhaphigaster > Rhaphigaster nebulosa. Next base: position 54,380,967 of record OX411306.1, on the reverse strand, counting down.
TAGTAAACATGTGTTTTTCTTGGAGCCTTTTTTCTTTTTTATCTGATTTTATTATAATTATTTCATTTGAAAATTTCGATGCAAAATAGCCACTTACCACTTTATACATATAAATTCACTTTCAAACTTCCTCATGTATTCAGGCGTGGCCTCTCGCGGGCAGTCTTCAGCACGAACTATGAATGTATAAGTCATTTATTTAAATTTTCTATAATTCTAGGGCTCTGGGGTATCGCTCCTCTCGATCCACTATTGCCTATTCACTAGCGAACTAGTATTTATTTATGTAATTTTATTAATAAAAACATTATTCTATTTTATTATGTATTAGTAAACATTAAAATCTGTTTCATTTACCAGGGTATTTACCATTAGATTCCGAATATATCTATTCAAATTAACAATAGTCTAAACATGAAGTTGTTCACATTATTATTATATATTAATGGACAGTCCGCTTTTCATTTGCAAGGTCTAACCGCGAAAACTGCAAACCAATCTTTACCAAATTTTAACTATATCGTCTTCATGGTTCCTAGGTGATTTCGCAATAATAAAATCTGCATATAGTAGTGCAAAAATCCGAAATACTACTTTCTCGGCCGAAAATAATATTTTATTTGCGCACAACTAGAAAAGTATAAATTTTTTGCCGATTATACGGATGCTCATTTGAATGATAATTAAATTCCCTACAAAAAAAAACAAAAAAAATCATCTGATGTACACCCTAGGAGTTGAGAAAAAATTATACACCTAGAAACTGCTATAGTTTGTATCTCGAGTTTTAAAAAATGATATCGGCCTGTTTTTACCGGCAAAACATTTGTTTTTCAAAGGTTAGTACGGTTATTAAACATTAAAAAAAATTGATTTCGGTCAAATAAATTTTAAGAAATTGTTTAAATTATCATATAAAAAAATTATCTTTTTTATAGATCTTTTCACACCAAAAACGATGGCAGATTTTGATTCAGGACACCAAAATCTTAATCATCATTCAAACTTCATTTGAATGATAATTACATTCCTTATAAAACAGAGAAAAAAAAATCATCAAAACTGGACCATTATTAGCAAAGATACAGCGCATTGAACATCGTTGTCATTTTCCTGTATTTTCCTACCACTGCAGCTCAAGCGCGCTGATAGATAACGTATTGTAATCGGATCAAATTTTCTATGTGCAGTTTTCTACAGTTCTACGCGTTCCAGGGTGCCCTGAAAAAAAATATTTTTGGTCATTGACCTGTCTGTGCCACGATTATCATTTGAACTGGTGCACTAATTTTTAACTTCAATTCGTTCGATTTTTAATACTAAATTTATATAAATAGTGCATTTAATCGAAACATATGCTCAAATCAAGCAATAGCGAAGTATTGCCGAGTCAGATATAAAAAGTCAAGAAGTGAAATATCATGGACTATCCCCAAACGAATTAGATTCACTTTAACTACACAATGTTCAGTTGTTTTGATGTTTAAAAAATCTGATTATTTGATCATTAAATATCAACAAAAAAATTAAATGAACACATTTTTTCAGTAATAGGATGAATTTCATAATTTATTTATTTATCATTACTTACACCTGCTTCAATAAATTTACACTGGCTAGAAAAGATATTACTTTATCAGACATATTGTTCCCTAAGACATATTGAAAGGTTTCGCGGTATCCTTATTTCGTTTAATTTATTACGATTTAGCAATAAACTCCATAAGGTGGTTGACTAATAAATATGGTAATACAGAAGAGAGCAACAAAAAAAATGTTCTGCCATTGTCATTGGCCTTCAGTTCTAAGGACATCTGGTCCATTAGAAAAGAGCCAAAAAGACGCGAAATGGCTGTAAAAGACGCAAAATGTTTCGAGAGAATATCTTCTGTAGTGGAGCACGTACGGATCAACGTTTTTTTTTTAACGGAAAGAGGCTGGAGAGTGTGTACGGTTGTACGTATGGAGTACAATTTTTATTGGAGGAGTTCATCATACAATATACGTATCATTTTAATTATGTATTGTTAATTAATAGCTACAATCTTTTTCATCATCACTTTTTCATCAAAAACAAATACCATCATGGCGTTCGATTTCCGCTTCAAAATATAGATAATACTGAGTAGCTAAAATTGATCAGATATAGATATGGTACTTCGTCATTAAGTTCCCGTTGTGACATTTCATCGATCAATCCTAAATAAATTAATTTTGATTTTTTATAAATAGCATCTTATGGATTTTGGTGTTAGTATTAATACTGTAGTATGCAGACATTAAAAATATTAAGATATACACATCTTGTTTAATTCGAAAAACCAAATCTGTTCTAGATTCAAAATTTTTAGTAATACAAAGTCTTAAATCGTTGAAAAGAGTAGTTAAGTTTATAAAACTTGGTGATTGTAAACCTTCCCTTATTACGAACATAGCGGTGTGGTTTCGATTCCCACCTGAGCCAGTTTATATTTATTTCGTGGTTCCAATTGCCAAACTTCTACTGGTACTAACCCTGCATATGTGTTGTTGATTCTGGATGATATTGATCCATCTCCTCAAATTTAACTAAATAAAATAAATAATACACTTTTAACATATTTTTTTAGGTTCGAGGACCCCGAAGTAAGAAAAAAGTTGATAAAGCTGATAAACACGGATGTGGTGAAAATAATGGACAAAGATTTCATGTGTAACTTGCAGGATAAACTATACCAAAGTTATTGGACCGCTTTTGAGGAGAGACTTGAGGCAAGAAGGGTGAGGAAATAAATTATCATACCTACTTTATTAATATTTATTCTATTTATTAATATATCATTGTGCTAATTACCATAAATCATTAATTTTTTATTGCCAACCAATGTTTGGTTTTTAGCTTTGGAGATTACAAAAAGCTTTGGAAAAATTTTGCAGTTTGTATAGCGTTTCTGAGAATTAAAATTGAAAATCATTTAATTTCATAATTTTTTAAGAATATTATAAATATAAAACATGTTATTATTTTATCAGTAACTGTTAGTAGTAATCAGTGGCGTAGCAAGAAGTGGCTGAGGCCCGGGGTGAAATCCTGGATGAGGCCCGTTCGTCTCAATGAGGGAGGAGGTACATAGAACAATAACTTTTGCATTTCCCAATTCAGTATTGACGACAGTAACATTGCTGAAGATCAAGGAATTTTATTCTGGGTTCAATCGGCCAACTCAATATGCCCAAACTGAAAACAGCGCAGAGGAAGAAATCCGGAGGCGAATCCTCTCAGCACCTATTTTTCTCCCCATAAAAACTTAAGAAGTGGTGCATTATAAAAGGTCTAGAAAGTAGGAATCTACAAAACAATCATCCGAAGAGTACTTACATACGGTTCAGAATGTTGGACCACGACTAAAGCCCAAGAGCAAGTCCTCCTAAGGTTTGAATGAAAAGTGCTTAGACAAATTTGGCTATTCTATATTCCGTAGACAGACGTGTCTGGATGATTCCGGCATAAATTTGCAGTTTTGATTGTCATCGTTCTGACACGACGGTTAGTTATATGTCCTCCACAGGTCTCGTGGAACACCATAAAAAAAGGTCAAATCAGTTTTCCAAGAATTCAGTTCTGAAAAATATTCAGTTGGTATATATACCATTCTGTCTCTTTTCACTAGGTTTTTAAACTGTTTGTTATATTATTTTATATGAAAAAAAAGGTCTAAAGCCTCAAATTCTCTCACCGTGTCCAAAGCCAACTTTGGCATGTTTGTAGCATGCCTCTCAAATAGTATCTTCATTGGGCCAGTATCCAATTAGCTTTTAAAACCATAATTAAAAGTTTTTGAACTATATTCTTTTAAAATAAAATTTCCTAAAAACGAGTGTCCAGCGGTTTTATGTAATTTGCACAGTTACATTCAAAATTCTCAATGAGGTCATAATTTCAAGGTTTTTTATAATAACAAAAAAAAAAGAAGCCTATGTCTAAAATTTATCAATTCATACTTTTTAGATTTGGTTTGGTGAGAGAACATTAATGATTTAAATTTGAATAAAGTATATCAAATTTGAATCAAAAGTGGTAGAAACAGCAGTAATAAAACCGTAAAGACAGACGTGTCTGAATGATTTCGGCATAAATTTGCAGTTTTGATTGCCATCGTTTTGACACGACAGTTATATGTCCTCCACAGGTCTCGTGGAATGCCTTCAAAACCGGCGGTTTTCACCAATGCATGATAATGCAACTCTCTCGGGGCACATTGAATTTTTTTTTCTATGATTTTTTTTCATTATTAAGGTGTTTCGATGTGCTGAATCTAAATCTGCTATCATTTTAGGTAGGAGAAAATACTCTCTACAAAACAAATTTTTAGCTAAAATAATCATGTCGACATCATTACCACTATTTTATTGATTCTATCTCATAGTTAATTTATGTTCATTTTCGATGTAGAAAAACTTTGTTACCCTCAAAACCTCCCAAGAAGTTTTTTCCCCAAACCTTCTAGTTCGAAAACACTGCCCTTAATTTTTGAATTTTTTTGCGATTTGTTTGATAAAGCGGGTTTTTATTTTTTCAGAATTGGTAGTTCTAGTTAAAAGATGGCTGTTTTTGAAGAGAGGGTGAAATCAGAGACCCCATAGAAATGTCGGGCTTCCCGACAGGTTTGAACTCGGTCCTACAACTACTAATACACCAACCGCGAATTGACTTTGGTATTTTCAAAAGTTGTAACTATCTGTATTATCAACAAATTATTTGTTAAAGTAATAAATGAGTGCGACCTCTGAAAGATAGTGAGCTCATGTTTGCCAACAAATTTCGGAGAAAAGGGAAAAATGTCATAAACGCTTTTTGGATCAATGTTTTTTTATAAATAATAGTAGTGCCTATTTTTCTATAAAATAATAACTTTCTGTAAATAATTATTCTCTTTTTATAAATAACAGATAAAACCTACCTACTTATTAATTATAAATTATATAATTTATTAAAAACCAGTTTATATATAAAAAAAAGACTTCTATTTTGATCTATTTTTTTATTCGAAGCTGAATAAGTTATTAGGTAAGAATTACTAACACTGACATTGTACAAAATCACATATTCATACAATTCAACACAGATTCGATTGATTATTAAATAAAGAAAATGTATTGAATAACAATCTTACATCATTCTGATAAGTTTGAAGGGATTGAATTAGTTTTGTATACCTTATGTGGTAATGGTGAAAAATTATGAGAAAATCAATCGTGCAAGACCACTCTAAAGCCCTCTATTTGTTAGAGTTTTAATACTTTCTGAACTTTATTTCAGAACTGGGAATCACAAAGGAGGAAGGAACTGGCTTTGGATGGAATTCAGCCACTTGATGACAACTCATTGGAAAAACACCCGATCATTCAAGTTAGAAAAGAAGTGGAGAAAGCTTTTCAAATGATGAAGAAAAAAGTGAGTTGAACTCTTTTAATACCATCCTGAACTTAAATATGATATTATACTGATGATATCGATGTTTGAAGAAAGATATCTTAGTTACGTAATGGCCAAAGAACAATGCCCAAGCCCATGATTTTCTCAAGGAAAGCAGCTGTAACTACTGTGGATTAAGATATACTCAATTTTAACACATTTGGCTGTACTAAATAATTTAGCAAATTCATAATTCAGGTATAAATTATGTTGGTTATAGAAAGTTTTAAAACATTCAAATTCAAATTAACTCATTTTTCCGTGCTCCAACAGTGACCAAAAATCGTTCCAGAAAACATTTTGGCAAAGTAAAAAATTCAAATTGGTATTTGAATATAATTCATAAGGTGCGACCTAGGAAACGAGGCTTCGTGAACCGTGACCTAAGTCAAAGAAAATCCTTTTGCGCACGCACAAACGAAAGTAGATTATGGAATTCGATAAAATTGAAATAGAACCATCTAGGTACCTACTTGCACTATCCCTGAAAATTTCTTCAAAATCAGATTAATGTTAGTAGGTTTTGACTACTGATATGGATTTGACTACTGATTGAGGGCTATCTCTCAACCCAACCCAAATTTGTTTCTGGACGTGAAAATTTTTGATTCTTAAAACAAAACTTTTTTTCACTTGGTGAATGAATACAAAGTTTTCCTACCTCCGTTAGTGGGGAAACGAAAAATAAGATAAATGTTCAGCGTCCAATGTTCTATCTCAGTATGTTAAGAAAATTGACAATTCTTTTAAATGTTCTATTTAATTTTAATAAAACATTTAATTAACATTTGTTATATAAATAATATTTTTTTCAATCTTACTTTTCATCAATTTGATATTACTATTACATTAAATAGATGTTTACGAGATAATTTTTGCAACAACCATAACAAGTCTGAACCACATTTGATTCTATCAAGTTATAGTTGTACCAGGATTGTATATTAATTGGCTATACCACTTTTTGGCAAAATAATTTTTCGACAATTTTTGTTCAAAGCTGAAATAATCTCTAAAATCTCCTTAAAATAGGGACAAAAATAATTTTACACAATATATTTTTATTTCAATGTATTTAAGTATTTCACAACACTCTATGGCGTTTAAATTCAATGAGATTTGGAAAGAAAAAAGTTAAATACCGATTATGGTTTTAAGTGCCTGAAGCAAAACTGAAATTGGGTTTTAATCCAAAGGTACCCAAAAGTATAAGGTTTTAATTCTTTGCGGAAAAAAATGGGGAAAAAATGTAAGAAATACTTAATTTTTGCTAACTCCAACTATTTTTGGTAGTTAGGAAAGTCAAATATATATTTGTTTAAAATCTGATAAATTGTATTCAGTGCCGGATTAGCCATATAGGCAATGTAGGCATCTGCCTATGGACCCCGTGGCCCGAGAGAAAAATAAGTTAAAACAGTTTTAATTTGATTTACAAAGATTTTAAGTTTATTTATAAAGGGCAAACAATTTCACAAAAGAAGCTTTTAAGTTGCTTACTTATTTTCTATCCAAAATAAAACTAAATTTTCATTTTTTCAAACATGGTGACTATAACTTGTTTTATGTTTTTCGACATTGTTCAGTGTTTAGAAAAGATTGCGACACTTTTGTAGATGTTTTTGCTGGAAAATGTTTTGAGAAAATCGACGAAACTACATCCACAGTAAAGACTTTCAGGTAAGTGTAGAACTGAAAAGATAGCTTTATTGTAGGAAAGTTGGTGTTTTGAAAACATGTTTTAATAATTGAATATTTTTAAAGCGATTTTCTGACTGATGATGATATTTAACATAAATCAATCAAAAGATAAATCTTCAGTTATTTGTATTTATTTGTGATTATAGCATAAATTGCATACGATAATTATTATTAGCTATGAATAGTTTAGTTTTATGAATGGCATATGTTAGTACCCATATACCTAATAAAATTTAGTATTGGTATACAATTTAATTAAATGTAACCTAACTAACATGCCTACTAAATTTGATTTGTTATTACAAAATGTGTATTGAAGGGAACCAGCGACCTCCAAAAGTTATTTCTCTTATATCTCGTGAACAGAGGGAATGGATTTTCGCGATTTAAACAATTTTCCGACTTTTTAGAAATAGGCAAAAAGGAAAACGAATGTGATAAATTTTCCAACTTTTCATTCGCTTTTCCTTTTATATCATTTCAACGAGTGAATGGATTTTTGAGGTTCCAACAATTTTCCAATTATATGGAAGTAGTGATGATGGAATCCCAGCGGAGCTTTTGAAACAGGATATGGTGAAAGACTCCATCTATAATATTATTGTATCAATCTGGATTGGAGATGGAATACCAGAGAATTGGAGAAAAGGTATTATATGTCCAATTCACAAGAAGGGGAACATCTTGGAATGTGACAAGTATCGTAATTGGCAAATATCAGTCTGGATTCAGAAGGGTTAGACCGAGGCTAAATCAAATATTCGGGCTCCGCAAATTTCTGGAAAAAGGTTTGGAATACAAATTGATAACCCCCCACCATTTTATAGATTTCCGAAGCGCATACGATAGCATTAAGAGGCCAAAGCTCTACGAAGCCCAGCGAGATTTCGGAATCTCAGCAAAGCACATACGCCTAATTCAAATTACGATGAATGAAGCACCTGAGTGTGCAATCCGAGTCCAACTGGATTTATTCCCTGAATTCAGGACAGAGAGAGGATTGAGAAAGGGTGGTGCCCTAGAGTGCCTAATCTTGCCTTAGAAAGGGTAATAAGAAGTGCCGGATTAGAAACTACCGAAACCATTTATGATAGGTTAATACAGGTGCTTAGATATGCAGAAGATCTAGACATAGTCGCTAGATCTCTAAATGCATTAAAAGAAGCTTTTCTTTGATTAGTGGAAGAAGCTATGGATATTGGGCCAGTTATCAATACAAAAAAACTAAGTATACGAGAGCTGACCTGGGAGCAGATAGTTCTATCAAGGAACCACTAAAAATCGGACCGTTCGCCTTAGAAAATGTAGATCAGTTTACCTATTTGGGCTAAATAATTAGCTGTAAATAAGATATCTCTTGAGATCGGCCAACTAATACGGAAGGCCAACTGCTGCTATTTTGGACTGAGAAAACACCTTGGCAGTAAGACCCTGTCACGTCAGACCGTCAGACCAAATGCTATAAAAACTCATACGACCAGTGTAATCATATGCTTCAGAGACGTGGACCCTAACATATAAAGAAGAGAAATAGCTTCTGCTGCGCTGTATTCTTGGACCCGTTAAGAAGCGAGGGAACCAGTGGAGGGGTCGCTATAACAGGAAGATATATGAACTCTTTGGTGAAGTAAACGTCATTCGTTTTATGAAGTGCTAACGGCTGAGATGGGCAGGCCACGTATCAAGAATGAATGAGGGAGAAATCCCCAAGAAACTGCTGGTAAGAAAGCTAAATCGGTCAAAAGGAAGAGGAAGATCAAGGCTGAGATGGACGCTGTCACCAGAGATGCCCAGACTCTTTTAAACGTGCAAAATTGGAAAGCCGTTGCACAAGACCGAGTCACCTGGTGATGGCTCATTGAGGAGACCAAGGTCCACATCGGATTGTAGCACCATTTAAAGTAAAAAGTAAATATGAAAGTAGAATAAAAGGAAAACGAGGGAGAAAATATTTCGAATTTTTCTACCTTTAAAAAGACGGGAAATCGTTTGAACCATGAAAATTCATTCATCCCTTCACAATATATAAGAGGAAAAGTCGGAAAATTTTTCCTGACTTTTTTTTTTCCCCTCAGCCTCTAAACATTCACACAATCGTTTGAAACTTGAAAATTCATTCATCCATTTACAAGATATTAGAAGAAAAGTGATTGAAAAGTTGGAAAATTTATTAATTCGTTTTCCTTTCAGCCTACATCTACATAGTCTGAAAATTGTTTGAGCCCTGAAAATTCATTCACTTGTTCAAGAGTTATAACAGAAAAATTTGAACAAAATTTAAATTCGTTTTCTTTCAGCCTACCTCTAAATAGTCGGAAAATCGTTTGCACCGCGGAAATCCATTCACCATTCACGAGATATAAGACAAAAGCGAATAAAGTGCGGCCTCCACTAGCAAAAAGGTTTCCCACCTATGGCCTATAATTGTGATTCTATTTTGTTACGCAATAAAATGCATTGAATTGAAAAGAGGAGAGGGACCCCGTGATTTCCATTGCCTAGGAGTTTCCACTTGGCCTAGTCCGGCCCTAACTGATTTATATTATAAGTTTATAGAACATATTCAAACCAGTAAAGATATAATCAAACCATTACCCAAATGATAATTTTTGAAACAGGCAAATATTCAAATTATAATACTATTTATCAATTTTACAATTCATTTTTTAGACTCAAAAGCCTTACCAAACTCGAAAAAAAATGACCTGGGATTACAAACAGTTTTCCATCAAATCAACTGAGGAATCTGTGGTATCCGAAGAATCGGAGCCTGAAAAAATGGTTGTAGATGTCGTTGATATTGAAAGGAAAAAAAAGCACCTGGATGTGAAAATAGAACCAAGTTATACCACACTCTTGTCCCAGGATTTTTACCAGAGGATCAAATACCAACCTCCGCTGATCAAGGATCTGAGGGCGGCTCATGTGAGTAAATTCGTTATTCAAAAAAAGTTTTCATTTCTCAGAGCGTTTCTGGGGTGATTAGAAATTTTCAAAACGTAGATTTTAAACTAGATGTTAAGTAACAATTGTAAGTTACATGCAACACAAGTTTCGATGCACTTCATATAAGAACGTAATCCATCTCATCCAGATCACGAAATTTCTTTTTTTTAAACTCCAGGCACCTTTTTCTGATAATCACCCTAACGGTTCCAAACGTCGCTGTTTATAAAAAATAAAAAAATATGAAATATGTAGGGCTACATTCCTTGATATAACAAATTATACAAACCCATTTTTTTAAATTCCAGACACATTTTCCAGATTAAACATTGGTGCAATTCGTGCATGAAAATTAATGATTTGAAGTGCACCAGCCTTTAAAACTTCCATTAGCCGCGCCCAAATCCATAACACCAGCAGATACATGGCTCGTTAAGTACGCCACCCTCATTTTCCTTAATATTAAAAAAAAATGTAAAACAATTTTTTTTTCTCGGTCGATTACAAGGGTCTATTATTAAAAATAATAAATCAAAAGCATTTATATGGATTTTTTTATTTTATTTAATGTATTGTTATGCTGATTCCAAACCACTTTATATTTTCCCTCTATATTTATAAATGATGCAGCAATGGGCTTATAAAATCTCTAATCGGCCGCCTTTTTTGAAATGAAATGACAGATGATAATGTCGAGTTCCAATGATCATCCAGTGATCTGTTACTTTGTTGCAAAATCTCAAGAAAATCGGTCCAGCAGTCTGGAAGAAAAGTCGCGGACGGCGGACAGACGGATTTTATTCGATATTTGGATTATACGTATCTTTAAACGTAAAATCTCAAATTTTGAGCGGGGAGAGGGGTTAAAAAACAAATTTTCTTGGTCGGCTACAAAGGTATATTGTTGAAAATAATAAACAAAACTATTAGAATTGGTGATTTTATTTTCAAATATATATTAAAATGTTTATTAATTAATCATGATTGTATTGATGACTACCTTATAATATTTTGATGATTAAAAAAAAGAAACCATAAATCATTCAACACTTTTCTTAACAAAAACAGTAGAAAGCGTCCTATAAATTACTTAGTGACCGTCTGGATTGCTGTTTAATAACTTTTTTAACATAAATTGATAATCTTTTAACACCGCTGATTTCTATGACTCATAAGGAATTTTTCTCGCCTTTATTTTTAATTGAAAATTTACATAAACGCTTATTTTTGTTATATATATCAGGGTGGCCATTAATTATGAGAGTAAAAAGGAACCGAAAGAAAATTAACCAGTCGATCATTTATATTTATTTTATTAATTACAATTATCACTGTATTGTTATGTAAATTGTTACAATATTTCGACAGAAGTATATAAGTATTAAAACTTCTTTACCTAATTTAGTTGTATTTTCTCTTTAGTGTTGCTTCTTTACTGCCAGAGTATTGCCATCTGATTTAAAATAAGATATGTTTCTTGTCTGAATTAATATTTAAAAAGTTCAAATTTATTCCTAAATACTTCAAAAATATTAAACTTTTTTGAGAAATGAAATCTTCTATTTTTTGTATTTAAAATAAACATACACCAATGTATACTATTCTTGAAATAATAGCATTATATAGCAATTTTAGTTAATTATCAAGATCGTGTTTCTAAAAAAATTTAAATAATGATTACAAAGCAAATTTATGATCTCAACAATTAAAATTTTACATAAATGCTGAGAAATTCCAGTTGGATGACCAATGTATCTTGTTTCCGTCCCTAGATTCTTTCGTTGGAACACTTGTATTTGTAAACATTTGTAAATATATTGTGTATTTTTGATTCACGGACAACATTACCATAACAAAATTTTACTTCTTATTTAAGTACCATATATATTTAATTTTACATGATAATTGTGTTTTTAAAAAATAAATTACTCAGATCAGGAGAAAATTTAAATTTTATTTTTATCTAATGACATTTCTGTTCTTTGAAATTATACACTCCTTTCTGAACTCTAAGCAATTCATAAAACTTTTTCAATTAAAATTACTTAAATAGCCCTTTCCTTTTTCTAAATGTAAAAAGTTATGAAGTTAAAATTGTTGACCTATTGGGACCAATGTTTCTTTCCCAGTGCTAATGAATTCGCTGAAGACATTTCATAAAGTTCACAATTATTTATTGTTATAGTCTAGGTTTGTTTTATAGTATTTCTATATTTCAAAACGTTTTTCGAAATATGAAAAATGTAAAAATAGTTTCATGTACCTCCTTTAATAAATATAATTCTATTTATATACTAAGGAATTATATCGATTAAACGTAGTGAATTTATTAATAAATAAACACAAGCATTTACATATAAATACAAATAAAACAAATTAATACTAGTTTCTATCCCTAATTATCTCGTTAACGTTTTCATGCAGAGTGTACCAACAAATCGCTTCTGTTTTACTAACATAAATTTAGTTTATCTCAATTATTTGGCTACTAATTACGAATTTTTAACAGCCTCTTGTCCCATTCCCAAGCATTTATATTGAAAACCGAAGAAACACCTAAATATACATCACAAACTTTAGACCAATAAATTAAGATTTTGTGAGTAAAAATAAATGTTACTGGCTTGAATATAATAAACTATCTAAAATAGACAATTAGACAATGATCACAAAGACAGAAAATTTTGATTGCAGATTTCTTGATTCTGCCTTATAAAATAAATTCCATGTGTTTCAATTGTTTGGAAATTATGAAAATAAAAACGGAAATTAAAATATGGTGATTAAAAAAAAAAGGTATATATATATATATATATATATATATATATATATATATATATATATATATATATATAGCCGCGGACGGCGGATAGGCGGATTTTATTCGTTATAGTGGTATGGTTAGAATGATATGGGACAAAAGTCCCATAATTAATCCTGTAAGAATATTTTTGTTCCTACTATTTATGTCAATATTTACTTTGATTAATCCATTAATTCTTTGTGACCTGGGTTTGTTATATGGGGTCATTTGCATTTTTAAAACGCACCTTCAATGTCAGAAGAAAAAATCTAGATTCGCGGTCTCTTGAGACATTACTGGAAAAGAGGTATTGCGCAAAGGCAGCCGCCGAAGAAATTTGTGCCATAGAAGCAGAGTCAATTATCCATCGAAATGCTACCGCACTATAGTTCAGGCGTTTCAACAATGTGAACATGAGTCTTGCAGATGGACCCAGATCAGTTCACCTATCGGTCGTTGATAATAATGTTCTTCTTGAATGTGTGAATCAGGACCCACATGCAACTACTCGTTTCGCTCGATTTATCGGTGTGGCTTTTAATGCCGCAGTGGCTCGTCGTCTTAAAAACCTTGGCGTACGGAATATAAGACCAAGGTTCGACCCTCATGACTGAGATGAGGACCAAGCCCAGCAGCGAGTTGATATGTGCAAAATATTACTTCAAAATACGAAAGATGACAGGTTCTGGAAAAAAATTATCACAAGTGACGAAAAGTGGATATTTTTAAATAACTCTAGCAAGCATAAGCATCGGACCCGGCTAGGTGAAGCTGCACAACCGGAAGTTCGCATTGATCGGTTTGGAAAAAAGTGATACTTTGTGTTTGGTTGATCTTCGAAGACGTCTTGCATTTTGAGCTTGTTCCTAATGGTTGGACAGTGGACTCAAACCTTTACTGAAAACAGCTTGACAGAGTTTATGCAGTTTTTAGTGCAAAGCATGCTTTGGTCAACAGGAACCAAGCCATTTTGTAGCACAACAACGTTACTGCACATCGCTCTCATTTGAACAAGGAACAATTATCGGAACTGCAAGGAGTAATGTTTTGCCTCATCCTAGATATTGTACCTTATGGTTTGTTTTGATTAATAGCTCATTTTTTAAAAGGTCAGATCTTTCATGATTACGAGGAAGTAAAAATTGGATGTGAAGAGTTCTTCGCCTCAAAACCAAAGGAGTTAGAACTAGCTTTAGTATAGCCCCTAGCAAATGCTATAATTAACTTATAGATATTGGGAAAACTAAAATTTACAGAATGAAAATTACTTTCCCAGTTTGTTAACAGTTTTGACTAGTTAAAAGTTGTTTTAACTAAAAGAAGTCAGTTAAAAATTATTTTGCATGTCCAGAGGTGAACAGGAGATTGTTGTACGTGTTGTGGTTAATTTTAACATCAGCCTCTTTCGAACTGTAACTCAAGTTAGAAGTGTGCCCATAAACATGTGTCTCTTTGTAAAAAGCATCGAGGTTTGCAAAAAAGTATCTTTTTGTACATATATTTTAAATGAAATAAATTGTTTGTTTTCTTACTGTTGTTGAATACCCTTTTGTTTTCAATTTGATTTTATGAAATTTTGTTAGTTGGGTATCAGTTGTAACCAGCCATTATTGTTAACTGTGGAACATTTAGTGAAAAATAGATTTATCTAAGAGAAATAGTCAATTCTAAATATAAATATATATGTGTGTGTGAATAAAAGATATCCTCTTTGCACTGTAAAGAAACAATTGTACTTCCGAACAAACAATTTTAGCTTGGTTTGTAGGTTGTACTTAACACAATTTCTCAAGGCTACTCACTGGGGCACTATGTTTCAGACTGTGAATGACCTATACGATATTGCAGGAAAGATTTTAGATCGTAAAGAGCCGTACACTCCGCTCACTGAGGGAATGATCAAGACAGGATTGAAGGTCGACGTAGGGAATCCTGAGCCACAACCCGAGACTGCCGAGCCATAGTGGTGTACTCGAAATGTACTTGCCCACATCATAAAGTATATTTTATGTCTTTGTGATTTTTCAATTTATAGATTTTAGGCAACCTAATGCGTATGTTGCTGTATTACCTAAGTTTTAAGATGTAGCTTACTTCTCTTTAAAATGGTCTAATAAAAATAAATCATGAAATAAACTATTCTTCTTTAGTATATTTGGCTTAATAATCCTGTATCTGACCATGTATGTGGAGCAGTAAGGGTATCTGAATTAGACGTTGTACAATATTGTTGCTTAGTTGGGTATTTTATCTCAGGCTAACGCAGGGTCTAAACCTCACCATATAAGATTTTCTTGAAATTTGAAACAGGTGTACTATTATTGGTATAGAGGTGGAAAAATCTGAAATTTTACTGGTTGTCTACTCGTTTTTGACTTAAGCGCCCTACACACATGGGGACAACGGTTCGCCAACAGCGGTTCGGCGAACCAAGCTCCCATGTGTGTAGAGCTGACGAACAACGGTTCGTAAGTTTTTCGCTTGTTCGTATAATGTGTAGAGAGCCACGCACCGAACTTCGGTGGCGTACCGCTGTTCGCGAACTGATGTTCCCATGTGTGTAGGCCGCTTTACTGAGTTGTAAAGTTCTCACTAATAGATTAAATAACAAGAAACGGCAATTTCTGGAATAGCTGTAGAAGCATTACTAATTTAGCTAGAGACCTAGGATCGGTGTCATTTTACAGAATTTTTCATGCCCTTTCCGACGATATGCAACAAGATAAGAAAACATTCTAGAACTTCATTAAAAATTTCAATTTCATTTTCTATTTAAAAACAGACATTTTCAAATTTATTTCTTAAAAGTTAGTATTGTTTTAAAGCATGAAAAAATATATGAAATTAGGATGTCAGAAAGGTTATGAGTAATTTATGAAAAGAAGCTTCAGACTTCGATTGGTTAAATCCCGAATTCAAAAAATGAATTTGAAAATTTTTACTTTAAAAAAAGAATGAAATTAAAATTTATGAGATTTTGAGAATTATTTTATTATATTAACCTCTACAGTGTTGTATGTCATAGGAAAGGCAATGAAAAATTATATAAAATGCCACCAATTTCAGATCTCTAGCTAAATTAGGAAAACCTCTGCAGCAATTTAAAAAATTGCCTTTCCCTGTTATTGCATCAATTCATGAGAACTTTACAGCTCTTTAAGTCAAAAACGGGTAGACATATGCCAGTAAAATTTCATATTTTTCCAAGTCTATACCAATAGTAAACCTGAGCCAAATTTCAAGAAAATTTGAAATGGTGTTATATCCTGTGTTGACGACCCTGATGGAAAAACCCAGAATATAACTGCTTTGTATATTTTGTGCCGGTCTTAATATTCTGATATTCTAAAATTTTTTAGCTTTATAATAATAAATTAATTTTTATTTTATTATTTTATATATATTTTATATTTGTTATTAAATCACTGATAAATTACTCTGCATCCGTCATAATACTTCCTACAAGATTATACTAAAACAGATTACCATTTATTAAAATGATTCTTAAAATCTATGTGTAGACGACCTTAAATATTTTCCTCACTTCTTTCATAAGGAGTATATCAGGTCTCAATATTCTTGGCAATCTGATTACTTCATATTTTATCGATGAGCGATTGCACAACTACAACTTCCAATAAGTTACAACACAATTCTGTACGTAAGACGTAAACTATCTTTCACAGTTTTACAGGAGAACACGATGAAGTTTCAGATTGCACTTAATTGCTTGTTGTGAAAAGTGCTCAATCTTTATATTTGAAGCGTTTTTATATTTTATTACCCTTTTGGTTAATTTTCGATACAAATCCCCCATACTCGGAAATTACGCCCATAAAATAGGAAATATTAAACATTAAAATCAAAATTAGCGAAATTGTACTGATGGCATTCGTAGTTTTCGTCTGACGAACAGAATTGATATGGAGCTAGATTTACATCTTTAATAAATAAAAATACATAGCTAAATAACTATATAAATCAACATTACTACAATTGTCTTCATCGAATATATATATTTGGACATGAAATACAAATTTGTCTTCATAGTTGCGTACAATTCAATACTTTTTATTACTTCATAATTGATTGTGTCTAAAACGTCTTACCAGGTAGTTCCAATTTAGTAGACATTTGTTTGGCTGATTATAAATTTTCATTATTTTAATTGCAAACATACGTAGGAATACACTCAGGAAGGGGAGTGGGATTGGTTACACGACATCAGCCTAAATTAAGTTAATTTTTCTTCTGCATAGCCAAATATTTTATAAACTGCTGTGGTGGATAAAACGATGAAGCGGTGATGAAGCAATCAAGCGGTAAAAATTTTGCCTCCTCAAAAAAAATAATAAATAAAGGTTGTTCAATTATTTTATGGAGATTTTTTTTTACCTTTTTGGTCAATTCCAAAACCTTTATGTTAATATATATATTTGGTCATTCTCAAATCCCTCTTCTCTCCTTTTTTATTAGGGTGAATCTAAAATTTTAAATTATTGGAAACTTATCTAAAAGTTCAAGTACCGGAGAAGGTCAAGACGGGTTAATGTGTGAATTTGACATTTCATTGATTTGCTATGATTCGCTTGGTGTTTATGCACGGCAGCAAAGCATAGGTTATAGCGGTCAGAAAAGAGAGACTGCTATGTGAATGGGATTGGAAGATCCTTCGCAAGATTTATGTGCGTATGTGCCCATACGCGAAAGAGGAGAATGGAGATCAAGGTACAATCAGGAACAGATGGAAATATGCGGTGAAGCCGATATAGTCACATTCATCAAAGCCGAAAGCATCAGACGGGTAAGACATGTGGAGAGGATGGTAGCAGAGGAAGACCAGAAGGAGAGGTAGACCACTCAGGTGGTTAGAGTACGTTGAGGCGGATTAGTGTCAGGCGGATGAGGGCTGCCACAGAGGACCGAGGAGAGTGACGGCGAATCGTTGAGAAGCCACAGGTCTCAAGCGGATCGTAGACCCAAGGAGAAGAAGAAGATTGATTTGCTTTGAATTTGTTAGAATTACGTACTCAGTTTTCAGTTTCTCAAGCGTCACGTAATGAAAATCGATTTTTAAAAAATACTTTTTTGGGTTGTCCAGCCAAATACTACGGCAGCTATTGCACTGGTTTGTTTGCAGCATTCAATTAATTATCGAAAGTTTGTTAATTTTTTGGTAATTTTACTCTATTTGTTAAAATACTATATTTTTATGAGTAGTTGTAAAAACAAAACACAAAAATCAAATTTTTAATTTGCTAAGCCATAATTAATCCTTTTTGAAAAACGTTTTTCAGTAAATATTGGTCAGTAAAAAGATTACAATCGTTAATTTTTTTATTCTGGAATGAAGTTTCGGACTTTCATTAGGTCCGAAGTGATTCATTGTAGTGATTCATTTCAAATCACTACAATATTATAAAGTTCATTAGCATTGGTTGATGTCATCTATATTGATATTGTGAAGCACGGTGTTATCAATAAATACTCTGGTTTAAAAAAAAAAAGAAATGTCTATATTTCAGTTTATAAAAATTTTAGTGACCAAAGTTTCAACCAATCAGTTAGTTATCTTCAGATTGGTGCTTACAAAGTGTTTCCTAAATATAACTTTCCTCAATTTTCACACCAACATAATCAATATTGTGTGAACTTTTCAACTAATGAAAACGCCCTTAAAATTAATTGATTACGGGATCTTAACTCTGAACGTTACTTGGTTCAAAATGATAATCGATTTTGTTTCTATATTATTATTAAATAATATGCGTAAGCGCATGAAAGTGAATAAAAATACCATTTTTACTGTTAAATTACGGTTTTTCCAAGACTAGTTTCTAGGCGGAAACATAGAACACACTGAAGTCTGACTTTCATTTTATGAGAGAACTACCCCACACATCCAACCATTTTGCCAAATCTTGACGCTCGAGATGGATATTTTGGACTAAATTTTTTAGTTGTTTAAAATTATCCCCTAAACAAATGATTTATATTACGTGCAACCAGTTTATTCTATATTCTATTTGGATGCTAAGCACTAACCATAATTTTTTCTAATGAAACTGTTTAGTACCAACAAAATTGCTGAAAATTCTCAAAATATACCTGGTATGTGACGCTTGAGAATTTCTAAAGAATACAAATTGATTTCTAAGGATAATTGTTCATATTTTTTAAACAAATTATGTCTTAAATTGTTCTTTATATTGAAACAAACTGTGTATCGCTTAAAGCAGGGCCGGATTAGCAAATACTACGGGCCCCGCTTCTAGAGGAAACATTTTTTATTGCCACCTTAATAAATATTGAATGTAACTTACTTAGAAAAATTGATTTGTCTAATGTTATCTCTAAATTTGCTCTCTTTAAATTGAGAAAAGGTGTTATATTTTACTATCACATAAAACCTAGGCTCCTGGTTTTACTATAGGCTATAACATTTACTATAGGCCCCACGATGGCTTAGTCAGCTTCTGCTTGAGTGGTTGAAAAAAATACCGAACTATTTATTCTACTCACCTTATGTGAGTATCAAAGTACCAATTTATTTGAGAATGATCCTTTTACAAAAGGGCTCCTTTAGGACTATTGGCTATCCAGTGCCCTAGGCGGCCGATTAATCTATTTACGACTTAATCCGCACCTGATAAAATATACTGATTTTAAAAAAGTTTAGGAATTTTTATTCCCTTAAGTATGCGAGAAAATTTCGCTTCGTTATCGAATAGTAGGAAGAATAATAATATAGAACATACTTACTTTCATGTTTCTGGATTTACATATATTTATTCCCTCTGGTATTTTGTCCCTTTTATATTTTGCAAACTCCAGTCACCTTTAAGTTACCTACTACTCTCTTATAATTTGTTATATTCATGTTAATTCCGAGACCAGATTCTTAACTATATACTATGAGCTAATGTAGTTCAATATTATTATTTTTCGTTTAACAACCTTTCTCTGCAAGATTTACCTTACTTACGAAATATTCATGCAGTTAGCTAAATAAAATTAGGGAAACTCTACGATTTGTTTCGGACTTCAACATTGTTCTTAGATTCTTAGATCTTGCTAAAGGCCTTTTTTAAATCAACGCACTGCTAGTGAAATTTTGTATATCCTTGCACATTATCTTCTTTTCTCATATTGGCCGGAGGGAAAATATTTGATTAAATAAACCAGAATTCCCTTTGATTATTCTATTATCTTCAAGCATAACAATTATTTTTCATTGTTTGAAAACTCCGAAAATTTTATTGGCGCATTCCTTAGTTACAATGATTGTAACTAGTTAGTTATAACCACCTGCTTTCAGCCCTTTTATGGAAGGAATTAGTAAAAATACTTTCATTAGCTCGACATTTTTTTTTTTACTACACCCAATTCACTAGAAGATTAAGTTTATAAGTGAACACTTTTTTGCAAGCTTTGACAAATTCCCTGGAAATATTGCCAAACCTGAAAGGTTTTGAAATATTTCATTTTCCTCAATGATATTTCAACTTCTTTTAGAGCGGCTTTTCTATTACGGTGCAGCGTAAAGTTTTCTTTAAACATATTCAATCTGGATTCTTATAGGCGAGGATATTATTTTTAATCCTTATAGCAGTCATTCTTGGTTCAAAACATTTCGGTGATTCATTATTTATAGGGTGTACATGTCTCTTATGTCATTACCGATTTTTAGTTTCTCTTACCTATATGTGAACACAAAAACATTAAGCTGTACAAAACTAAAATTAATCTATCTTTGTTACATTTTTTTAAATTTTCTCAAAAACGGCTCCAACGATTTTGATAAAACTTGTTAAATCAATGTACAATTAAATGGTATTTAATATCAACTAGATTTTATCCTCATTGAGAAAGTCGGAATGCCGAATTGTCAAATTGGCTCAACAAAAGTGCCATTAATTTTGTTTATTAAAAAAATTAACCGTCTCTCATTGAGAATAGAAGCAATATAACATTTTTAAATATAAGCTATAAAAGAACTTGATAAAACTAAAAGAGAATAATTGAGAAATATTTTCCCTGGTTGAAAAGGAATTTCCAGAAATAAGCAACAATATAGTTTAATTAATAAGTTATGTATTGGTATCAGTATGTAGATGAAATTATATGCCAATGGTTTGGGACGATAAGACAAATAAATAATTTCTTAAACAAAATTCACCCATCGATTAAATTCACAGTAGAACTGGAAAAAAAAAACTATGAAATTTTTAGATTTAGAAATCTTAATAATAAATAAAAGTCATGAATTTGAACTTTACCGAAAACCCACCCACATGGATATCGTTACAATAAAGCTAGGAGACCGATAGCACATAAATTTGCAGCCTTAATACCATGATTTACCATCTTTTGAACGTACTATTAACTGCAAAGAATTATAATAAAGAAATTGAAATAATATATTCCATAGAAAAAAATAACGGGTACAATAAAATCACTATTAATCACATTTTAAAAAAAAACTACAAAAAGAAATAATGACATCCATTAAACAACCCCCTAAGAGAGGTCCATCTCTAAACAATATGTCTTGATTCCATATTAAGGTCCTATACCCATCAAAGTCGAAAATTAATTGAAAAAACTAGGAAATGATTGTACGAACTAAATTGTAATGATTGTGCAGCCAAATAAATGTGAAAAACTGGAGGATCACTAAATCAGGGATTAAAGGAACATATACTTGCATGTAATAATAAGACAGAGAATTCCAACTTTACAATTCATTTAAATGAAATAAAACATAAATTCATCAAAAACTTAGTTGTTAAATTAATACATCACGTTGAAAATATTCTGGAATTAAATGTATATGAAGCACTTGAAATAATAAAATCCTTCAAATCCAATCCAGATTTTTTGCTTAAATGACCAAATAAACGTCTCCATTAGTCCAATCTTAAACTTATTCCCATCCATAATATAAAAAACAATTACTCACCGGAATTACTGGGATAACCCCGATTCTTTCCTCTATAGCGTACCATTTACGTAGAAACACTTCACCTTTCTTCCATTACAGTCATTTCCATTGTTTGTTCAGTGAGAGAACAAACCAATGTATTCTGTTCGATATAATCTACTTAATCCCTGGTGAGTACCACATGTATTTGATCTCTGGTCATAATTAATTTCATAAATATTTTATAATACTAATTTATATTAAATTTAATTTAATACGGATAATAAAACCAAAATGACAAAATTAAGAAGTAGCAAATAATTTATCGATCCCTAATTAGATGTGTAAAGATTGGAAAGCTAAAGATTTTAGAAAATTTAATATTTAGCACATCGAATTAGTAGACGTTAATAGAGATCGACGAAAAACATATAAATCTAAGTTATTGTTGTAGTCAGTAATTCGTAAAATCTAGTTGTAAACCTCCCTTTTTGGTCACTATATGATCACCGAAAGTGGTACTTTACTTGAAGGATATAATTGATTTTCATCAAAAATTATATTAAAATATAACGAAACTTCTGAAATTTGGAATTTATGATTTATATATATTGATTTAAATAGCATAATAGATTTTGGTCAAAATTGGCAAGACTTGAAGGTCATAATAAACTTTCATCAAAAATTATATTTAAATATAATGTAGAACATCTCAAATTTGGTATAAAAGACTTTTATATCAATATAAATAATATACTAGATTATTGTTAAAATTTGGAAGCCGGAAGGGGTAATTTACTAGAGTGTCATAATAAACACTTAAACAATTAAAATTTAATAAAGAGTCCATATGGTTCAGTGATAAATGTTACAAACGCTTGGTTTCCACTCTGGTGAAACAATTTTTTTAATTTTCATAATAGATTTATTAGAAACATTTCACCAGAATTACTATCATCAGCTTGCAACTTCTCCTATATTCTACCTATTATACATAACCTAACTTTCAATTAAAACAATATATTTCAACAGTAACATACATTTTTATCCGTTCAAAAATAGCTCTTAAGTGATTCTATTTAAAATCCCACGGGTGAGTGGTAGATAGCCTCTGCCTTGATATATATATACATACACGCCTACGAGTTATGCCACCAGTCCGCTTATGGCGACTATCCTCCATACCAAGGGCTTCAGCTGCTGGCGCATCGATGCAATCCTTCAGGTGCGTGTACTTCTCCGAGGCACTCGCTCTTACATCACTCTTACATCGATTTTCGCTTCCAGTCTTCTTTGATAAAGGTTCATGATGCTTGGGTCTCTCAGTAGATCCAGCTTATAGTGGGGATGTTGTGTGAGGATGATGTCTGCTTCTGTCATCTTCCGGCTCTTTCCCCCAGTCCAAGCAAAGTACTAAGATTTACTTAGTAACATATGGTGATCATTTCCGCAGCCCCAGATTCTGGAAACAAGTACATCTTCAATCCTGAGTGTGCTTTCCTGCTTAGATATAGTGTAGTCCAATAATGACTGGATTCCTGGCTTGGTTCTGGTGGCTTGTGCATGAAGAAGGTGTTTCGAATCGTGAGGTCGAAGGATTCACAGACATCAAGAAGCCGTCTTCCATTATCTGTCACGAATTCCTCTCCATGTCGTCCAACTAGTCGGCTTCCTTTTCCTCGGCCATCTTGCGCGTTGAAGACCTCCAAGAGAATGATTTCTTCGTTGCCACGTACCTTCTCTCGGACAGCTCTTCATCGAAGAGGTCCTTCACGTATAGATTTTCGTTGTTTCCTGAAGCATATACTCCAAAGACAGCAATTTTACGTCTAAAATAATCAAAGTCCATCCGCGTGATCCTCTCTGAAATTTCTTCACAATATTTTTCGCCTGTGTTTCTTTTTTATCAGAAAAGATAACTCTGTCCTAGCTCTCTTATCACTCTTTTCCTTTGTCCTTCGTTTCGGCCAAGACCACAATCCCTAGCTCTGACCGTTCAACTTCTCTTTGTCCTTCAGTTCGCTTGTTGTTAAGACTCTGTACATTCCAAGCTAAAAAGTGAATAGTCCGTGTCCGTTTCCGAAGTCCTCTGCCAGAAAATTCGTCCGATACATCCGGGGCTCTACTCCAACTTCTTTGAGCATGGTGAATTTTCTATCGATGAGCAGCTAACCCAAACGAAAACCCCCAACCTGGAGGATCAGGGTTTTTTTATCGGGGTCTCCTTCCCCTAGACTAGCTGCCTGCAAAAGCTAACGAGTTGAAAATTAAGAGTATGTGGAATTTAACAATTTGATTAATAATGAATAACAACAAAATAAGTAGGTACCTATAAATTTTATGGAGTGGGATTGGGCCAAATCAAGTGCTCTCGGCAGTTTTCGATTTCCTTTTGTTTCTATACAATCCTGATTACCGTTGAAGCTGGTCGCAAAGACCAGCCCTATGATTAGTTATTTGAGTGGTTTCCAAATTCATAAATGGAAGTTGAGTTAAAGGCCAAAGTGGGTGAATTGGTATATAAGTTCCTAGACGAACTTAACCAAGATGTATTTATTTTGGAAATTGAAAATTGCATACATGCCTTGGAAATAGGCTTGGAAAATTTCAATGTGTCATCCGCAATAGGTTTAATTTATAAAAAATAAACTGGAAGAGGTGTATCGCAATCTTACTACAGCCTTAAGTTTATTCCTGACCATCCCAGTTTTTGTATCATATTTAGAAAGAAATTTCAACAAGCTGAAACTGGTTAAAAGTTATTGAATACACTATTGCTCAACAAAGGTGAATAAATCTCAGTATAATCTCCAAAGAATGCAACAAACATTTTTAGTTTACGTACACATGATGGTATAGAAGCATTAATCTAATTAGAGAGTGATATATTATTTGAGTATCGAAGTTGCAAATAATTTATCAATCCCTAATAAACATTTTTGTTGCTAAGAAAAATCGAAAAGTGAAATTTTCTTGTTATTATTTGTAGAAGCTTATCATTCTAATATTTTATTTTGTTTGTTTGTTTGATTGGCTTAGACCTTAATTCAGTCAATAAAATGTGTTAATGCTATGATATGACATTTATTTCGAAATATATCTCCTAAAATACAATTATAAAACAGTTGAATTGTATATTAAAGAGGGGGATGAAAGAAGAAGCGGCAAAATTAAGCTAGCTCTCTCTGGAAAAAATCCTAGGATATACCTTTCTTCAGCCTTTTCCTATTTGTTTCTTCAACTGAGTTCCCTTTTATGGAAGTTCTTCTTTGTTTCATTTTCTTATTTAGCAAGGATTCGTCTGGCTAGTGATCCTGTCGGTCTGTATATAGCAATAAAGCTAATTTATTTATTTAAAAGCGAATAAAGTTGACCAATTTTGAGTGTGAGATGATTACGACACCGGCCTCAGCAATCCTAGTATATTAGGCGATACAATTATAGATCTTACTTTTACAAGAAAAATTTCACCAGAATTATTATCATCAGCTTGCAATTTCTCCTGTATTCTACCTATTGTACATAACCTAACTTTCAATTAAAACAATATATTTCAAAAGTAACATACATTTTAATCCGCCCAAAAATAACTCCTATGTAATTCTATTTAAAATCCCACGCGTGTGTGTGGTAGACAGCCTCTACCTGTATAGATATATGTATATCAGTTTATGACAGCGGGAGAGAAGGGCCAAAACGTCGGCTGTAAGATTAACGGTGACAATGAAAGAATCGTCTCAAGCTTTGGAAAACGCAAAAAACGGAAAGGCCCCTGGAACAGACTGGATCTTGGTGAACCTGCTGAAGGCTGGAGGAAATGAGATGATGAGAATCCTTCTTGAATTATTAACCAAGTACTGGGAGGGGACAGGATACGTGAGGATCTCCGAACGGGATTTATATCACCCGTCTTCAAAAAAGATGATAGAAAGGTGCGCTGGAACTACAAAGGTACTGTGTGAAGGCTCTGAAACAGGAGTGCAGTATTGCGCCGACTCTTTTCAAGATCTACTTTCACGTGGCTGTCGAGAAATGGTATAGTCGGTGTGATGATGTGGGGCCATTCATCGACGTAGAACAGCTGGTGTCTCTTTTTTAGCCGATGACCAGGTTGCATTTTCGCCGAGAAAGGTTTATCTTGAGATGATGATGTGCTCACTAGGTGCCTGCTATGAGTCTATGGGGCTTAAAATAAACTTCAAAAAGATCGAATATATGACCATCTGCGGTAAGGACGACGATTATCTACGCGTTGAATCTGAGACCTGTACAAAGGTGGACGTTTTTAAATATCTGGGATCTTACTTTGACTCATCTGGATCATCAGACATTGACATGCGGAGAATGCTGGAGCAAGCTCGGAAAGACAAATGCATGCATCATCCTGTTTTGTGGAACAATACGATCCTAAGGCAAAATAAGCGAGGAATCAACTACGCCATCGTAGAACCCATCCTAACGTTCTCATCTGAAATCTGGACCATGCCATCCCAGTTATATTCAAAGATTCAAACTGTGGAGATAGACTTTTAGAGAAGATGCCTACGTGTGACAAGGATGGACAGAATTAGAAATAAGGTCGTTCGGGACAGGATGGATGGCCCTGTCCTGGATTGGACAGCGAAGGGTTGGTTGTTACGGCCATGTAAGACGAATGTCTGTCGAGCGATGGCCGAACCGAATTCTTCATTGGTAGCCGCCGGGAAGACGGAGACGAGGACGAGCCAGAAGTAAGTTGATGTATGGAGTGGAAGAGGAGATGACATGTGAGAGGAATATTTTACGATTGCAGTTATATTATAAGTACGAACACTATATTTTTGGACAGCCTCTTGAATAAATATTTTATTCTTGATAAGATTTTATATTCGGTAGTCACTTCCCACAAAAAAGGTGCCATGCGGAAATCTGCAATAAATAACAACATTCTCTCTGCAAGTCACGTCATGATTATAAAACAAAAATAAATTGAATGGAGGAAGCTGAAAGCGAATAACTTGAGACATCGCCTTCTGAGACGTCCACACTATGAAAAAATGCCAAACATTGTCAGCAACAACTGTCTTATTGTCTCCAGACATTTTTTTTTTCTTCCTGAAACTTTTTTTTATTCTAAAACTTTACAATTTATTGATACCTTGTATCAAAAATATATTTTTGAGAGAATATAAGACTGAAATTCCGTTCTTCCATAGTTTGACATTGGTATACATGTATTATGTTTTCCTATGATTTCAAAAATCATTAATTAAAATGCAATAAATATGTATACTCATTTAACAGTTTAGAAAAGATGCTTTACAAATAATAAAATAATGTTTTTATGATCACAAAATGATCAGGCGTAGGTCGTTTATTGATTACAACAGACTTTAAAGTCATCTGTTGTATAGCGCCAAAGGTGATTATTTGAAAGGACAAAGAAAATAAAAGAAAGAAAAGGACAGAGTTTCCGTCAGAAAAAACTTTATTCATATCAGAAGTTCCTGCTCCTTTTGTCTTCACTGAATGCTGTAATGGTGATAAATATCTGACCATCTTTGAACTTTGCAGTTGGGATTTTACAAAGAATGCGGCGATAAATTATGCACGATGGTTTTAATGTGGATGTAAATGATGAATATTCTATACGATATGAGCCAATTATTTTATTCAGTTGATATCCGCATTATGGTATAGAAGGATCTATGGTATATTTAGGGATTGATAAATTATTTGCCACTTCTATAAATTTGTTTTATTGAAAATAAGTTTAGAATGTTATACATGCATCTTCGGTTCTAAAACCACACAACAAATTCAAAAATAAGTAATTCAAAATGTAGTTTGGTATTATTAAACATATTAAATCAGATAAATCAGTATTATAAAACATTTGTGAAATATGAATTTAATTAAGACAAGAAATCAAATAATCTAATCAAATAGTATGTTTTTGATTTCTTGTCTTAATTAAATTCATTTTTCATAAATATTTTATAATATTGATTTATATTACATCTAATTTAATATGTATATTAATAACAAACTATATTTTGAATTGCTTATTTTTGAATTTTTTGTGTGTTTTTGGAACTGAAGATGAATGTATAACATTCGAAACTAGTATTCAATAAAACAAATTTATAGAAGTGACAAATAATTTATCAATCCCTGATTATTTTATTATATATGTATGTGTATATTTATACATGCATACGTATAAATGTGTAAACAGAGAAATAATTAACAACTAAAATGAATTTGTAAGACAGCTTATTCATCTATATACTAGTGTAAATATAAGTTAATAATAATATATATTGCTCATTTGCGAGTGGTAAAATTGGTCCTATTAGCTCTGAAATAATACTCTTATAATTAAAAGTTCACATCGTTGCAATTATTGCTATGGTATTATTTAAAACCACTATTTTCGAATTATGACATTGTTGCAGCAAGGAAGGGAAATGGATAGGTAAACTATAAATAGCATAAAGTAGGTGGTCCCTAAGGTTTCTCTACATGAGAACACTTGATTAGGAATTGGATTGGCTGTGGACCACATTGATTTTATTAAGGTAAATTGGTTGTTATTATTATTATTAATATGCAGAAGTTTGGTTGGGGATGCGGTCAATTAATAAACGCACAAAGAAGACAATTTTTGTATTATATTGCGTGTCGACATTTTAGCCTAACTTTTAGGCCGTTAACAGGACTAAGTAAAAAACAAGATAACAATAGATGTAACAAAAGTGACAGTACCAATAACAGTAAAAAGATAATATATTATAGAATAGTATAGTTTAGTATTTAGAATTAGTATAGTATAATACAGCATAGTATATTATATTATAATATAGTGTAATGTAATGTAATCTAGATGATTTAGTGCTGTCTAGCCGGTGTCCAACGCCGCCATTGTTGAGATAACTTTTGATGTCTCATGGAATCTAAAATAGTTTCGGAGTTCTTCTTCTTCATTCCAGCATGCCTTTAGCAGACTTAAGAGTCCTCTTCCTCCCAATTTTTGTGGAAGATATATTCTAACCTCTGAAGAGTTCGAATGACCTTTCCTCGAATTCGAGTTTATTTGTTACTATTATTATTATGTCCCTTTCTTTTCTTCTCAGGTTTCTGGAGTTACATCTACATCCCTGTACATAGGGGCTTGTTTAAGATGGCTTCTTTTATTTTTATTATTACTTAACTTAATTTTTCTTTTCTTGGTTGTTTGCTTATTTTGGTATTATTTAAATTGTCTGTCTATTCATTTTTACTGGTAATGTACATTTTTTTTTCTCTTCTTATATGATATTTATTATTTTTATTTTATCTCCTTATGTTTTTTTTTCTTTACTTTTCGTTTATTTTGTATATATGGTATGAATGGATTCTTATAGCTGTAATACCTATTTCCCTTGAGTGTGGAAGCTTATATTTTTTCTCAAATAAAAAAAAAATATTAAAACAAAAAAAATATCTAAATCCCGGAAAAACAATCATTTTTACTTATTTAAAAATTTTCTGGCATTCCTGCAGGTATCTATCAGAACTGCCTTTGGTGCTAATATTAATTTTTCTAGATCCAGCCCAAGCTCTTCCGTACCCCCTCTTGTGCTTTTGAGCATCAGCCCATTCGAGGAAATGTCTATGTCCTCAGCTCATTATTATTATTATTATTACTGACTAATTTTTTCGCATTTGTGGGTTCATAACTCAGGTGGGGGACGAGCCATCTTCAATTATTAATATTTTCAAACATTTAAAATTTGTCTTACTATCCGTGCTGTGTATAAAAGAACCGCCAATTGAACCTCTCTTAGCACATCAAGAGGCAATCCTAAATCGGCCGTGCCTGCCACCGTTAACTTTGCCTGTTGATTAGCCCGTTTGTCGATAATATTACTGGAGTTACCACTACGCTTTCCAAGTGGTATAATTCTTTTAATTCAACCGCCAGTTCCTAATATTTTCAGAGTTTCTCCCTTACTGTTGAGCTTATATTATTGTCATTAGGAATCGCCACATCAATAAGCTTTCCTGGTTTCTCTCTCGAATTTATAAATAGGATATCAGGTCTGTTATGACGCACAGTGTGGTCCGTAATGATAGATTTGTCCCAATTTTGAAGTAGGCTATTTGGATTGTACTTATATTATTATTATTTTAGAATTTCAAACGTCTTTGGCTATTGCCAGAAATATTCATCAACCCGGACCAAAGTCAAGGGTTAGGCTCAAATTTTATACTAAAAACTTCCTGACGATACCTGCTGTACTGAGGAGTACCGCTTTTGGCCCTTCTTCCGATACTTTTTCAGTAACCTTCAAATTCTTAACTGAACGGATCGTATCGTCAGGAATAAGGCCATTGCTGGATATTATTATCGGATATATTTTTATCTGCTCCAGTCTATAAAGTTGCCGAAGCTCCTGACACAAATCTTGGTATTTGCTGATCTTCTCAGACACTATTTACCGATATTGTCATCAGCTGGAACAGCAATCTCGATGACATACCTAATTTTTGCATTCTGATCTATTAAGACTAGATGTCTGGTTTGTAATTTACTACTGTGTGGTCTGTAATTATAAAACGATCCCAAAATATGGTTATGTTTTTACCAGAACTATCTGGTACCTGTTGCGGATCGTACCGATAGTAAGGAACTTGATCAGTTAACATGTTATATAATAAGGATAGTGCTTGGTGGATAACCTTGACCAGATTATTGTGCCTCATAAGGTATTCTTTACTTCCCAACGCTTGACATCCATATGATATTTACCATGGTCAATTGCAACCTAGTGATGAATGAACCCTCAGGGTTCCAGGACCCACCTTCATAGGAGCGAGAGGGCAAAGTTGGATAGATCTAACGCTGGCTTCGCCAACCATGTCATGGCGCGTCGTAGACTGGACACTGCAATCGAATACGAGATTTGACCACGCAACCATAACCTTCAGCGTGAAAGAAGAAGAGAACTGCCTAGAGACTGACAGAGGATTCGTCACCAAATCATCAGACTGGGCGCAGCTCTCCAGGACTTCTCCTGTAAATGCGACCTGATATGTATGAATACGAGTGTGAATACGAATATATTCATATTCATATCAAATTTATTTCGTGAATACATTCGAATTCATATTTTTGATTACGAATATGCCCATCCTGATCGATAGGCAGTGCAAACGATTTTAACGAATGTTTCTTTCAAATGCGGAATAATCTGATATTGAGCAGGAACTAATCAGTAATGCCCCTATTCAAGATGTATCAACCCAGCAGATAGAGGCGAGAATTTCTAATAACTTACAAGAAATTGAAGTTAATGAAGACAATATAGATAAGGGAAATAATAATGGTAGAATCAAAACGTTTTTGCTAACAGAACACATGAAGTTTGAAGATATTCCGCAAGAAAATGGACCTATGATTCCAAAATTGCTATATACTAAGAAAACAGTAGTAGAGAGCAGTCGACCTAATTCTGTTAGAATTCTTAGTACCTGATTCCGACATAAATGATATCTGTCATTGGATATACATGTTGGATTAAAAATTAGTACCGTGGAAAAGAAGACTAAAAACTAAAATTGAAGGGATCCGTAAAGAAATTGGAATGTTGACAAGTTATTCAAGAAACCCCACCGCATCAAAGTTTAAATTTAAGAAAAATGTGGACCAAATTACAGTTCTTCATATACGAGGTGCACAGAATTACATGATAAATTACACACTTATTTAGGCATAAATAAATTTGGCTGTTTAGGTCACGGAGATATGCTGAGGCTGAAAATAGAGGAAGGCACTATTTGGTTTTGAGTAGTTTTGAGTTCGTCCAAGGGAATTTTGCGATCCCTTAAATCCATTTTATTGGATAGGTTGCATTTTATACCATCTGCCAGCTATTGTTAGAGAAGGTAACTCTAAGGTGAATACTGAAGATATGCTTGAGTCAGTGTTTGTGAGTAGTGTTCTCTTATGATGCTATAGTGCGGTGTATTGACCCGAGGATCTTAAAACCCCAGCAGTTACACACCTGGGCCTTGTGGGTTTATTATTATAATTATTATCATTAATAAACTTAGTGTGAATAAAAATAAAATGAAGAAAGGAATAATTCAAACAATTTTACAAATAAACAAAACAAGAAAAAGAAAAATACAATAAGAATGAAGATTGGCAGAAAAATGTTATAATAATATAAATAACTATTTTTAAGTATTATATATTTTAAACAAAATATATTTATAATCATAAATTTATTGTTGTTTACTAAATAAAAAAATAAACATTTAATTAAAATTTTAGAGGAGACGTAAACAATATAATAGAGTCGCCATAGTGCTCGTGGGCAATTGATAAACACGTTATACTGATTCAACACTTGTAAACAAAAAGGAGAAAAAGTTGTCTCACAATTCTTAGAATCAAAGTGTACCAATGTTCACATCTAGTGTTTTTAACAAGTGCTCTGTTAATTATTGTAGTTTATTGCTGAACCGTATATTACTGTCCAGCCTCCAATATTCAATCTTTCATGGAAATTTTTCTCTATTCATTTTAGACATGTATCTTAAGAAGGATTTGAGAGTTAAGGAGGATTCGAGTATATATTCTCTAGTTACCACCTACGTTTGAAAGTTAGTTGTAAGACAGATGACAGTAGATAGAAAGAAGTAGTCTGATGTAGCCATAATGCAACAGTCACTTTATTTTACAATACAAATAATAGTGCATTATCTGCACTATATTGGTGGTACATTCCGTTACTCTTTCATTCGATTGATTAAGCTGGAAAAGAATAATGTTTTTAGCAAGGAATGGGTTCTTCAGATTCAGCGAACTCTTGATCGGTTTATAATTAATACCGGGAGACTGGTTGGTAGGAGGAGCCTAAGTGGAAGGCTGCCAACTACAGATGGAGGCTACGAAGAAATACGGCAAACTTGGGTGTAGTTCTCGGAAGGTGGAGGTTGGATCCTTGTGATGAATGAATCGGTCCGGGTTCAGAACAATGGGATCTCACACCGCTTTCTCTTCGGTTGTACGAGCTTGTGTGTCATAATTGTGATTTCCATGTTATTGTATAAGGTGTAATTCAAAATAAAAAAATAAATAAAACTGGCGATTTTTATACGGAATTGTCATTTGAAATGCAAGTAGAATTTTATCTGGGTTTCAAATTATTTTTTTTTTATTTTTAATGAATAACTATAATTTTTTTATTATCATATTATTATTAAATTATTATTTTTATGGTTAGGACCACATAGACTATAAATACTGTTTTATTCAATTATAAGTAAGATCATTGCAATGTTCTTGGATACGAAATGTTTTGGTGATTTTATTTGCCATAAAATCAATATATGTATATATATATATATATATATATATATATATATATATATATATATATATATATATATATATATATATATATTCAAACAAAACCGTTAGTTTTCCTACACAGGATCATGCAACGTATTTTAAATAATTTTGTCCTGGAGGAAAACATTCGAATAATTGCAATGATGGGCCCTTTTAACTATGCCATTATTATATACCCTGTAGGTATTTATTATAAGAGAAATAAATAGATTTATAAGACTTCTGAATAAGTTATATTTCAAGTTTTACCTCATGTTGGTATCAAAATGATTTGATTGTTAATATTCCCAGTACTGGAAAATCTTATGATAGGAAAAGCATTCCTTACGAAGGTCTACTCCAACGTATTGATATGTTTGGCCTTGCAATTATTGCAACAAATTTTTATATTTTCATTTTACGACAATAAATTTAAACGGGAATAAAGGTTTTATTCACAAAACAACGTTTGTCAACTACGTTCCACGGATATGGGAGTTGTCATGATTACGAGATAATTGGACGCAAATTGGACACTTCTTCTTTTAGCAATTAATTAATCATCTTTTTAATGAAAATCGGTCAATTATATTATTGCTAAACCTTATGAAGACCATGCCGATGACGTAGTTAAAATTTGGTAAAGATTGGTTCAGCAGTTTTCGTGGTTAGTGGTTACATATGAAAAACAGTCTGTCATATTATATAATAATATGATATCCTATTCCCATATTTTATGAAAAAAAGGTTAAGTTTTAGTTGGCATCTTACAAGATTCTATAAGATAGTGAACTCTCCGGTCCAATCACCAACTTAAGATACATAAGCTTGGTTTCGAGTCATTGACCAAGGTGTTTCCATGATAATAGGAAACCTAATCAGGATACCTTAGCAACCCTTATTAGCATTCTACCGCCCGGAGAAAATGGTGACGCAGTGGATTAAACGGAATAGAAATTAAATAACTTTATTCCCGAGAGGAAAATAAAATTTAATTAGATATAGAGAGTACTCTGAAACAAGCCTTATCATACATATTCATGGAAATTATAACAAAAAGTCGGCATTTTTTTTTAATTCAATATAAAGTTAAAATCCGGAAATTGGCATTTTAGCCGTGTTTGGTTTGCGCAAAATGAAGTAGGTTTAATTTTCAGCTATTGCTCCTCTTGTAAAAAATCCAATTTTTCGATCTGCTATGTTTTGTGTTTTATTCGCCATCTTGAATAACCGCTAAAAGAAATTTTTTTCAGTTTTTCCATAATAGCTCAATTCCAGGGCATTTAATTACTGTCCAAAAATATAAAAAGTCGCATATGGATATATTAATTTCACATTGGAATATGATATGGTTTGGTACGTTAAGTATTTTTAAGATTAACTGTTGATAAAATTTATTGCCTTAGTAGGTACCCAGTTTGAATAATTTGAAGCAAACCTTTTTATATATCTATAGAAGCAGAAATGGTAAAAAATGTTAATTTGTTGTTTTACTTGTTAATTGTTCTAAAGATGAATACACAACTTTAAAAAATTTGAGAAAATATTTCATTTCTTTTATTTTACTGTTTCTTTAAAAAAGTTTTAGTGTGTCGAACGAAAAAAAAAAAATTCACAGAACGCTTCTCAAAACTTAACAAAAGACAAGTATTTTCGACACACCTTTGGTGGCTTTTAGTAACACTGTGATTGATAGTTAAGTTTTGGAACTGAAAGCATTAACATCAAGATAGAGAAATGTGACATTAAAACTGTGCAAAACGGAAAAAACATGAAATTCATAAGAAATCTCATCAGGATAAAAAGGTTTAAAAAAAAAAGAAATCATACAAAAAAAAAAAAGTAATCGCAGATATTTGTATTTTAATATGATTTCAGATTATATAATTTATTACAAATAAGAATATTGTAAAGGAACTATAAGTGTATATGTACAACTGTGTATATGTAGTAGACTGTGACAACAGTATAGGCCTAAAAAGGCCTTTACATTATAGGCTTTCTTCTGAAACCCCTACTCCAAATACAATTAACATCTGTACCAAAGTTTGTTCAAGGTCTGACATTATTATACATCAATTCGGGGTTTCATCCTCCTCCAAACTCCTTAACATTAACTAAATATGATTAACTACAATATTTACTTCTCAATTTCATCAACTAATGTCAGTGGGTTGTAGAAAGTTTATTGTATCTCACTTTATTTACTTTGTTAAAAGGAACCCTTAAGTTCTGAAGTTAACCACCCCTAACTCTAAGCAATCCAGCGGTAACCCAAGTTTGCTGAAGGCTTCTGTCTGATAATTATTAGCTGGTTTCCAATAACTAGGAATGTCATTTCAACAGTAAAGGAAAGATCGTTTTCTTAGGAATATAAACTAGAATATAAAAAACGAATAACGAATGATAATATTTATTCACGTATGAAAAATAAGATACACATTAAAAAAATTAGTAAAATATATCATATTTTTTTTCGAAAAAATTAATATACAAAAGATTATTACAGTTTATTTGTTGATAAGTGTAGCTAGATTGTTGTTGTAGTTAGCTAATTCTGTTCTCAGATAGGTGAATGAAAATGCATTATTTTATGAAATAATAATCATAGTTGCAAAGAAGTTGATTTTAGCATATATATCTAAAATTTATTTATGCTAATAGGTCGTTCCAATGTAAACTTTGGATCGTCTTACAAAACCAGTAATGCCAAGAAAATGTTTTTGTTTAATTATTTCTAATGTTGTAATGCTATGTCACGTCGTATTTTTCCTTCTAATTTTCTTAAACTGACCTACCAATATTAAAAAAAAAGGTAGTAAATAAAATAAAAGTAGGTGTTATGCCCGTCACATGGATTTGACTAAAGACGGACAAATAGGCAAACTCGAGAACAAATTTGTTCCTTGAAACCCGAGTGGAAATTTTCGATTCTGTGGACATAAATGTTTTTCCTTCCTGCATGAACACAAAGCTTCCGTACCTTCTTCGGTATTGAGGAAGCAAAAGTAAATTAGATAACATGGAATGAACACACTCCATTTTCATGAGGTAAGTTCGCAAAACAAATATAATATTCTACTCTAAAGACTAAATCTATGGTTGTGAAAATATGAGTTGTACAATTCCAAAGGTAATCAATCCACGCGTCCACTATTTTTCTCAATGCTTTTGACTGAAACAACTAAATCATTTGGATGTTTGAAGTTTTGGCAAAGCTCCATAGCTCTATACCGTTTGTCCATAAAGGTTGAATTAGTATTTTGTAGATTGGAAGTCTGTTAGTTAGGCATAATTTGGAGCGCCTGTAAAATAACCTGGATAATAGTCCAAATCGTTTGTTCAGTTGTTTTCTTTGCAGTCTGATGTGGAACCGCCATGTCAGTCTCTTGTCCAGGTGAAGTCCGAAATATCGTGCTTCCTCAGATGCAGGAATAATTCACATTGTTTAAGTATACCTGAGGGCATGAACCTTGATTAAGTGTGGACACAATGAACACACTCTTCCTTTTGTTCGTCTTTATATTCCACCTACTTTATACTCCTATCCACAAATCTCATCAAGGGGATTTTGTAGCTTGAAAGACGCTAATATGGGATTTTCGTGGAATGTGAGAAGTCCTATGTAATTAGTAAATGTAGCCATTAATGGTCATACATGTTCGGGTATTGCTGACATGAAGATGTTGAATAACAATGGTCCCAGTGCACTGTCCTTTCGAAATCCTGCTCTGACACGTTTTATGCCTGATAAATCTTTACCTACTTTTACTGTTAAATATCTGTCTGTCAAGTACGAAAATAATATTTAATAGTATGTAGGAGGAAGTAAAATTTTGAGCTTGGAAAGCAATCCTTCGTGCCACATCTTTTCAAATGCTTGACTGATATCGAGGAAAACGCCAGAACAATATTTTTTTGACTAGAAATAGAAGCAATAGAAGCACTAGAAATGTATGTGCCAATCGATGGAATTATTGTATGGTTGAATGATGTTTTCTGAAGCCGAATTGATGATTTGGAACGGCTTTCAATATATCAAGTGAATTTAGATGATGAAGAAGAATTTTTTTCGAATAATTTGGAAAAGGAAGGAAGAAGGATAATAGGGCGATAGGAATTTAAACAGTCTGAAGGTTTATTGGTTTTTAATATCATAACAACTTTAGAATATTTTCACACAGCTTGAACATATGTTATTCTATAAATAGAGCTGTAGATATTAGTTCAACAAAGAATTGCTTTCCAAGAAAAGTTCTTCAGAATAAAATTTGAAATTAAGTCATAAGTCGAGGCTTTGTTATTTGGTAAATTCACAATAAAATTACTTTGTGTGAAGGAATTGCTTTTGGTCATCAACAAGGGTATATTAATTTGGTGTAAAGCATGGTAAGTTTTCAGTGTGTAGCCAAAATGTGTCTTCTAAATGGCAAGCAAATATTTGCTTTGAGTTTTTGTTGGATAACGTGTCTTTAACCAAATTTTAAATGCTTTTCTTTTTAGTGGAATGAGATGTCGGATATACGGCGGGAGATGGTCCTTATTTTGATGTTTCAACATGCTTTTACAAGAAATAGAAGAATCCCAGACAGTATTCTGAATAGTTTGAGTTAGAAGCTGCACTGCATTGTCCAAGTCTTCCGGTGTCCGTATGTTTGTCATAATCTAAAATCTTATTTTTAACTGTGAAAAAATAATTTAAAAAATCGTATACATGTTATTAGTGAAACAGATTATGAGGAATCATAAACTCTACGAGGTCTCTCTCGAAAAAAAAATATATAATATCATTCATTATATTTAATTTTAAAGGTCACCTTACAAAAGATACAATAGACAGCCAGGCGGAACAAAAAATGTGGGAGGATGGCTAGGCTAATTGTTTTGCGGGTTGGGTATAAGCATGTCGCCTTGAACTAAAGTGCTTCAAAGAATCAGCGTTCTAATGAAGTTTGTACAACGGGGCTCGGATTCAGCTAAAATACCATGTACAGTTTTTTATAATAATTTCTTTTATAATTATATAATAAGAAATAGTTATAGATTTAAAAAATACAACTCGTATTGGATCCAACAAACAAATTTTCATGATTGTTTTAATTTACTCTTCTCTATTATATTGATGAAAAGAGTATATCAGCCATTCTTTATGTTCATAATATGTTTCAACGGCTTGTATCGAAAAAAATTTGATAGGTCAAATTTTTCAGGATTACATTTTAGTATATTGGAATCTTTTTTCAATAAAGAAAGTCAATGAAATCTAGTTTATTGTATTGAAAATAGAATACCAAATGAAGTGTCCTACAAAGAATTAATAATGAGAATTTCGATCAAAAATATGATTTTGAACTGTATTGAAGCATATTTTAATATAAAAAAAAGACAAGTAAAAGTTTACAAATAATTAAAGGTAGAGCAAGAAGAATGAGATAAATATATACATACACACACACAAACTTAGTTTTTCGAATAACTCGTAAACTATACATCTTCTGTAACATAATAGGTAATCATTTGAAAGATCACTAAATTCTTTACAAAACAAAGTGATCCATTATTAGCAAAGATACCAGCTATATAAAAATATCTAAAAGCAAGACTTCGTATCCCTGTTTTCTGCGAAGGTTCCTATGGAAACCCATTCAATAAATTATTTGGATTTTAAAATAATTCTATTTTAATTAAATTTAATTGGATTTTAAAATAATTCGAATACTACGTATTTCATATACACAAGCAGATGCTCATTTGAAAGATTGCTTAAATTGTCTACACTTTAATAGAAATATACCACTCACTCACTGGCTGATATAATAATCACAGTATCTCAAAAACGATAATGCCTATAGAGCTGACATTTTTAATGGTGACACCCCTTATGCGGTAGGTGTACAATAAGGCTGAGTTTGAAAAAAAATCGTACACTAAGTGGAATTTTTTTTTGTTAACAAAAAAATGATTTATAAATTACGGGTTTTTCATTTTTTCCGGAGGAAGGGAAAAATAGCATTTATGCTGCAAACGTATTACGAAGATGTGAAACGGTTACGCTCAGAAGCTAATACGTTAGTCTTGCTGTATCATAATCTTTTAAACCTGTTTTGGGCCGAAATTTAGGCCAAGATACTGACAAAATGGCTTGACTACTATGGCTTAACCAGAATAAGCTGCGAGCGGAAAACTATGTTCATATTAATGACACCACGTATAAGGAGATGGTAACGTATCGGATATCGGAAGAATGGTTCTGTTGCCATCCTATTTTACTGGTGGGCCCCGTTATATGCATGAGAAAATTCAGGGTGCTGCACATGTGTTCATCCTGATTTGTTTATCAAGTTTACATCAATCAGTATCAATCCCTAATTACGATTATGATAGCTCGAATGTTTTAATTTTAAAGTTAAAAAAATGATACATGTTTTGATTAAATGTTCTTTTCGGTGTACAGTGGAGCAGTAGAGACGGGAGTTGCCACTCGCACACTATGTGTAACATAATTATTATATATTATTCATGTTATCCTTACCATAAACTTATATATATTTAATGAAATGACAGAAATGAAATGTTCATAAGCGAAGCCGCGAACAACAGCTAGTTATATATTATAAATATTAAATTGTAGATAAAAATAATCAAAACATGAAATCTACTAATAATAATATGAATTCTAATAATATGAAACATGAAAACTACTAATATCAATTGTTTAAAACAAGTAAGTGGGTTTAGTTCCAAAAAGACCAAAATGAACTGCCTTCCCCTTGCGATTCTTTAAATGTTGAAATTTATTTTTGAAAAATAGAGTAATATATCGCATAGCCCGAGATGAATGGGGCACAACTCAAAAACATTTTTTTTTTTTTTTTTATAAAACGAACATTAGACTGATTAAGTTCTACCTAGAAGCCCTCAGGTCGCTTCCTCAAACACATGTTACTGGTAGATCGCCTATTACGTCTATAGGTTTGGCCTGATATTTGAGGGTTTGTAGTTCTTTGGGGTTATAGAGTCCAGTTATGGGGTCCACTTATTAACATTTCTGCCGTTTGAAATTTCGAGTTGTACCTCTTTCATTCTAGATGGGCGATATGTAAATATATGTTTAAGAAGGTAGCACGCAAGCAGCAATATATTTATGGATCCTATACCAATCTACTATTGTTTAGATCTTGGCATAGTATCCATTGATGGCGGAGTGAATTGGAGTAACGTTTGAGACCTCAAATTTATTTTCAACACAATTTTTTAAGTCCATATCACGTTTATTAGTTAAATTATGATATATTTACTTCAGAATTTGATAAGATGAACACACACCAGACATCAAATCCTCCAACATTAATATATCTTAGCTATTAACTGATTTTTTTCCCATCTACATTTCATAAATATTTTAGAATCAGTTTAATGTCTTATATATCGAAGTCTTCGTTTACTATTGTACAATATAGGTAGGATTAGGTATGATTACAGCATAATATGTTATAATACAATAACAAACACATATATATAAGTATACATAAATTTATTTTTCAAAAATTAACCCAATTAAAGCCTAGTAATTGGATAAAATCTAATTGCAAAATTCTTAATTAGGTGCAAAACTTATATCTTGATGGTATATTAACATTATTTTAGAATCTATTAACCAACAAAGTTTTGCATAACAAAAAAATAAGGATTATGCTATATTAATAAGATATTCAATACACGTACAAAATAGAATTAATAGATGAATAGACTCGACAGAATAATATTTTAAAATTCTATTGCTAGGATTGTCTCAATAAAACGTTTAAAATTCATGCAGAAAGAAAGAAAAGCGTACATCAGTATTTACAGATCAATTCCATATGAAAAAAGAATGGTGGTTGTGACGTTAATGACTACGTCACTGAGTGCGTGTAAGGGAAAAAGCCCTCTGAATTTCCTGTATTCTGCGAAGATCAAAGTCCAAGGCCAGTTTTGCTAACGTTAATCCGCTTAAATGCATGACCTTTTGAAATTTGGTACCTGTCGACTTGTTTGCTATAACATAATATTGGTAAATCAAAGGAAAATCTTTCATTAAATGCATATTCAATCATAACATAGATTTTTTACAGGATTGACTCAATAGATTTATTTTCCTTTTGAAGTAGTAAGTATCCTAAGTTTTTGCAAATTTAAATTATTGGCATTGGTCTACTTTTTAAAGGAAAACTGAGAGAGAGAAATGCTTATTAACAGCAATGCTGCCCAAATACCTTTGGTTGTTACACACACAGCATGTTCATCAATCTAATGCTAGAGATAATATAAAAAACATTTTTATTTCTTTCATTTTAACTCTAAATACATTATTCTTATTGCTACATTACCACTTATATATATTCTTTTTTTGTTCCCATTTTGTTTGCTGTAAACCTTCTATCACTCTCTAACCTATCCCTTACTTCTGGGCTAGTGTTTTCGACTCTCTACCGCATTTGCGATAGGGGAACCCACCTTCTCTGTGTTGTCCGCTGGCTCCTGGGACTCCACGTAGAGGTGCATGGATAATATTCAGCGATAGGGCGTTGGTCCATTAAGGCCCCGAAAGAACTTGCTTCTGTATCTCTTGGCTTTCGAGGTCTCTTTGAAATGACAGAAGCCAAGGTCCTGCTACCTGCAATTAGCCCATTCCTCAAAAGCATTTTCTGGCAGCGACTGTCGTAGGGCTTTCACACTTCGGTGGCCCTAATCAACACCCATTCTTTCAGCACGTTCAGCTGTATTATTCGAATGTGGACTGGAACAAGGCATCCGGTACATTCGACAGTCGCTGAGAAATGGATCAATACTGTAATTGACCCTACCAATGACAGCGGATAAGTCCCAACTCATCGCCGGTGATGTGTTAGCAGGTAACCCGATAATGGTCTTGATACTCCTGCGGGTATTTGTATCTATACCTTCTAATAGCGCAGGACGTATTTTTGTAAGAAGTGCGGTCTGGAGAGGGCAAGTAAGTCCCTAGAAACAAGTATTGGTTGACAATGTTGAGTTTTTGCTCTGACTTAAGCAACAAGAGCTCACTTATTTGTCAAGATTTGTATTTAAATTTGTCACCACCTACTCATTGGATTCTAGCTCTCCACAGAATGTGCATCCTAAATATTTGATGGTTTCTCCTACCTGTGATGATTGGATGGCATCCACACTGTTCTTTGGGTTAATAGCCAGACCAATCTCCGCCAGTATCCTTTGTACGCTATTTATTACTCTTTCAGTAGCACTCTGAAAATGGAAATGATCAAATGTCTTTTGAATGGTATAATAAAATATACGGTATGTATGTATGTATATATGTATGTATGTATATATATATATATATATATATATATATATATATATATACATATATATATACATACATATAATACCTATCAGGTGGATCCGTATGGATCAGTCAGTAGGTGCATGTAAAATTTTTAATATTTTGATATTGTGGAAAATTCGAAGAAGTTGAGGAAGTCCGAACGGTATGGCAGTGCTATCGGCGATCTGAAGAATGCTGGAATCTCCATCAGACGCGCGGCCATCAGAGAAGACTGAGGAAAGGTTGCTGAATAGACCAAGGATCGCTTCTATCATTTGTTGCGCCGTTTTAAAAAAATAAGAGAATGTAGTAAAAAGTTAG
This sequence comes from Rhaphigaster nebulosa, assembly GCA_948150685.1. Taxonomy (NCBI): domain Eukaryota; kingdom Metazoa; phylum Arthropoda; class Insecta; order Hemiptera; family Pentatomidae; genus Rhaphigaster; species Rhaphigaster nebulosa. The sequence continues at coordinate 54,338,107 of OX411306.1, read as the reverse complement.
AGAAACACATAGAGTAATATATCTCTCAAACGAAGAATCTTTTTAAAATGTACCTAAGAGTTTCTCTGTTAATTTCTACGGTTTGTTCATCTAGAACAGAGACATCGTTTATACTAGTGTTTTTGTCGGCAGACTTTTCAAAACTATACCAAAACTGTTGCCGCAAGAATGGTAATAAGTTAATTGTGATTATTAATACTAAATTTGGCGTTTGGTTTTCGTTATTACGCCGGTAGAAGTTTTCAAATGGCTACTCTGACTCCTCAGACCTAACTCAAAAGTCGATCTATGTATATTGCATATTTATTTCTTGCATATGCCCATAAGAGCAAGGAATTCCAGAATTGCCTGGCATATACTCAATTTATTTCCTTTTGTTCGTAAATTCTTAGTATTAGAATAAGTTCTTTAATGTCCAACTGACAAGGTGGACGATTTAATAAATCGAAATCTACTTTTTCTGATTTTTTTTTTTTGTCGAGAATTCATTGTTATATGGATGTATAGAAGAAATAAATAATTGATTTTTTCTGAATCATCTCTTATGCATGTGGAATTATCATCTCCGAACCTTCAAAACCGAAGATGAAACCTTGTGGGTGTGATTATTAGCTCTGCGTAATGAAGTTTTGATACAAAATTTCCTGGGGCCAAGATACAATCTCATCTGTATAGTATGTTGGATAATTGTATTAGGCACCTATATTTTGCTTACCTTCTGGCCGCAACATTACTAGAAAACAGCTGTTTCACTTGTTTTTTTTTAATACAAGTAGCGTCATAACTCTTTCTCTGAATTTTAAGCTGAAAACATTATTCAGGATCAAGTTACTGCGTGATGAAGGAATTCATCGTTTCTTGATGTTGGCATTCAACTCCTTCATGAAGTTGGAAGAGGTTAATATGCCAAACATTTTGATTTTTTTTTTTGCATTTTCAGTTGTCTTTTATTTTTTCAATGTGCATTTTTTTTTTTAAATGTTACACTGAAAATGAAATATTTCGATATTTCGGAAATTCTGTACTATTTCACTTTTATTTAATTTTCTATTATAATTTCTTATTAATTTATATACTTACTTCATGTCATTCAACATAATTTGTGATTTGTAAATAAACTTACGATATTATTTCAATAAATAATATGCTTTATGCACACAGCATGTGGGAGCATATATAAATAAATACACGGTCCTTAGGTTTACTAACAGTTTATTGACTGTTATAAATAAAAAATATTGCAACATATAAATGAGGTTTCAAGCCAGAATTCATATGCATTCTATATCAGCAGCAAAATAGAATCAAAAATATATACAAGTAACGAAAATAATTTATTAAAAGAGAGAAAAAAAAAATAAAATAAAATCAATTACAAAAAAAAATGCATATATACAGATATGAAATTAATTTATAGTTGGTTCAATGTGTTTGAGTCTCATATGTTTATAAACTTTTAAAGATAAATCAACTTTAGAATAGTTGAAAACATCTCTTACATGTTCATGTGTGCTGATTACACCTTATTTGAAAAAAAAGTTGATACACAGCTCTCTTACAGGGTTACAGTGTAAGAATATGGGAGAAAAAAAACGAATATCAGATAAATTAAAAAAAAAATTAATCTAACAATAATCATAACATTAAATAACATTGCTATTACGGTTTCATGATGATTCGAAACATGAAACGAAAAATTTACTTAGCCTGATTCATTATTACTGTCTTATTAAGAGTAAAGAGAAATGTATGTATGTGTGTAAATATATATATATATATATATATATATATATATATATATATATATATATATATATATATATATATATTAACTAATACAAATCGTGCTATAGAAAAATGTTTGAAAACGCTAGGAAAACAAGTATAAAACAAAAACCGTGGGCGTTTGAAAATATGGTGTTGAAATATGGTCATTGGATATTGTACTGTTATATATTCTGCTCCTTGGTGTCCCAGGCTACTTCTTATACAGATAATATTTAAAGAGATGTTTCTGTAAAATTCGTAAAAGTAGTTTTGTATTTATTGTTTTATTCATTTTAATTTAATAAATCTAATCCATTATAAATCAAATTAAAAAAACAAAAAAACAACCTGTGTCCATGTTTTTAGGACATCCTACTATTTACTAATTTGGAAATGGACCATTACGTAAAACAACTAGTTTAGAAATATAATGACTTTCCGTTTAGTGCGTATTGTATGAAAGATGCAGACCACGAACGCCAAAATATGAACGTTCGGCCGATTGAAAGATTAGTACTGATACATTATACATCTTCTGTAACATAATAGGTAATCATTTGAAAGATCACTAAATTCTTTACAAAACAAAGTGATCCATTATTAGCAAAGATACCAGCTATATAAAAATATCTAAAAGCAAGACCGTATCCCTGTTTTCTGCGAAGGTTCCTATGGAAACCCATTCAATAAATTATTTGGATTTTAAAATAATTCTATTTTAATTAAATTTAATTGGATTTTAAAATAATTCGAATACTACGTATTTCATATACACACGCAGATGCTCGGCCAAAATATAGCCAAAATATGAACGTTCGGCCGATTGAAAGATTAGTACTGATACAATTTAAAAGATGTGAATTAACAAGACTAACATATTCATCTCAATAAAATATTCAAACCTAAATTAAATTCTATTAAAATTTATATTAACTTGGTAATCAATTTTGGCGGCTAGAAAAGGTAAAAGTAACGTGGCATACATCTGTCAACCAAAAATCTGTAAAGGCATTCGACAAGCATGATAAACAAATAAACACCTAGGACCTAGGTGTTTATTTGTTATCTAGTTAAACACATAGGTCTTAACCATGTATGTCTAACGCGTTCCACGTGAAAAGTATTTCAGTGTTAAAAGACTTTTTTTTTATTAATTAATTTAATTAGCTTGCAATCATAAGTTAATGTACTAGCGTGATTGTAATTTTATCATTATTTCAAATTGATGTAATTTCGAAGTTCCAAGACGACTAATCCAAAGATTTCACTGGTTATGTGGCTCATAAATATTCAATAGAGGTTGATAACTGCAAATAAATTAATATCAAAACTATATTCCATGTTTTTACTACTTTAATTAATATTTTTTTCGGCAAACGAAATTTTTTGTAGCTAATTATTATGCATTATAAAAGTTAATACCTATGTCAGGATATCTTTTGGGTTCGTCGTCCACTACCACTGCTAGCATCCTACCGTGATGTCGTCTTCCATCTATTTTTAAGTAGGGTTTGGAAATCGAAACGCGATATATCGATATATCGGATTTGAAAAACCGATATTTTTTATCGATATCTTAATATCCGATATATCTTTTCTATTCACTCCGCAGAAGATACCTCTTCACCTCACATGTATTCTGGAGGTCCTTAGAATGGCGCATACGTCAGAGTAACGCATAACGATCACAAGTTGTTGAAGGTTGAGTTAATGTGAATTAGGAACTACATACGATACTACTCCACTTATTCGCTGCGGTTGCCAGCCCTTACTCGATCCTTATTAGTGTTGAAATCTTGTTTGCTTCAAAATAGGAATTAGTCTGATTAATATAGAATAGTTTTTGACCGACACATAATTTCAAGAGCTCCGCTATTTTTATACTTTTTCACAACAATTTAAATCCTAAATAAATTTAAATTCGAATATCCACCAATGCTTTATCCATAAAATCTTCCATTCAACTGAATTAATAGTTTGTATTCGCATTATTAACAAACAAATCTCAATTACAATCCTTTTTTCTTGAATGTTTTTGACATTTCACATCGAATGCTTTTAACCCTCTGTGAAAAAAATAAGAAAAAATAAATAGTGAAAATTCTGCCATATTTTTTAAGGATTTATATTCAAGGATTTTTATACATTGTTAGCCAATGTATAAAGTGAAAAAAAACAGAACAGTAATGTGAACTGTGTACTGAAAGTGTGTGTTTATATGGTCGCCACCATATAACGAATGTAAATACTCGCATTTTTCGAATTCCTTAGTTTTATTGATTTACCGGAAGTATAAAATAAAATAAAATCTTATCAACACGAATCTAGAGCTCAGAGAAGTAAAATGGACCAGAGATATAAAAATTATTCGCAATGGGGAAATTGAAATTAAAATCAACTTTTTTGGTTTCCTGAAAAGTAGCTATTTCTATGGTGTATTCGTTATTTAAATGTGGTGGCGATAACATGCATAACAAAAAAAATATTTAACTTAAGTTCTAAAGAAAGGAATCAATGCCAGAAACGTTAGCAAATTATAAAATTGGACAACAAAAATTGGGAAAGATCCATTGAAAAGGTATTCGTGCGCAACAGAACAAGCTGCAGTGTTGGATCAGCTACGTTGGAGTCCGTGAAGTGTTTACAAGTTTCTCTAAGTCATTACTAATTCCTTCATATTTTTAAATAATTAATAAAAAAATAAGATAAAATCTCTCATTATTTTCCACATTTTCCATACGAAAACAGACTAAAATGCGGTATCAGTAAATAATCGCCCAAATCATTAATAGAAGTTACATCAATGAAACAAACTTGTTTTGTACCGATGTTACAATAGCTTATGCTTATGATATTATACTAAAGGAAATCAATACCGAATCATCAAGAGTACAATTTGGATCCTCGGAGAATATCTTGATAAAATTGAAGAACACAAAAAAAAAAAAAAAAATACCGGATTAACTATTGCAAGAGATATTTAAATAACCATAAGATAAAAACACGGAAGATTATTATCACTTCTGAGAGGAAAACAAGAGAAATATTAAGAAAAATGACTAGCGGTTGGCTTTTAATTATATTCGTAAATGAAAAATGTAATTAAAATGCTTCGAATTCAAATCCTGATCTGGGAGCCTGTTCCTTATTCACTTGCAGTTATTGCAAGTTACTGCAATTATTGCAGTTTGCTAAATTGGTAAATTTATAAAACATTTACTAATTTAACGTAATGAAAATTATATTTGCATTTTCCTGATTCATCTCTGCGGAACTTATAACACAATACTAATGTAATCAATAGCATTTTTAGTAGTAGGTATTTTTATTACAATTTAAGATTTTAATATCCTGCATAACTAATTATGCCCGTTACTAGTGCCTAAGTATAATTGATTGTCAATAGTGAAATATGTTAGGTATACAGTACTGAGCAGGAAATACGAAAGTCATATTCGTATACACAAGTCACATCAGAATCAAGGCATCTCGATATACTAACTTACATTCCATGAGAAAGAACATTTCTCAGCAGCACAATTTGCCTCATGCCGGGATTGAATCCAGTTTGGTGTGATCGGCTCATGGTGTGCGATCTTTCATCCGGCTCATGTTGATTTTTAGTCTCCTCCTCATATTGATCGACATGTTAACTGAAGCCATTTCTTACTTCCATTTGTTGATATGCCCGTTTTACAGTTTATGATGTAAGTGAAGATAAGGAATCTATGGAAGATAAGTTCAAAGTAGTTCACATATTCCCTCTTAGGAACGTCTGAAGTTGCTGTCGACATAAAGAGGTAAAGAGATGCCTTGTCGAAGAATGAATGAACTGGCTTTTTCTCGATTTTGTCTCATTTTCTGAGCTTAAGGATTTGTGTATATTAGTGAGGTCATCGTGTATTGGCAGAATTGTTGTACCGTCAGCTTAGGAAGGAATCAATTTCCCTGTGTACATGGTCAGGAAACGTGCTATGTACTGTAATGTGCCATTTATCGAGAATGTACCGTAAAGAAGGCAGTATTCAACCTTGCAGTACCCAACCAAAACTAAACGAATTGAACAAATATCCAGACACACGTTATTGTAACATGGAACAAGTTTTTTAAAAATAATTTTAAACAACTTTATTTTATGAGTAATCGAATAATTTTAGGACTTACTCATGTTTTGAAGATACTAAAGTTTCGAACTTTGCTGTAAAAATTAGCTAAGTTTGACTGTTCATTTTGGTTATTTATAATATTCCGATATTGACTGCGCAAAAATTGTTTAAAATTTTGAAATTGCAATATTATCAATCTTAATCCTTTTAGAAGAGCTAAAATGCAAAGAAAATAAAAAAGAAGTGCAGTCTGTTAATTTTGTAAAACGGTGTTTAAAATACATGCGCTCGGAAAGTGATTAGTTAAAGCATGGGAATGCTTACATTATTTCTAAAATCATTTAATAATTTTCCATATTTAAGATTAATTACCGGACTTATGAACGTTCCAATTGTAATAGTGACCCATTCGTGAAGGAAATAAATATTGCATTTCAGTCAGGATAACTATGATTCATTTGTTTATTAGTTTTCGGAATTTATGAACGTTCCATTCAAATTTCACTTTCTTCCAGCTGAAACATGATACTTCCGTTCAACTGAAAAATCTTTTCCGAATGAAGCATTACCTGATTCAATTAAAATTATAACAAGCACCATAGATTTAAGAATTTACAAGTAGTTGAAAAAAACGGAAATACAATGATAAAGCTATGATAATGCAAGATGCATACGGTAGTAATTGAACCTAATATATGACCTGAAAGGTCCAGACCGCATTTTACCGAGAAAAGACCAAGCGTATGAAACCAACCTGAAAAATTAAATAAATTGAGTTTCATAGAACTCTAAGAAAGTTAAAAATAAAATATATGCAATATAAAATGCATATAATTATATAAAAATATAAAATGCATAAGCAATATGATATAACATATAGGAGGATCAACTTCACAGATGTTGTAAATACAATCTACTAACATATCTGCTCATCAAAAATGTCTAACATAACATCAATTAATCGTAATATGCAAAAAACCATAGCGAATTAATACATTTTTAACTTGAAACTAAAAAATTTGCACTTACATCCGTGAAGTTGACCATCGATAAGTTTATACATTATATAGACAATTATTTATTAGGCATTACAGCCGTAAATATATATATATATATATATATATATATATATATATATATATATATATATATATATATATAACATCTATATATATATATATTTATTTATACCATATTATTACTTAACTTCTTATTAAGGAAAAACTTTTCCTTGTAGGAATCTTCCTTGTACTAAAGTAATATTGTATGGATTTCGTAACAATCATATATAGATGTATTTCATCAAATAGATATAATTCCATTGTATTAATTTTCATCCGAAAATGAAACGATGCATTTCATAGAATTTATTGAAAAATATTGTCACGTAGAAATCACCTGCACGAGAATTCATTCATTTACAGTCCAGTTCAATTGCGACAACCTGTCCAAATAACGGCTCGATACCGACGTCGTATGGCTCTTTGCAAGAATACAGAAAAGTCCTTTTAGAATATTCTGAACGGAGTAATCGCGGGTTTATCGAAGATCTTAATTCCCGACATACTCTTTGGGATAATGCGAGGAGTAATAAAGTAATGCATTGTTAAAACCCCATTCACTGCAATTCGCCAGAATACTCAAGCATTCAGGAATAGAGGGAATCTAACGAGCAAACAACCTCCACTTTCTTCTGACCCGGAGATAACATGATTACACAATGTGCTGAACTTGATTTTATAATGTCGGATCACAGACCTGTCTTATATATTTACTATAATGGGCGAGGCACAGAAAGATGTACCTAATAGAAATGGGCTGATTCGACTGAGTCGAAGTCAGACAAAGATTCAGCTTTAATCAGTTTCGCAGTTTCTCACAAAAAATGAAATTTGCAATCATATTACTGCCATTCATTTCGGGAGTAACAAAAATTCCAAAACTCACTCTTCTTTCATCTTTTCTCGCACATGCAGTAAAATTCTAATACTGATTTACTCCGAAAAACATAGATGTATAGATGATAATACGCAAAAGTTCGAGGGGTGTAGAAAGCTATAAATTCACTAATGACCTTTGAATTGAATTTAAAAAAAAAACTTCTACTCACTGTAAGTTGAGATCTCCTAAAACGTACAGGGCATAATGTACATATAATCCGTCTGCGGTTAATGCATATTTCTTATTTAGGCCTACGGATATTTTGTAAACAGTTTTTTTTATTTATTTTTTTTTGTTTTATTTGTTTTTTTTATTTTTATTTCTACTGGATATAATGTACCCAGAGGCAAATGCCACAGCCCTCGGATTGACCTTTGTAACAATAAACTACAATAACAAATTATATTATATCTGAAGCTAGAACTGAAAACGTGTTTTTTTTTTCGTGTTGGAGACGTTTCATTCTAAGATATTTGAGTTCCTTTCAAAATATAATCGTAATAATGTTATTTATAACAACAAATGTTACCTTTTTAGTCGTATTTTTTCCAAATATGTGAAAATAGACTATTACACTTGGTCGAACGTCAGCTGTGGACTGAAGTGCATTTTCTATCCGTTTCATTATCTCTAGAACACGGAATCCCTAGATTATGGAAGTTTTGGAGATGTCTGATATATATATATATATATATATATATATATATATATATATATATATATATATATATATATATATATATATATTCCGCTATATTTGAGCTCCTCCAGTGGCCCTCTTTGAGCCAAATGAGCTGTAATTCGCTATTTAGGGTTTTCTTTTTGGCAGAAAAATACTAAAAAAGTATGGATAAATTACAATCAAAGTTTCGGCATGTTTATCTGAAATTTCGGCGCTTATGAAGATTTGCGCATCTCCACAGCTCCACCAAATTAAATTATGGGGTTGAAAATTTGCATGTAAATTGAGTTTGTGTCAGGTAAGTGCCTTTTAGGGGTCTAAAATTGTTTACCCCACTCCCTACCATTTTTAAATTTTTTTTAAGTATTTGCGCACCTCTAAAACCCGTCCTAATTGTATTTTATCCGACTAAAATAGACTATTGCAGAGTGTCGAAGGTCAGCGGTGAGGGGCGTGAGTGCATTTTCTGTCCATTTCATAACCTTAGGACATGTTTTGGGAAGTTTTGGAGATGTCCGATAAAATACGAATGATAGAGCTCTGCTTCTCACGCCTTTTAACATTAATAACAAATGTGAGCTGTAAGATTTTATTTTCTTAATATTTTTAGTATAATATATCTATGCATTTTGAGATGGAAAACCAGCTTTTTAATACAATCTTGGTTGTTAATTTATATCTACTAAAATTTGTTTGTCAAATTTAGATAGTTAATTTTCAATTAATAAAATAGAAAAAATGGATTAAAATATTTTTAAAAACCAGAATTTATATAAGAAATCAATTATTGAGCATAAAAATGGACTGCCAAAAAGTAGTTAAGAATAGTCAATGAAATTTTGCCAGTTTTATAATATATATGTAGGTATACCATCCCCATGATCCGGTTAGGCGTGCAAATAAACCAGGCCGAAGGTTTAATTATTTCTGAATAAATTATTCTTTCAGTTGTCTTTTTCTGGATTATTATCGTATTGGTATATTAGTTATATTGTTAATCTTTTACTTTATTCTTTCAGAATAATAAAATCGGTCTTTAATCTTACAGCGTCTTCTAACTATATAATATACATTCACTCTCGAAAAACATAAATAATTAACAATAAACAATAAACAATCGGTTTTACCTTCCCATATGTTAAAATATCTCTTCCAATAACTCATAGTATGTCTTACTTTACAACCTATAAAGTCTTTTCATGCTAGAGGTCGGTTTTCCCCATAATTTCAGAAAGTTACCTTAAAGTCCTGAAAAATCACATCATGATATCAATTGTAGAAACATGGGGTAGGGTCACAATAGTCCTCCTGCCGGTCGATGAAAATTGCCTCCACTAAGCTAACGGGTGTCATCTAACCGGTAGACGATAATCACTTCAGAAGACGATGCATTTTAGTACATTAAGGAAAAGTTTAAACATTCTTTGTAATTGTTATTACTAATTGCTTTTTAGATGTTTTGAAGTGGATGTTACGTCTTATTTTACTTGTACAATACATTTAATTTCTGAGTTAAGGTATATTTATTTTATAATCTTGATCTTATAGCATATCCTGAAGGACATTCCAACATTATATCATCTTTGGGAGCTTAACTATAAAGAAATTATCGTCAATCATTGTATAAGTATTATATAAAATATAATTTATTGTGCTTTTATACTGTTTGAACATATGGAAACAGTATTGTTGTACTTCTTCAGAAGGATCGTAATACTAGAATGTTCAATTGCAAGGAGGCTTGGCCATGTACTATTGCCCTCATGGTTATTTTCTACCATTTTCTATGGAACTTTAGATTTAATCATGATTTTCTAGCCAGAGTTATAAATAAATATTTCATCGAACTCAAGCTTATTCGAACCTAATCCTGGGACTATCTTCCAAACACGCTTGGCCATCAGAACCACATGGTTATTCTGTTCTAATTTATGTTAATAACCTGTGGATTATAATAATGATTTAACAACTTTATTCCTCCGGGGATAAAAAATAAACAGATTTGAAAACTTTTATTTTGTTTCCCTCCTACATCGATAAACACAAATTTTTGCTACAGAGAAGTGGAGGGGGTATCCACCCCTATTGGTGGGGGGAGCTTGCCCACGTCGCCACTGCCTATATATTGGCCACCCCCGTGGCACGGACTTAGTCTTCAACAGGTAGTCTTCCCGGCTTCAGCAGTACTGGAAGTAAGTAGAGCATACTTTACGTACTTGTATCAACAAGAAAAGTCACCTCGTTGATCGACTGAAGAAACAACGAATTTAAAATAGAAAATTATAAAACTTACTTTTAATCATGTCATCTCATTTTATATTCTCAGCTTTGAGGATCGAAAAGTAATCCTAGTAATCTAAGAAAAATCATAGATATATTTCTGATTATATTATAATATTATATTATACATTATATACGTTTTCCCGATGTTGACAAATTGGTTTAAAATATCGATTGCTGAAATTTGATAATTCCGATCTAATTTTTGTTTTTTTTACTTTTATTTTATTTTTGATGTGTTTGTATGAAACAGGCTAATGCTTTTGTCATAATGTCTTATAAGATAACTTACTGATTAGAATACGAAATAATTATTAATTAATTCTGATGAAATCTCTGTAAAACAAGCTAGAGATTCCTCAAAAAAAAAAAAAAAAATCATTTGTTAGAAAAGTAGCAATCTTTTTATTCATTCGCATAAGTACGCAGTAGATTTAAAAAAAAAATTCTTAATTTCAAGGTTGTAGAAATTACTTCAGGTTGACAAAAAAATACGAGATAAAATACTTATCTATTAAATAGCAGATTGTTTACATAATAAATGCATACAAATATATTTAATTAATGTATGTGCCATTAAAATTAATATACCTTACGTGCATATTAACAAAAAACAACGATGTATTGTGAGTTTTTGAGGTTTGTGTTTCTTGTAAAGAACTTCTACTAAATAATTTCGAATCACCAACAAATTAATTGTTTTCCGTAACACTGTTAGTGAACTAAAACGTCTAACCTTTTCTTGTATCGAGATCATAAATAGATTACAGTTATTGTTATTATTATGGAGTTTAATTACAGTATTTAGATTTTAACGAATTGTTAATTACTGGTTAGTGTTTGATTGATTAAATAAAGGTCTTTAAATCTGAAATTTAAATATTCGTTTACAAATATAAGTAATACAAATTATAGCAAGAATCGTGTAATCGAATAATTTTAATTGTAAAAATATAATTAAAATTATTTAAAACCAATTGTAAATTTCTATCACTACGTGGAAGTTGAACGCAAAATGGAAAGCAGTACAGTTGTGTATTATTAATCGTCTTGTTCCTTGATTATTTCTTGTTCACGTTCTATATTTTTATTTTAAATGGTTGCTATTTTTGGAAAGTCAAATAGCATTGTTCTATAAACAGTCGACAGGCAAAACATCTTTCTTTTGCTTGTAGGAACAATGTCAGGAGACCTTAGACATTTGAAATATTTTATTATTCAGATTACTTGTCATAATTAAACATATCTGCTCTCTCTTATCTACTCATGAAATGTTGAAAACATTTTGAGAAAATGGCATTAATTGAAAATTAGATTGAAAAATTAGCTGAAGAGGATTATAATAACCTAACGAAACAAGATTCTAGCTTAACGTTTGTTTGATCAGAAAGTGGAGCAGTATGTGGATCGAAAGATCTTTTTTTTTGTTTCTTGTTAAATTATTTATGATATAAACATTTTTGGCAATAATATCTTACGTTCTTTCTTATATCAAATATCAACAAAACTTTCTGAAATTATATTTCGATAAATATATGTCTTACTATTTGAAATTACCCTTTATTTTAAACCTTAATCACTGACGTTTAGACCCTTGGGCCTAGCAGCACAATTTACCGGGTTGAAAAAAAAAATTGAATATTCTTCAATGTTGGTCATAACTTCGTTATGATATTAAGAATCGATATCTGTAGAGTCTGCTCTTGGGGCTGTTTGCGAAATGACTTGCACAAATTAATACGAGTAAGATATCTTTTCTTTTTTAGTTAACAACACTGAAAATCGCATTTTGCGGCTGAACTATCTACATCGTATCCCGTAAGTCGGGGAGGGGGGGTATATTTAAAGAGGTAATAATAGACTTTAAGAGCAAAAAAACGATCATATTGACCAATGGTCCGATTTCACGCAGAAAAACAGAAAATTTATGTTTCATGTATTTTTTTAGTCACGTTTTTCGTTGAATAGGAAGTGATTACTCAAAAACTATTCCAGGTAATTAAGTTCCACTTGCCAGAAACCATCGTAAAGCAGACCAATTCACATTAAGAATTCGGCGTTACTAAATCCATTACATGAAGACTTTCGAGGCAGGGGCGTAACCACATGGAGGGACTCTAAAAACGTACTTTCTCCCACGCACTGAGGCAATCGATGCAGTTGAATTTCTATGTTCTCAGACCAAGACTCTGCTTCGGTTGTTAAGAGAATGTATATAAGAAACAGATGATCCTCTAACGTACCATTTGGTCTTGGAGGCAACGTTTGAAAATCCCAAAGGTGATACTTGCGATAAAGCCTTCAAGACCAAAAATATAGTATTGTATGAAGACTCTCCTATCCTAGATTCCTTGAGCTTTTAGATTTTGCTCAGTCCCCTGTCCCGATCCCAATAGAAACCACGACTTCATTTATGCGACATTTTATCATAATAAAATTAGAAGTTTTCTTAAAAGTGGAATACCTGTAGCCCAACAACTGAAGAGAAAAACATACAAAAGTAAGGAGTGATTTGAAAAAAAAAAAAATGTTTGCTATTGGTTTCCTCAAAAGTACGCTTGCAATGGATTTTGGTAATCCGACCTATATTTCTCAAAGAGAATTTTATCTACTCACGATGATACAATTAGAACTTAATTAACATGAAAAGGTTGTGAAGATCTTTTTCTAATCAACAAAAGAGATTCTAAATTAAAAAAATTCCTGCTTTTCTGTGTGAAATCGGACCATGGCTTAATATGAACCTTTTTATTGCTCTCGGAGGTCTATTATCACCTCTTTAAATATTTCCCGTGTCTTACGCGACATCCTGTATATAGCTAAGCGGCAAAATGTTACTTTTATATATTTTTTACCCAAAACCAGTAATAACTTCTAACTATAGTTAAGTTTTTTATTCAGCATTTTAACTAATTCATATCTATATTTAAAAATATAACTATGATATAAATAAAAATAATATTAAACAAAAACTTTGGTTTTTAGTAACGATTTATAAATTAATAACTAATTTTTTTTTTCAAATTCATTTTATTTTTTTCATTTTTATTACACCGAGGACGGATTGAGAAAAAAAAAATTAAACTTTCATATTCATTTAACAAATGTAAAAAGTTAATTTGCTTAGAGTGCGCTAGTAAAGTGTTTGCTAATTACGTAGAGTAAAAAAGTTTTCGTTGTAAATACTTTTTATCTTGTTATTTATACATATATATTTATATATTTCAGTGTGACGTCGAGGTAAGTCATAGCAGACAATCCCTAATGTAATAATAATTTTCTAAAATTTTTGGACATAGACGAAATAATTTACTTATTGGAAAAACAGACTTTAGGGTATTAAAAAAACAGTATAATTAAGAAAGAAAGAAAGAAAATCTAGCAGTTGAAAGAAAATTCCGAAACGTTGGTTTGTTTTGGTTAAAAAATGTTAATGCTATAAAAATAATAAAGATATATGAAGGGAAGTTGTGTTCGTTCACAAAAAAAACAAAACAATTTAATCTCTTGTTATTGTTATTAATTAATTATGTATTATAATCAATCTAACATTTAATCATCTCTAGTAAATAGACAAATGTTTAAGTTTTTTTTTCAAAATATTCTTTATTATATTTAATTAGTTCATCGATTTGAGAGTTGATGTCGCAGGACGGTTCAAGAGGGTCCATGTAAATAATAATTGTTATTTAAGAATTCTATTTTGTTTTATTTATGCCACTTTAAATTTAAATGGTCCGTGGGATCATATGCAAGGAACATAAAATACTTACGAAGAAACTACTTACGTCAGTTATTAAGAGTTCAAAGGTAAATTTTTAATACCAATTGATTTCTTTAAACGCATCCTAAAATCATATTCTTTAATCACTTTAAAACAATTACCCATGGTTTTGAAAAAACATCTTAAATTGTTTGTAGTAGAGTATCTTTTATTTTATTTTTTTGGAACGATTCATATTTTTAATTATTTGTTGAAGAAAATCAACAGGAATATTTTAGAGGTTTCAGGAATCTCTTATTCTGGAACGTGGGAGGAAGGAGGAAATGGTAAAGATAATATTGCATTAAATATATTATTTAATACTTATTTTATCAAAAACCAGGCAACAGCATTGTTTGAATATGGATATTTGTAAATTATGTTATTCAGTCCCAATTTAAATGAGTTTTAAACCGTCCGATCTGTTTTAAAATAAGTTTTTTTCCTCTCCCTTAGAGCGTAATTTTGAATCATGAATATCGTTCTAAAATATAACTCAAAATTTTAACACATTCTTGTAAAATTTAAACAAACACAAACAATAATAATAATTTTTACAATTTTACAGCTAAGAGTTATTTTACTAATCCTTTTCCTTGATAAGCGAAGATAAAAGCTAATAATCTTTATTTCTAATTAAGGAGAAACATCCGACACTCTCTAATTAATTACCTCCTCAGTACCATTACAATTATTAACCATGTTTATCTGATAAATATAATAATACATAAATGAAAGCATACCAAAGATTAATATTTTATGTACTACTTCATCGCAATGTTACTATATATTTAAACACATACATAAAAATTCAAAGAAAAAAAAGAGACATGTTTCATAACAACAATCATTTCAATTAAATTTTGACATAATCTATAATATAGCTACATAAGAGATTCATTTAGCATTTAAATGAAAATTTGTATATACACGGAAGAATTGAATCATATTTTGATGCACCATACCTTGCCTTTCGGCAACACGGGTTTTGGCGGAAATAGCATTTATCGATGCATCTATTATGCTAACTCAGCAACTAATCTTCATCTCCGTCCACCAGGAATTTCGGCTCAAAACGGCCTAAATCTGGGGCACAAATGTTTAAGCGTTCTAGTCCCTCTTTCACCTTTCACGAACGGTACGAAAGGCTGATATGTTCTTCAGTCATGAGGAAGGGAAGGTCGATCTCAGTAAACACATGTATGTCTGTCTTCCTCTGGAGGGTATTTCTTTGTGTCTCAAGCGTGGTGTAGATCGTTACGACGTACGCGGTCGATGTCCTTGCCAAAGCTATGTATACTTCTGTTTTTGTGAGAGATTTCGGTTCCAAGAGTGGGACGCGCACTTCAGAATAAGCACTTCAGAAGCACTACTCCTTTATAAATAGACATCATTGCCCCAGAAAGCGTCCCCGACACGACTAATTCCATTCAGTCCCATGGTCACTCTGCTTGCCGAGTAGTCCAAGTGAGATACAATGTTGAAATTTCTTCTAAATATAGGTAGATCATCTCACTTGGACGAGTTCTCACTATGGATCCATAAGATTTTACGGTGAGTCATGTCAGTTTTTCCTTTCAGAAGGAAGGCCTGCGTCTTAGCAGCGGCCATTCTCAGTTTCTTCCTCTCAAACCATCTTGTTACCAGGTTGGCTCATCTTTCGTATTCCACCATGAGTCTGGCTCTGCTGTTAGAGCCTATCACTACAACATCATCCCCATACGCTACAGCAGGGAACTGCTCTTCCTTTAGTACTCCCATCAGTACAACCAATATCAGTTTCCCTTAAAGAAACCCATCCAAATCGGGAACATCCGGCGGCCCACATTATATATCATTAAAATAAGTCCATACATTTTTTGTTAACAGATAGGAATAAATAAAAGTATTTTGTGATTTCTGAGAGATCCGGGCCTCCTCTCTGGCTACGCTACTGTCTGGTCTGAAATATAAAAAACTGGAGGCAACTATTTTCCTGAAAAGAAGATGATATTGCACCGACGAATGGTGCGAAAATATGAAAAATCGCCTGTAAATCGCAACAGAACTTGCTACACAGCATTATTGAGGAGATGACTACCACAGCTTACTCATCAATCTGTACCTCAAAAAAGTCAATAAAATAGAAAAAAAAATAAATTAATAAGAAATATCATCAATAATTACATTATAAAATAAATGATGTAATAAAATAAAAATTAACGTTATTTGTCTTCACTCTGTTTGACTCTTAAGGTTTGTGAATTCGTTGGATCGCAATACAATACAAAAAATATTACAGTACAATTATAATAATTGCATTGTAATATTCTTTACTACAATTTATAACATAAAAAAAAATATCAGAAGAAATTATAAATTAAATATACTTCTTGATATAAAATGAGTAGTTGACCTATTCATAAATAATATATAATATATTATTTACTTAATTATGGATTTAGATAGATAGAGAGATAGAAATAGTTGCTTTATTCTGGGACTTGGTACCTTCAGAATAACAAAAATGAAGTAATACAAAGTAAACCAAATCTGGCCAAAAAACTACAATAATAAAAGTAGATGAGTTTTTACAACAATAGTAATAAAAATAAGTCAACAAAAAATGAATTCTTCACTTTACTTTTTTATCATGTTTCCGCATGTTTTCAAACAAATCTATTTTTTAAATTCAGTTCATACGGTCTGAAAAAAATAAATTTAAAAAATTTAAATTACATATCATTCTACAGCTCAGAAATATCGCTATATAATATTAAAAAAATATTCTGGATACAAAAAATTGCAAACGTTGAAAGTTTAAAATAAAAAAAATATTACAATTTTAATAAAGTTTTTTCAAAGCCTATTATACACATATTAACTGATTGTGAATAGAAATCTAAATAAATAAATAAAAATACATACCTGCTAAAGTAAAATCCATCACAACAACAGTCCTATTCTACGAATCTTGTTTTAGTTATCGAAAGCAACTAAATTGTTTACTTAAACAGAATATATCACCTCTTCACTTCAAACTCTTGAGACTCATCACACTGAAATGTTTGCCATAATTATCACTTTTAATCGTGACCTAAGGTGAATTGTTATAGCCAAGAGATCATGAATTTATCGATTCTTTGAATTGTCTTTTGTCCACTGTGCATCATTACTTCCTAAACCTGGCACAGTACGGCTTGGCTTCATTCTGGACGAATGCCTCATTTGAGACCCATATAGTGGAATTCAAAGACAAGAAGTTAACAGAAGACTTAGGCAATCATACGGATTTCTCATATTTCATAACCTATCTGTTCCTATGGATTTGAACTGTAGGATACATCAAAACATCAAATCGTCTAATCCTTTCAATCTACATTCGGAGAATCATAATTATTGCTATTCAAGATCACATGACCTTCATATTCCTCATGCCCTTGACCATGGAACAGTCCTATGTTTCACCAAATTAATCATCTAAATCCTCTTGTCTGATAGTTATCCAACTCCACTCAGTATTACCATCCAGCTTGAGAATTGAAATAGCAGTGACCACGAGATCTATTGTGAAATAAATTTGACAATGGAGTTCTGGCAATGGCGAAATCACCCTCTCATGTCCTGAGCTGCTTCAACGATCTCACCCAGTCCCCACTGGCTCTCGCTACTAGTACAGCGTTAGAAGAGATGCGCTGGGATCTTAATAGGACTCGGACCAAAAAGACTCGTCGTCACTATGGTCTTTAACCAAAAAAACGTAGGGTTGAAGACTTAGTGTGACCAAGAAGTGCCAGAGAGTTTACCTCAGCGGCTGAAGTGAGCAAAGCACTGACGTTATTGAATTATTCTTCCAATCGGACAGCTCATAGAAAAATATCAAAAGGACCGAAATAAAGACTGTAGCAGATTCTGGGAGCATCATACAAAGAAACGGCCACGTACATCCAGGAATACAGATTGGCTAAATATGCTTTTGATAACGTCCGATCCTGTAATCAACTCACTTAGAGAAGTACTTAAAAAGAAAACCGAGAAATTAATGGTACACGTTAGAGGTTACATGCTCATCCATATTATGATGAAGATATCTTAGTATCTGAATCGTGTTATTGTGAGAGTTATGATAAGTCATATGGTGATAATTATTAGTATGAAGGACAATTTAATTTTATGTTCTGTATAATTCAGGCTGTATTATCATATATTTTTTTAAATACATTTTTATTTCCTACTTAATTTTTTTATTAGATATAATATAAATGATACCCAATTTTGCACATCATAAAAAATGCCTAATTACTAAATATAAAATAACTACAAATTATTGTTCCACAATCAACAATTTTTATTGAACAATCAATAAAATAAAATATTTTTGTCTACCTAGCTTGTGCTAGGCGATACACTCTGTGACGGTTAACTACTTCATTCATAAGACATATTTAAGACAGTTAAATCCAAAACATAATGTCGCCTAGTTAACACCAAAGGTATACCAAAGTTTGTAATCCAAACTAGCTTGTTATATTTCATATTCCAATAAGTGGTTTTTAATTTCTGTTTCTCTCTGTAGAAATTACAATGTCGCGTTTGCTAATTAAAATAGCTATTCGAAAGGCTAATAACAATAGTATTTTTCAGTAATCGTGGATATTTTCAACATATATTTAATATTAATATTTTTTTACAAGTTACACCGACATTCTAAAAAAGTTCGTAATTTAATTTAATGAAAAGGAATTTCATCAAGCCGAACAGTTGATGGTAAGATGAAAGACAATTGGATTTTGTCCCATCACACTTGACGGAATTTAAAAGGCTTTCAGATTTCAAGTAATATAAGAGAATCCGTAGTGTTTGGTGCCAATTCGGTAGCTGTTCTTTTCTGTATCAATTGAAAAAAAAAAGCTTTTAATGTCCACTCGCTTTTTTCATTGAAATTCAATTTTCTCCTACATGTTCGGAATCCTCATTGATCAGTTGATTATTTCTATATTTGGAATAATTATTTAGTCCGCTCACTGGCAGAGTATCAATCAATTAAATTGAATTAAATTTCCATAAAAAAAAATATATATCTATATATATATTTATATATATAAAGTATATAAAATAAAATATAAGTATATATATATATATATATATATATATATATATATATATATATATATATATATATATATATATATAGATATACACACATATTTATTCTCGGAAATCAGTTTAAAATATATATATTAAACTGATTTGCGACAGTAAACGATTTGGTGCTGAGCGAAAAATGAAATATTAATATCTCTGTTAATACTTATATTTACTAATATTTAATACTGATATTTTCTGAGTATCATTTAAAAATTACCATAAAATTACAATAAGTTTATTTATCTATTTATTTTTATTTATATTTATCTATTTTTTTAATTAAGAAAGACACACAATTTCAACTTATAGAAATATTTTCAAAGTCAATTGCACTATTATAGGTGTGTGTGTGTGCGTGTGCGTGTACGTGTGCGTGTGCATGTACGTGTGCGTGTGCGTATGCGTGTGCCTGTGCCAGTGCCTGTGCCTGTGCCTGTGCCTGTGCCTGTGCCTGTGCCTGTGCGTGTTCGTATGCGTGTGCGTGTGCGTGTGCGTGTGTGTGTGTGTGTGAATAGATGGATGTCGCGATGCCGAGTGTCGTTTTCGAGATGCAATCTTCGGATACAAGTAACCATATTCAGAATCACTTTTTGAGCCACCGATTTATAATTTAATAGGTGTATAAGGAAGTCACATTTGAAGCTGTCCATATCAGATGTTTTTTCAAAACAATAATATTGAATAATGAAGGGTTCAATATGAGTGACAGTATGGATTCTATTTTACAAAAAAAAAAGAAACAAAAAAAAAAAAGATATCCAAACTAGTTGGGTTTATGCAAAGGTTATCAAAAACAAAGACAGGATAGAAGTTATTTATTTTAAACAGCATTTGGAAATATTTAAATGGAGCGCTAATACTTTACCATACAAAAGGATGAGTTTTGCCTTGATTATTTCTTAGCAAACTCATTTACAATGTCTGCAAAGTTAGATTTCAAGGTTACATCTTTTTTATATCACATTATAACTAAAGAACTTAACTTGTTGTTTAAAAGAGTTGCCTTGTTAGCATTTATGACTCTTCTAAAAGCTGAAAAATCTCTTTCTGAAATACAGTTTGTTACCGGTAAAGTCAAAAACAAATTGCAATTTCAAGATTAGGAAAAGTGCTTAATAAACGGCTTTCTTTAATATAAGAATATAATTTAGGTATGCATTTGAATCTTTCGAGTTGAATATGCATTTGAACATGTACACACTCATTTAAAAATTTTGAACTTTTGGATACGACGAATAAAGTATTAAAGCTGCGTTCTTTACTTCTACTGGTTTACATGAGCAAATCAGCAACAGACGCAACACTTGAAATTTTGAAACTACAACTACTTTCCTTCTTGCCAAGTTTGCTAGAGGTGAGTCCATTATTTTAAGGCACACATTATTTTGGAAATTTGTTCTTTCATTTAGCTCTCTTCCAATCCTACCTTTTTCATCTGCGAACATTTTTTTATTCCTTACTTTTGAGTTGCTAGAAACATTATTTCGAGCCATTTTCAATGCAGATTGTTCATAGGCATTGTTTGATCATAGGCATCAAACTCATCCCTCCTTTCCTTAGGGAATCCTTCCAAAGTTTTTAATTGTTTTATTCCTACCTTAAGATTAAGACTTTTACACTGTTAGAACAATTGTCGACTCGTTCTAAAATTTCATGGCACATAAATAAAAGAAAAATAGTCTCGGAATTCTTAAACTTTATCTCAGAATTTTGTGCTTCAAGTTTGCAAGCAGGTGTCACACTGGAGTTTCCAGATAGCTGCCTCAACGATTCTGTTATTTACTTGTGACCTTTTATTAAAGTTAGGATTGCATCTGATTTTGCAGACCATCCAGTTTCTGACAAGTACTGTACCGCAGGCACAAGCTTTTTTTTTTCATATTGCTTCCTGAATTTTTTTTCAAAATTTTCCTGAACAAACCAAAGAATACTATTGAAGCATTGCAGTATTCTGTGACGGCAGAGACAACAAGATTTAATGAATGAATAGAATACGGTCTATATCAGCAAGAGAGTGTGCTGCTTTGTTCGGACTAAAAAAAAATCAATTAATTGGGAGGGAGGGAGGGGAAGGTCGGTACTAGAAAAATATAGTCGACATATGTGAAATATAGGTAATTTACATAATTTCGCCTTTATTCATGATAATTTTTGAGTATTGGATGCAAATTTGAGTGTTGCGGCTTTTTAGAGCAGAATTCCACTCATTATAATTTCACTTATTATAATCTGTTTTTAATTACACGAAGATGTTGACTTTTTAGAGCGGAATTCTGCTGATTATAATTTTAATCTTTCCAAGCAAATTGAAAATCGGACAAAGATTGACGAGTACCAACTGAGAGCAGACGATTTAGCTCTAATATCGCCCGATTCAAGAATTTTTTTTAAAAATCAGCTGGCAATTCTATTGCATAATTCAGTTAGCTATATTTTTCATTATCGGAAGCGAATTGTCAAAGTCAAACTCTGCTCCTGAACCTTTCAGGAGCAGAGTTTAGCTCATTATCCCTTTCCAAGAATTTTATAAAAAATATGAAGCTAATTCGGGTGTTTTGGTACTATCTGGAGCAGAATTCAGATTTTTTTAATTTCCCGTCATGCTCCGTTTTTCATTATTGCGATATCTGCAAATATTAGCCATATTTGTAGAAGTTCCTAGGACAGATGTTCCTTGAAGATAATAATTTCAGTAAATCATAACATTCCCATTCGTAATAATTGTTGATTAACTGTTTTAGTTAAAGCTAAGTTTTCATTATAACATGAAGTTTTCAAAGAGTATCGCAAGATCCTAAAACTACTAATATCGATCAACTGAAAACTATTAGATTGATCAATTTTTTCCCCCACGCCTTTTTTCTCTAATTTTCTTTTCTTTCTCTCTCTCACAATTTAATAATGGCTTAATAATTACAACGCCCTTCTGCTCCTCTTCTGCGTGCGCCCGTGAGTTAGATTATAAATAAGGTTTATTTGGATCAATGAGAAAGATGTAATTGTTTTTGTTAAGAGAACAGATCGCCAATAGTTTGTTTCTCTGGTTGTCGATTTTAATCTGAGATATCTGAGGGTGCGTACCCTCACCAAACTCTTCCTGAGCATCATGGTGTATGCGTACCACACTTAGCGCAATAGTCCAGTCAAATTATACATCCAACCTTGCAAATGGTCAAGTAGTTCTAATTTTTCTATGATGTTTGGACCTAATCGTAAAAAAACAAATTTTCTACTTCGAAAAATCTGTGCGAGCTGCCAAAGAAACACCGACATTTTGGCACTATTTTCAGTTTGTGATCAATATATCTCGAAGTATGCGCCAAAAATAAAACGGTATGGTTACTTATATTAAACAAAATTAAACTTGTCACAATTTTAGACCTGAACCAATTCAGTAGGCTAAGCAGTTTCTGAGATATAAGTCTTTAAACATTGAGTATTGTTTCAGAAAAGTAAAAAATCTTTATTTTGGTCTCTAAATCGTGTAATGTTATCGAAAATATTCATCCCATGAGAAAAGTCATCCAGAATGAAATGGAAGAAAATTAATTTGGCTTTAATTTGTGTTTTAACGGGCACCAGTGGCTCAATGCTTTTCTCTAGATTAGCATATAACCGAAAATCTAAAAAAATGGAATTTGGGATTAATCAATTAAAGCAGCTCACGAGAACATTTATAGTAATAACAAGAGTTTTAGTTAATTAAAGAAATAGAACTTATAGAAATATTATGTACGCGTATGAATAAAATCATTAATCTTAACGGCCCAGGCTTCAAGAAATGATCCATTGAAGAAGGTACAAGTTTATCGGAGGAATTCTCAAATCGAACATTACGGGCAGGTTCGTCCTGCCGTTCGTTCGTTAGGGATGGAGATGTCTTCCTCATCAACAGAATCCTCTAGTTGAAGAGATTGGACGGTCTGGCATAATTTGCCGGCGCAGAATCGATACAAGACTAAGTATTTTAGTCTAGCTTTCCAGCACCTGCAAAAATCGCTGCAACGTTTTTGCACTTGCATGAAATCATCCACAGTAGGATCTGAGCAGCAGAATCCAGCGTGATAGTGATAAGGTTAAGTCCTTGATCATCGAGCTTCCACCCACAATATGTAGGATTTTATTCAAATCTCAACCACTTCTTAACTTGTTGGGAAGTAATGCTAGTGAGCAAGATTAATTTTGGATTTAACTGGAGATTTGACGAGTAGATGCTAGCGGCTATTCAAGCTGGCAGTTAAGAAATCATCCCCATAAAAAGCTACAAAACACTTCTCCATTCGCTAAGGCCTCCTTACTTGATTCTGGCCACAGGAAAAGTTCAATCAGCTCTAACTTGTTTCAAGCTGGGGATTTTCATTTAACTTGGTTTTATCATAGCCAAAAAGAGCCGAAGTAGTGTCGCACCAGCTGTACGCATGAAACACTATCACTGGTGAGAGTTCAGCGAGTAGATCACTGAGAGAGGGGTTTGCGGCAATTGCCGGCTTCATCTCTGCTAATATTCTGGAAGTAGATGTTAGTAGCACAAGAACCTAAACCATTTAAAAGAATTAGGAGATCAACATCTCCTACTACAATCACACGGTCAAATGTTCCATGATGTCCCGATAAGCATCTTTTCGGCGGCTTTGACTTGAGTGCTCCACTTCTCAAATGAATCGTTAGGAAGTGTGTGAGGCGCCTCTTGTTGTTCACAATTGCCAATAATTTTTCCTGAAGTTGTTAGATGATGGCGGATTCCTCGAAAATTATATCATAGCTGAAGCCAGAAGCACAGAATCTGATTCGTTAAGCACTTGGTGATCTTATAAGAAGCATCCTCTGAATAACTATCGAAAACAACCGAGGCATTGCTACCAAAGTGGGTTTACCATAGATGTATAACCCAAAATATTGCCAAAATGTTGGTCTTTTTTAGCTGCTACGCACATGTCTTTCGAAATAAAAAATTTGTTTTGTTTTTTTACTACAAGCTTAATCCCAAACAAAATAACTTTTGCAAGTTCGGACCCAGTTTTGTGCCTTTATTGACTGTGATGAAACATTGAGATAGAGGTTATAGCCTACAGCATAAAATAGTGGGATGCCGCCTGTCTTCTATGGATTGTTGCTTCTAATAGCTGTAAGCATTCTTAGATGTATTCAGTCATCCACAAGGATCCGGAGTATGCGACGGTTACCCATTGACAAAACAGTATAATGTATTTCATCGTCGCCATGGTCTCGTCTCGTATACGTTACATCATTTACATGATTGCCAATGACACAGATGTTACTGCGGCGGATTAATGTCGATCAACTAAAAACTAATACAAGGTATATAGGCTAATTTTTAAAATTAAGTATGTTGTTAGAAGTAAAAATAGTCTCAAACCACATCTTTTTTTTTCTTCAATTTAAATTTACTTTTTTATATTAATTTCAATTATTTTTATTTGTTTTAATAACTTTCAGGAGGAGGGAGTCATGGCCTCTCTCTGCATCCTCTCCCCTGCTCATGCTTCCTCAATGTTTTTTTGTGTATTCAGTTTTTTTTCGCACCTCAAATTCTCGCGCCCCTCATTAACTGACACCCTGGCAAATGCTCAGTTTTCCCCATTGCAAATCAGGGCACGCATATATGCGTGTATCCCTTTACTTTTTCTGTTTTTCTTGATTTTATTGCGAAGTACCTCCGTCAATTTTGTTGAAAAATGTTTTGCTTAAGTTCAAATGAGTTCTCACGTGAAAAGAAGTAAACATATAGGCAAAAAATAAATTAATTTAATGAAAAATAAAACCGGCTACGGAAATAACTTTTGTATGTTAAAATCCCATTCGGCCTAAAGGACGAAATGTACTTGCATATCTACTTCAGCGCATTGGTGGGTTGTTAGTGAAGTTGGCGCCCATGAAATATTGAAACTGGTGTTGTAATCAGGTGCCTTCCACACCCAAATGAAAATTAAGAATTTTCTTTATTCATTGCAATAATTTACTATCTGTATGTTTACATGCACTTATGCAAGGAGCTTTCTGTATTTGACATGCACAGATGAACGGGACGGAATGTACTTGTAAGGGGTCGTAACGCATATGGGAAGGCACCCGACTACTACAGCAAGGTTCAATATTTCAGGATACATGGCGGATTCGCCCTTCTTCCATGGAACGCCTCATATAATTTTAGGTGATATTTATGTTTCTATGATTTGGAGTATACGTCAAAAACAATTTTTTGAAATTTGTATTATTTGTTGGTTCGGCAATTAACAATAAACATCTCTCATTTAAAAGGTTTGAGTGACCACATAATATCGGTTTAATCCTAAATCAATATTCCGTTATTAAATTAATGCCCTTGCATTTTCCTTTCCAGGAAGCTTAAAATTGCATTATTAATGAGCATTTCACAGATTATTCGTGTAATATTTGGGAGGAGGCTGTTAGCATGAATATCTATAAGCCCATACAAACGCTTACGTAAACGTGATCTTACAACGGACCGCTAGCTTTACCAAACTTACGATCAACCAGGAAGACAGATATGCCGTGACGTTTGTTTATTATATGATTTAATATATACATTCATTAATACCAGAGTAGAGAGAATTCATATTAATCTATTAACAATTAATCATTTTGTAAGGTCTAATTAAATAATGGAGTTATTTTATATACATCAAATAGAGATATCGTATATACATATATTTTTTTACCCTATAGTAGTCACTATACATTTTCAAGAGTTTAAAAGTAGAACATGTGTAATACTAACTGCTAAATAAAGTAAAAATGTAAATACTAACATGTTAATACTAGTCCGAGTTCTATGATGTTTTTTGTGTATAGAGAATTCATAATTATCTTTCAAATGAATATATATATATATATATATATATATATATATATATATATATATATATATATATATATATATATATATATATATATTTCATAATTCATCAAAAAATGTATATTTTTTTGAGTTATGCGTGAATAAAATTTTGTTTTTTTTTTCCTAATTTTTCTCTGGGATATACTTTGTAAAAATTCAAACCGCTTTAAGGTGAAGATTTTAAGTAATTTTATTCAAAATCATTACATTCATTCTGGTGCTATAGTCCATAGAAAAACACGTTTTTCGGCTATTTGCCAGCCCCTACAGCGCACAGGGTACCCGATTTGGTACACAGACATCGGGGATCGAAAATCTATATCATAAAAAAAAACAATGAGTCTGGGGTTCATCCTGGGATGGGCCTATGACTTTGGTGCCAACTCTTATAAAAATTGGTCCAGTAGTCTCGGATTTTTTTTTTTTTTTTTTAATATTTTTGAATTCTGCATATCTTGAAACGTAAAATCTCAAATTATGAGAAGAGTTATTTTTTTTTGTTCTTTGGTCGATTACAAAGAGTCATTACTGAAAATAATATTAAAGACAATATTGCTATTTTATTGTCAGATTTTTTATGTCAGAACACTATTTAAATCACACTATTTTATCGATAATTGGGAGTTTCAAGAAAAGTGGAGTTTACCTCAGGCTATTGCATATTTTCAACAAAGAAAAAATTGAAACCACTCTGCAAGAAATAATAAATATGTATGCTAAAGGTTCAACAAATTTTCAACACATACTTTTAGGAGTAAATTGGAGACGAAGCTGCTGCTCATTTGATCGTCAATTATCTTAAACTAAATACCTTTCGTGGAAATTTTTATATATTTCTATGAATATAATGAGCTCAGATCAGCATTTTAAAGATGATAAAATATGTTTAAAAAGGTTATTACCTTGGTTCTATGAAAGGTATTTTATACCACTTTTTATACAGGTATTTTACAAGGTATTCTATAACACTAAATGAAGAGACTCCAAATTTCTCCTAGTTACTCTGTCTCTGTACCTAGCCTGTTTCTTGTTGGCTTTCCCGTCACAATTTCTCTCTTTAGTGCCATAAATTTTATAAATATTGACGAGAATAAAATCACTCCAAAATATTTCATTAAATTTCAATATATTCACAACAAATCTGATAAATGACCAAAAGTCCTTAAGAATTTGGGCCTCGAAGGAAGTCTCAGCTTCCCGATTTTATCACTTGTTGAAGCAGCCCTATATTTCTTCATATTCAATATTTCCTAGCTTCTTTATTTAACAAGCTATTTAATCCCTCCGTCCATCACATGTCTCAAATCTTCCTTAGGACAAATCTTCAGTCCATTCCCACTTTACTTTTTTTTATTCCATCAGATTATTATACTTTCATCTGTTCACCGCATCGCAACTTTTGACAAATCATTCCTAATACTTTCTTCAACCGTCTGGAATTCCATTCCATCCTCTATTTATCATTCGAACACTTCTTTAACAATTTTGTTAACTGGAACTTAAACATAACCTTCTTCAATCGATATGATATATTTTGTATTAATATATATATATATATTTAAATATTACTTTGTCCTTTTACACTCGTAAGCCGTAGTTTGTTAATTAGCTATAATACTTATTAAATAGAACTTTAATAATATTAATGTTGCCAAATCAGATAGCAATATAGGCTGAGGTTCATGCGATAGCTGTTATATCAAAGCAAGTTATCGATAATAGTTAATTATCCTCTGCCATCCAAGTAAGCAGGTTATCTACCCAGCGCACAAACTGCGCGGTTACCAAGAACAATCTGTATCAATTATTTATTAATATTTCATACCAACTATTCTTGAACATTATAAAGCTTTATATATCCTAGACCAAGGTTGGGCAAAATAGGGCTATGAGAGCCAAAATTTTTCTATATACTGTTACACAAATACACGAAGATACACGAATAAAAACATTTTTATTTAATGTAATTACATATTTATCACATATAAAAATATAAGAACAAAAATAATATACTTTTTATTATAAAAGATATAATTATGAAAAATAATATAATTATTTCAAAACTTTAGTAATAATATAACAAAAAATAAATATAATATAAATATAATTAGTAATAAAAATTATAATACCATCCAACGACAATCTTTGGTAAATTTTTTTTAATTTGGTCTGAAATTAGTTAAGGCTGTTCGCATAAATTATGTAATTATGTACCTGTGAACGATGTTTCAACTTCACGAACTTCACTGTATGGTACATAGATTTACAGCAATATACACAACGAATTGAGGATTTTTTTTCCCGAGGGAACATTTTTAAAAAGGAGTTATTTTTGGGAGGATTTGGTTATATGAAAGAAATATTAAGATTTAAAAATATAAGGATGATATAGGAACGCTGTTAATACTTTGTTCCTGGGCCGCATCATTTCTCGAAACGGTGATATTCCATGATTACTTCGCTCACCCGATTTAACGGATTGCGAATTTTTCTTAAGGAGTGGTAGGGAAGGGGGATGGTACTGGTACTGGTACTGGCAAGGATGGGGGGACAAATTCCATGGATTTAACGAAAATAAAGAATACCGTGAGACACTGAGTCGAATGCCTTTGTACAGTCGATGGAGATCATAGCCGTTGCCGTGTTCCGATTGAAGCTGGTGTTCACCTCAGTTTGTAGCTTCATAAGATGATGTTCCGTACTGAGGTGTGCTTGAAAACCGGTCTGTTCGTAAGGAATTACGGAGTTTTCATCACAGAATTCTCTAAGGTAATTCAGGATGATCTTTTTTCGGTAAGGTATACGTTACCGAGGTGCGGCAACAGGCTGATTGGTCTATAGTGATCTGCCTCGTTCCCTGGCTTATTCGGCTTGAGGAGTGGAAATAGGATGGCATGCTTCCATTTTTCGGGGAAGTATCTCAGCCTCAAGCACGAATTGTACAGGTTTGTGAGATGAGCAATCCCTTTTCTCGGTAGTTGTTTCAGGAGTATCGTCTGTACCCCCTCATGGCCAGGGGCCCTGTCCGTGGGCTCTTCTGAGGATGGCCTTCAGTTTCTTCGGAGTGACGAACATGTAATTGTTCTCCTTAGCCATCTCCGGTATTGAGAGCTGGGACCCTGTCCGCGTATCTATATCATGCTGATAGTGCCCAACTAGTAGCTCGGCTTGCTCAGCATGATTTAGGAGGCGGTCTCCATCATGTAGGCGGACATTAGAGGTCTTCTTGGTTGCCGCTTTTGTGAGTTTCCAGAATTTCCTGTAATCACCATGCGTGGCCCGTTGCCGTTCGTGCCAGGTCGCAGTCTTCCATTGGCGCATGAGATTTTTAATCTGGGTGGTCACTGCGTTCAGGGCTCTTTTGGTGTCTGGATCTCTGGTGCGGGAATGACGGTTCTTCAGTGTCCGCCTACTTTCTATGAGTGCCATGATGTGGGGTGGGGGTTTCTGTAAGTGGGGAGGCTGCGGATAGTAGGTGGGGATGGCCGCCTGCGCAGACTCGACTAATGCTGCCGTGAAGTCCTCGATGTAGTCAGTTACTTCCTCCACGATTCGCAGGGTCGGAACTTGCTGCAGCATATGGCATACCTCGGCTTTGAAACGGCTCCAGTCGGCCTCCTGGTATTTAAATTTCTTCACCGTCGGCTCGGGTCTTCTTCCTTGCACTTCATAGATCACCGGGCGATGGTCCGACGAGATGAAGTCTGTGACAGTGCACTCAGTGATACGGTGTGGCTGTCTTGTTAACAGGAGATCGATTGTCGACGTAGAGCCATCTCGAAAGTGGCGGAAGGTGTGAGTGGCTGGGTGTACAACTGTAAATGCTGTTTTAACCAGCTGCCTTCCCGCCGGGTTTGCCGTCGTGTTATGCCATAGGCTGTGTCTGGCGTTCAGGTCTCCTACCAACCAGTGATTGGTTTTTGTCCCGCATGTGTCGATGAGTTGCCGTAGCTCTCTCAGTGACCCCCTTGGACGCCGGTATATGCCTGTGATGTAGGTAGGCTGATTCATGAGCACCTGAACGGTGACATGACTGGTCCGTGCGTCGCTGGTGTTCATAGGGGGTGACATCTTCTTCCACGTCGTTCCATGCCGTACCGCTATGAGCACACCTCCATGGGGATCGTGTGAGTCATCTGTAGCTACGGCATATCCTCGAAATCGGGGAGGGCGCCCTTGTATTCTAGTGTCCGTGATGACGGCCACAGTGGGTTCGGTAAGCGCCAGGAGAGCCTCCACCTCTTCTAGTTTTGTGGCGAGGCCACAACAGTTGAAATTTACAATGCTGTAACCAATCATTTTTGACACTGGCATCCTTGTTTCAGGTCTGTAATGAGTGTTTTCATGAAAGTCCTCATCTCTGAAAACATATGGGTGATGGTTTGATTTATCACTGTCAACATGAAAATTTGTGATTGGTCCAGCTGAGGTTGTGGCGCTCCCTCCTCTGCCGGTGGTGGGGATTCCTTGTCTGTTCCAGTCGCTGATGGCGGTTGAGGCTCTGAGGGACGCAATAGAGAAGAGTACGTTGTCGCCTTACTAACAGGTCTGTGTTCTCTAATGTGATTGGTTGTGGCAGTGCTGCTGGTTTGCACTCGTCTGGATGCAGCCTGTTCTTTTCTCTTCTGTTCGGCGATCTTGATAAGTTCTTGCCGGGCTTTGCATTGTCTGTAAGACGCCACATGGTTGCCCTGACAGTTTGTGCATTTAGGCTCACCCTGTCTGGGACAGCTGTCGACGCTGTGTCCCCCGCTGCAACGCACACATACCAAAGCGTACCCGCAATAATTTTTGGTATGCCCGAACTTCTGGCATCTATAACACTGCGGGGGTGCGTTATCTTTCTTCGGTATGTATTTACAGACCGAGAAAATGCACTTATTGACGTGCCTAATCGCCTGCACGTCCTCAATGGTGACCTTGACAGATACCGTGATTACTATTGGTGACAGAGGGGTCTTTTTTCCTGTTTCATCTGTCTTCTGCAGCCTCCTCACGTCCACTGCTGCAAGAGGCTTAACAGCCTCTTTTACGTCCTCTATCGGGATGCTGACGTGTAGATTTTTTAGCACAAATCTACTCTCTGTCAGGCCTCTTCTTTGTGCATACGTGTGAAAACGGATGTCCATTCGTTTCGGTCCTTCACATTATTCAGCAGGATGTGTACTCCAGCACGTGTTTGCCTTAACAAGTAATCGGAGATTTTTAACTTCGTTAAGAATTTTTTGGCCTCCGGAATGGTGTGTTCTGGAGCCAACATGACAGGTGGTATTTGGAGCGGCTTCCGGGAGTCCTGGGTCACAGTCTCGATATCTGCTATATTGGCGAGTGCCGCATACCTATTAGAGGTCTCAATCCCGCTGGCCTGTATAGGTTTGGGTTTTCTCTTCTTCCTCTGACGCATGGCGCGTGTATCACGTCCCAGTGGGCTCTGTCCTATCTCGCGCACTAGTCGGTCGAGAGCACCTACGGACGGACCGTAACGAGAGCACCTACGGGCGGTCCGTGTCGGGAGCACCAATGAACGGGCAGTAAACAACGCACATACACTGTCACTCTGGGGAATCTTGCCAGTGCTACGCTGTCCTTACCCAATGGGGTGGCTGCCGAGGTTAGATCCAAGTGATATGCATGGACCTCAGCAGCTCTAGGACGCTAACTAAGCAAGAGGGGAAAAGGTACAAACTGCTTCACTTCACACGAGGTGGCACTCCTAGAGGTTTTTTCACTGCGGCTGCTGACTGCTGACTGTGTTGGAAGGATACCGTCAGTGCCTGGGGCTTTATACGGCTTGAGCTCCCCGACAGCCCACCTAATGGCCCCGTCACTGACTATGGACTCCGCTAGAGCCCAATCCTCCTCTGTATCATTAGTATCACTGCCAGGGTACATACTTGAGGGAGGGTTGACTAAATTGGTAATACTGCAACCCGGAAAGTGGGTCCCTTAGGTGAGACAAGGTGTCCACCAAGTTGGAGGTCCAGAGACCGTTGGGTTTCTTTAAGGCTCCCAGTGGCTGTTGGGCATCATTCCCAAGCAGCTTAACGAGAGGAGAGGCTTCTGGCGTGCATTCTACATTGCTACAGAACTTACGCCAGCCATCCCGTTTATGCTTCCTAATTTCCTTTTTTTATAAGTTAGAGGCGACACGGTACAGATCCCAGTCAGCCTTCTGATTTGATTAATATGCCTTATTATAGGTCTTTCTTGTAGCCTTTTGTAGCTTAGACAACTCAGTGGACCACCATCTGATCTTTTTCCTAGATTCTGCCTTTAAGGGACAGGCGGCCTCGTATGCATCTTGTACTATTCTCTCTAAGAGTGTAGTTTCTTCATCTATCTGAACTTTGGTTTGAAGTCTGCACATAGGGAGATATGGACATCTATCCAACCATTCCCTGAATAGATTCCACACGGTGTTTCTGGGGTTTCTTTTCAGAGTTGGGGAGGTTTGTTCAGAGTTAATCTTAAATGAGATCATCCTATGGTCGGACAGTGTGATATCCGAGGTGATCTTCCAGTTTTTACAAAGGTCTTTAATCTGACTAGAAGCGAGTGTGATATCTAGAACCTCGCTTCTGACTCGAGTGACAAAAATAGCTTCGCTACCTCTGTTTAGTATCTCTAAATTTGTAGAGGCTATATATTCGAGCAAGGATTCCCCTCGTTCATTCGTGTCTGAACTGCCCCACACAAGGTGATGGGCGTTAATGTCTCCGCCTAATAAGAGAGGTAGATCAATCTTTCTTGCAAAGCGGAAGAGACGATCTATGTAATGATAAGTTTGATCCAGATTATAGGGTACATATTGGAGGCAATAATCATTTTAAGCTTAATATTACTGACCTTGGTAGTTATAGGCAGGGCCATCACGTCCTTCGTGTTAATCTGGGGCAAAGGTAGTATCTGAAGGCCTTTAGAGACCCAGATATGACCTTGGTTCTTCGCATGAGCGTGGGCGGATGATTCTTCCGCCGATACCCCGGAGTCCTTTAATCATTCTCCTAAAACAATCAGGTTCTTGTATTAAGACGAGGGTGGATTTCACCCCCGAAAGAAGCTTCGCCAATTCAGCCGTAGCCGACTTATTATGCTGTAAATTGATTTGTCTTACCTCGATCCCAGCGTTCACCATGATCGTGGCAGATGGAGAAGGAAGTGGGAGGAGCAGGGGCCTATTGGCGCCCGTTCCCCCCTTGATCCTCCTGTGGGGTCTGTTGTGTAGCTGGTGCCGAAGTCGTCCTCCAGACGGTCAGCGACACCAGCTCATAGCTGATCCGCCATCCGTTCGCCTCCAACCAGGCGATCGTGCTGGTTGGGACTCTGAAGATGCCCCTCAGATGTCCCGGATCGCCTTCCACTCCCAGGAACTGCCACTGGTTAGTTCCCGCCAGGTCTGCATTCTGAAATTCCAGGAGGCTGACCAATCTGTTGGATTCGATCACCTCGGCCCCCAGCCCAATAGCAATTCTAGTGGGCCAGAGAGCCTCGGCGGACCGCCTCACTACAAACCAACGGCCCGGAGTTGAGAAGCCAGTCCCTGGTTTCTTCATTTTTACAGGTTAAGAGGGACCATCCCGCTTCCGCCTGATGTCCTGAGTTTATAAATTCCAGAGGCCTTCTTCTGGGTCTTGGCTCATACGCCCTCCTCTCAATTTCAGCTATGAGGAGCCTTTGGATGAGCTGAGCCTCCTCCTGAGTAATGGAAGCCCTCCTGGCTCCCCATTATGACCACCTGCAAGGCCCTTGTGCTAAAAGCAGCAGCATCCCTGTAGGATCGGGGTCTCCCCTGATCCTCCTGGGGACTCTGCTGAGAAGATGGTCCCGCTGCAGGCTCATTGGTCCTCCTAGTTGAGGATCTTGCTCTTTTGGAGTCTTGCCGACGCGTATCGGTCGGTGGAGACTCCTCCATAGGCCTTATCCGTTTCTGGTACTGATTAGACGAGCCTGCTCTTGGAGCGCGTGCCGGATCCCCTCCGCTTCTGGAAGGAGGGATGGACGGAGGCAAAGCACCGTGCTCCCTCTCCCGAATCGGTTCGAGGACAGTCCCCGGGCCGCACCCCTCAAGCCGACCCGCGGGGCGCCCGCTGGTACTAGGCCGCCTGTGGGTAGCCGGGTAGAGAAGGGGTTTTGACGCCTCATCCTGATGGCCTCCCGTTCAGCTTACCTTTGAATAGCCCCGGCCCGCCTTTTCTTTTACCTATAGATTTTCTTTTTCTGCTTAGTTCTTGCTAACGCAGCGGCTTTGAGCTCCACTCCCTCCACTTTAGGTGCTCTGCGGCTAGTAGTAGGCTGATTTAGCCGTTCCATCTCGATCGATCGAGTCGATCGAGAGCGGGAGGGCTCTTCATCAGAGCTGTCCCTTCTGCTTGGAAGGCTAGAGGGGAGCTGATAAGGCAGCACCCTAGACTGTGTGGGCACAGCAACCTGCTCTGGCTCCTCTGTAGTTGTGGCTTCAAAATTTGTAGCGGTCTGGGATGACCGCTCTTCCTCCCCCTGCGCAGCTGGCACATTTGGCTGCTCATTTTCTTTTAGTTTTTCCATTGGTTTGTTTGTTTTTTGTATCTGTATTGTTTATTGTGTGGTATTAGTGTAGATGTGCATCCGTCCTCGCCGACTTCCCCACTTGACCGGAACAGGTAAAATCCCAGGAGAGAAGTCCAGTGGCCTCGGGAGTGCAACTCCGGTCCGTGCAGCAGGGTCCCATCCAGTCACCAACTGGCACTACTAAAGCGTCCGAACTTTTATACTGGGCTGATAGAGCAGCCACTCCTTCCACGTTAGGATGAGCTGGCTCCTGTACTATCCCAGCGGCCGAGGAGTGCCATACCTCTTTTATCCTCTGTACC
Organism: Rhaphigaster nebulosa; assembly: GCA_948150685.1. Taxonomy (NCBI): domain Eukaryota; kingdom Metazoa; phylum Arthropoda; class Insecta; order Hemiptera; family Pentatomidae; genus Rhaphigaster; species Rhaphigaster nebulosa. Next base: position 54,302,712 of record OX411306.1, on the reverse strand, counting down.
CCCCAGGAGGGCTGGACGAGCCGCCTGCGTAACGGCAAGGGGCGGATGTAGTGACCTTTGTGTGTTAATGTTCTGTAATTGGGCGCGGTAATGAGCTGTGCTCCTCCGGTTGCTAACCCGAACAGGCTCGCGCCTAGCCTGGCACTAAGAATCAGGAGGAGAAAATCACCTCGAAGCAGCCTGACCTACTTCTCCATCCGTGGCGGCTACCCAGGATAGGTAGTCCTGGAGTGTGTACTGTAAATGACCTTAATGTTGATGAGTGCTGTTATAAGTGTACTGTGTGGCGTCAGAGTGGATGAACCCCCAACCTGGAGGACCAGTGGCTGTTTGCGGTAATAATAATAATAACCGGGCTATGGGGCCGCCAACTCCCTACGCCATGGGGATGGTGCTCCCATCTCGTTTCACTGTGTAGCAACCCATATTTGGCCAGCACAAGAATCGTCTTTTCTTTTTTTTCAATTGAACTGAATTGGTAAAAAAAATCAAACATTTGGAATTTTTTCGTCTCGTGCGAAGCTAATTACTCGACATTGTGCTGACCGAATATTCAAAATGAAACATGGTTTAATACCGTCTTTAGAAACACCACAACCGAAGCCTGCTTAATACACAGACAGTTTTATAGTTATTTCTATTATTGAATTGTAAAGAAGATGTTACATCCAGAGGTAATCAATTAGTCGAAATTCATTTAAAAACTAAAGTTATTCGGTTCTAGAATCTAAATCACTAATGGAGAGGAACGAAAACCACCTTCTATCTACTGAAACGATCAATGCGGTAGTATATGATAGTGTTCCTGATAATGATTGAGAGAAATGACATATTTCTGGGAAATTGGGCGTAAATATGACTAATTATCCCATAATGATTAGTACAGTGGAAAGATAACCATTATCATTGGGTTTGCTCGTTGCCTGTTTATTCGTTCTTCGTACAGGAATGTGAACATTAATCACCGTTCTTATTGTTACTCAAGAAACACCAGGACCACTTCAATCATTGATATGCCATTTATTCGCCTTTGAGCATTTTTCATTTAGTAAAATATTGGTTTTTTGTCGTAAATACAATAGAACTTCGTTATAACGCTTCCGGTTATAACGATTCCCCGGCTATAACGCTCTTTTTCAACTAGTTCCACTCCCAGTTGGTGGTTTCCCTGTGAAACTTGATTCATTATAAGTATCCGATTGTTCGGATATAACGCTCTGCATGATTTTTTTAAAATATTTTTTTACAATTATAACGTTTTGTTTTGTTAATATCAGAAGTGTTTAATATAGTATTGGAAGGAAACAGCGACACATAAAAAAATATAGAATTCAATTTTTTTTTTTATTTGTAGTTTAAATAAATTAAAAAACATTTTTTTTAGTTATTTTTTTATGATTTCCCGGTTGTAGCGTTTTCTCGGTTATTAAGTGGTAGTAAACAATAGTTTATCTGATTCGTATTTTTACGGTTTAATTTTTCTTTATTTACATTTCAGTGAGATTTGATCATAGATGAATGATGAAAGTTGGTAAGCTTTGAATTTGAAATGAAATTATAAAATTTGCTTACTGAAATTTGAAATGAAAAAATGTTTTCCTATATAACGAGTTGAAAAAGATCAACTTCAGATCGACGGCTGGGTACTTTTTGTTATCAGGCAGAAATCCTAAGTACTTTTTGTACTTCACTAACATTGCGTAAGTATTTTCCCTTGAAAATTACTCAAATAAAAAAGTAATTCGAGTATACTAAATATCTGAGCACAGTGGACGAAAAACGTCCTTTTTGCGAAAGGCCTCTCATCTTGTTTTGATATAAAAAGTTTTTGACGTAATTGTAAAAAATCGCCGTTTTTGGACCGTAATTTTCGACCGAAATATACTTTTGTGGTATTCATTCCTCGCAGAATATAATATTCTTCAATTTATTGTATTAAATTTTTTTTTATGTTGTTAACCGTTTAGGAATTACAGGAGAAAAAAAAAAAGAGGAAGTCCTGAAATTTCGAGGTTTTTTGGTTGCCAATAATTCCCGAAATCGCCCGTGTTAGCATTTTTGTTTTTTACATGCCAATAGTTCCCGAAGTCACCCGTGTTCGCATTTTTGGTTTTTACATGTTTACATTAAAAAAGTTTAAAAAAAAACTTCTATACTATCTTTTGCATCATAGACCCCTGTTATGACGATCAGCTGACTGGCCGACATGACTAAGGCCACTATCTACTATGACGGAAAGGTATAAATCTTTGAGGATATTACTGAATACTTCGAACATCACTAGTGGATACAACTTAAATTGAATAATTGTCTATCTATGGTATCTAATACGACTCAGAATAATTACTTAATTAAACTCGGAATAAGAACTCATTTCTCGAGGGATCATTTTCAAAATGTATGCAGCATTGCAGTCCGTTGGATTCGCATGATTTATAACCTTTTCTATGTCACTTTAGAGATGATTTTAAATTGTATAGATAAATTAAAAGTAATTATAACAAATTGGCACTTGATAACTAAATTTTAATATTCAAGCTAAACAGTAAACAAAATAAACATTTTGCTGAAGACACGTTTTGTCTGTCCTTAAACAGGCTGTTACATCTAGAATTAATTCTGTATAAATAAATAAATTTATTTAAGGATTAATATTGTAATAATAAGTTATTAGAAGAACTTGTAAAATAGGGTAATGCTAGATATACCATAAAAATTATTGTTACAATATCAGTTTATCAAGTTTTAGTTCAGATTTTCTGTGCTTAAGATTTTCTCTGCTCTTAAGTTGGTTAAGAGCAGCTACTTTGTAAACAGTTAGCATCATATTTGTTTACTGCGTGATTTTTCCAGGTAGAGTATAATTGTAAAGAAAGACAAGTTTTAAATCCAGAAAGACTTTTAATTAATTTTCATTAGTGTTGCCCTAATAATTTACTTCAAATGTAATATTTTGAACATTCGTTCAATTTAGTTTCCTAGTGCTTAGTAATCTTACTCAGGTAGCATAATCTCAAAATGCAAAATCACATTGTTAGCCATTTATAAAATGTGCAATCCCAATTAATCATGAATGTTATCACTGATAAGTGTTACTTTAAATGAGGGAAATCCCAATGAACCTTCTTAAGAAGTAGAATGGTGCTACAAGTATATAGATTTTAATCAAATCTGAAGTATAGAGATATAAGTTTATTTTATATCTGAAAATAAATGTCACTTGCACAATGATTCCACAAAAATCACTTTAACTGGGAGCACTCAACTAGAATGTGATTCAACTAGAATGTCGATGCTACCGATAATGAGTTACTAATTTATGAGTTATTAACCGAAAAGCGGACTACAGAACGCCAAATAGTTTTTCTAAAAGGATTCAGGGCCGTAAATAGCAGATGGCAAGATAGAAAATGCCAAGGAAGGGAGCCTTGAATTGGCCTTAATAACAATAAAATACAATATTAAATTATATTGTAAACAATTAATAACTGATATTGTATTATTATACATAACACACAGCCACCTTAAAATTTTCAGTTTCATTTTAGCCGGCCTCAAAGTATGGCTAATACGGATATAAAAAATCATACTAACACCACTGAAAGGACGTCTGAATAGAATAGTATCTATCAGAAATAGGTACTAGGTAGGTAGGTGTCCAGGTAATCGAATGTTCTGACTGCTGTACATTATGGCAAGTCAACCACTAACTGAGGGAAACCGGACTCTACGTCCTCACGGAATACCAGTTCCCACAGCTAGTAATTAAAGTAAAGTACAAAGCTCTTGTGTACAGTTTGAAACTTCAGAAGGCTCAGCCTATTTCAAAATTAAAAGATGAGGACCAGGGTCGTACTAAGATATTCGGGCCCGTGGGCTACCAAATTAATGCGCTCTCTTCGTAAGATATGCAAACATGTAGTATTTACTATTTAGATTAGGTTATTAGCCATTAAAAGATTTTGAATAAAAATAACTAAGTTACTAATAATAAAAAAAATATATATAACACCAATAAAAATTGGCACCCTGAAACGCTTCAGGCCCCCGCTGTAGCCATTTAGCCCTGTGGATAGGCATAGACACATAGACCCTGATGAGGATATGGTCCTGAGAGTCCGCAAAGATGAAGCACAAAAGAATACCGAGGCCACCTTAGTGACGAAGACTAGTGCTCAAGCTTATGGAACGAGAAAATGGATCAAAAGCCAGCATAATAAGTTAAAGTTATTATAATTTATTATCAATAATGAATGCATACTTGGGTCATTTCAGGAAAATAAAGCATTTTTGCTAATAAAAATATATGATTTTGAGTGGTGAGTTTTACTAATTTCTTTTATACTTACGTATTCCTTACAGAAATATGCTTGGCTCTTCTCCAAAGCAGCATTTTTCAGTTTCTCCAATAAATAAATATTCCTAATTAATTAATTACTATTAATTAATTACAAAGTACTGATAATTTTAATAATATGTTATCAAATATGTATAACAACTCATTTACTTCTTAGGGCTTGTCCATTTATCTCAACAGGATTCTCCAGGCGACACATATATTGGTAATCTCGAATAAGATTGGTTCACAGGATCAAACATAAAGAGTGAGTTCCTGTATGTAGAAGATGGTCGTCTATAGTATCCAGGTTGGTTGAAAAATAAGCATTGTTGAAACGTTAGGTTTTTCTTCACAGATGATAACATCAAGGTGATTTCAAATTTCTGCAATAGAATCCAGCACATATTCTTTCACAGATTCTTATCGTAATGTTCCTAATGTGAACTTGTCAAACTTCGAACCTTTCAAGCAGCTTAATGTTTTTACTGTCAAAATGTGAGGTTTTTTTGTTTCCAAAAAATCTTCTTAGAGATTACCAATATATGTGTCGCCTGTAGAATGCTATTGAGATGAATGGACAAGCCCTAAGAAGTAAATATATTGTAAATATATCATATAAACATATTTTTATAGATATATGATAACATATTATTAAAATTATCAGTACTTTGTAATTAATTAATAGTAATTAATTAATTAGCAATAATTATTTATTGGAGCAACTGAAAAATGCTGCTTTGGAGAGTAAAGAGCCAAGCATATTTCTGTAAGGAATAGGTAAGGGGATAAAAGGAAATTAGTAAAACTCACCACTCAAAATCATATATTTTTATTAGCAAAAATGCTTTATTTTCCTGAAATGACCCAAGTATGCATTCATTATTGATAAAAAATTATAATAACTTTAACTTATTATGCTGGCTTTTGATCCAGTTTCTCGTTCCATAAGCTTGAGCACTAGTCTTCGTCACTAAGGTGGCCTCGGTATTCTTTTGTGCTTCATCTTTACGGAATCTCAGGACCATATCCTCATCAGGGTCTATGTGTCTATGCCTATCCACAGGGCTAAATGGCTACAGCGGGGGCCTGAAGCGTTTCAGGGTGCCAATTTTTATTGGTGTTATATTTTTTTTTTATTATTAGTAACTTAGTTATTTTTATTCAAAATCTTTTAATGGCTAATAACCTAATCTAAATAGTAAATACTACATATTTGCATATCTTACGAAGAGAACGCATTAATTTGGTAGCCCACGAGCCCGAATATCTTAGTATGACCCTGGCCCTCATCTTCTAATTTTGAAATAGGCTGAGCCTTCTGAAGTTTCAAACTGTAAATAAGAGCTTTGTAGTTTACTTTAATTACTAACTGTGGAAATTGGTTTTCCGTGATAACCTGCTTCACTTATTATCATTGTTGATGTTCCCATAAATAAAGGACTTCATCAATATTTAGCAACATAGTGCTGAAAATTCCTCACACATGTTTGAAGACTGACAAAAGTCCTCAAAACATATGAGCCCATATCAACTTGGGCTTCCGTCTTAATCGAATAAAGCTTAAGTAGAAGAATCTCAATTTAACAGCCTATTTTTTTTAATACTTTATCGTATATCTCAGTATCTTAGAAGTTAATGAAGCAAAGGACTGAGAACACAGATTATTTTTATAAAACAGTTCATAAACTTTAATATAAATTCAATTAAAAGTAAATAAAACTAGTTGAGAAAATTAATTTTTTTTTTTTTGTGTAAACATGCAATCGTTTAGAAATAAAGTAAGTTGACAACAAATTTTTGAACATACCTTATGTGCGATTTCAATGCAGGAAATGAAGGACTGAGAAAATAAATTGATGTATTCAAAAAAATACAAGCATATGGTTCCTTGAACAGGATTGGGAGACTTATCAAAAATTATTTTAAATATACTTCAAATGTCTAATGAATGAGAAAATATAATTGAATATGTATCATAAAATAGGTAGAATATATTTTAATTTTATAGTTTTTTTAGTTAAATGTTATCGAAGTGTGAAATTTTTGCTGAGACATATTTTAGTAAAGTGACCCACATATCCTACACTGTGTACTAATGTTATCGACGCCCGTGATGCAAGGAAGAAAAGAAAAATGAATTGACTATAAATAAATTTGTGGAAATTTCAAGAAACCGCTGTAATGCATATAATTTCCGAATTTCAAATTCTATCAACTTCTATAATATTAGAATTTCATTGATTTGATCAGTCAGTTCTCTTTTAAATGGGTAGAAATCACATGAGTTTGAAAAATATCTTTTATTGTAGGTAAGTCTTAATTTTTGTATATTTTATTCATAACATTAATATCACTTCAAAAAGTCAGTAAAAAGTTTTGCGTGCTATTCTCCCAGCCCTTTAGTCTGTCGTGTTTGTAAACAGGCTACGGGCTACATAAAAAAATAAATAATTGTTTCTATAATCGAAGAGCAGCCAAGCACCTTTCGGAACAGTTTAATGAAAATGTCAACCTCGTCATCTAACTTCTGAGGTCACTTGAAAGATACATCCAAAATTTTAGTCCATATTATGCCTGACCGAAGAGTCTTTGGTAGATTGAAGTCTCCCGTAAAGCAGCAGACAACGAATTTGACGTCATACAAGCAGCAGTAAATGTGATGCCATTAAGTATATTAGATCCATTCCTGAGGAGAGCTATTATTCTAGGAGGAGCCACAAAATGTAAAGGGTGTGTATTTTAATATTAAAGTACAAACCTTTCCGTTACACTCACTCATGGCGGATAATTTATAGTGAAAGAATAAAACAGTTAAAAATTATATTAATTTTACCCAAAATAGAAATTTTAAATGGTAATGCTGATTAATTATGTATTAATTATAATGAGATATTTTCGGATAATTTTTATATCTCATGTTTGCTTTGCAGATAATGCTTGAGCATTAAGATTAGTTAAAATATCCAGTTTTAATCTTGTTTATTTCTTTTTTTTTTTTCTTGGTGTTTAAGGGCGTAAAACAGCTTGGGTCATTATCATTATTCATTATTATTGGGTCAGTATTGATGGGATGGGTAGGCAAAGTGAGTAACACCTAGTAATAATAATAATAATAATAAATTCTTTATTTATTCCGGGATATGTCCCTTTAGAATAATGTTACTATATTAGTAGAACAAAAAAGAATATGGTATTGAGTAAATAATGGCATAAATAAACAAATAAGAAAAAAAATAACTTTTAAACCTTTAAGGAAAAATAAACTCTTAGAATTTAGAATAAGAATAAACTTGCAATATTAATACATTAAAAATAAATACAGTAAAAGAGAATACATTTATATTAATAATAAAAGTAAAAATAATGCATTAATACATAATTGGGTGCAAATTTTAGTCGAAAATACCTAATTACATGAATGAAAGTACCTATTTACAAATCTTTTGGAGCTGCATGGACATGAAGTGACTGAATAGACTGGATTTAAAGGTGGGAAGAGTATTGAAATTAGTATTGCTTTCTTCCGGCATTCTATAGAATTATATTCTAAGACTAAGAGGTCTCACATCCAATTCCTCTCAGCCATCATCGACTTACATCAGGAATGTCAGTTATTGATGTATTTCTTATAGGTTTGTTGATGTGTCCATATTTATGTAATGAGTTGTGACATCGTTTATTATTCATACGAATGTGGATTGTGGCAGTGAGAAATTTACTGTACCCAGTTAAACCGCTTGTAATTGTTATCTAGCTGCGCATGCTTTGTCCTTAAGATCATTATGACATGGGCTCATGACTCAGGAGCGAATTTTATCATCTCGAATTTTATCATCTTTTATAACCTCGAATTAATATCATTGATTGCATTTTATTTAATAACTAACGCTGAGATTAGTTCAAAAAATCCTAAAATACAGAATTTTAGAAATAAATGAGGTTTTATGAAATTGCTACATTAATCCTAATCCATAGTGTTTTGTTCTGTTTTTAATGTTTATAATTTTTTTTTTTATGATTTGTTTTAAGAGAAAAATGTTCGAAAAGTTCTACAAACTTTTTTACTTCTTGTGATAATTAAATAAACTAGAAATTGCCGCCGAAAGAAGGTAGGTAACAAATGAAGACTAGCCATAGGAAAAATATGAAGGTAATACAAACTTCTTCTTAAGAATAAGAAAAGCTCTTAGAAGGTAGAGATAAGAAATATCATGCTAGAAGTCATTCCATTAAAACCACCACTTTCTTTGAAATATCATAATTTTACTAGACATTGCTCTATTTATTATAGCCATAAATCCAATTAAATTATCTAAAAATTAGTTCCACTTACTTATAATTTTATACCAACCTAAAACGTTTTGCTTCGAAGATGTGGTTGAAAATAGACGTGTAAAATTTTTCCTAATCAGAGGACTAATTCGTATATAATGTACGCCATTCCCGAGTAAATGAAATGGAGTAAAACTTAGATTAGCTTTAGTTTTTACAAGGATGTTACATACTTTTATAACAGATCTTCCTATTTGTTGTTTAAGTTGATTATAATTGGTTGTGGCATCTAAAAAAAATTCAAAACTACTTAATTTGTTTGCGTTTTTTTTCTTTTTCTATTTTCTCGTTCTTTTTCAATACGTTTATAAAGCAAATCAGGCAGTGTGTTACATATTCTGCAGGAGAAATGGAAATGTTGATTGAAAGCCAGTGATCTGGAAATTTGACATACAAATTGGACTATCATAGATCAACTAGTGGTAAAAATAAGACTGCAGATGTGAGATCAATCAGAAGTTGAACTGATGAAATTTTAGGATCCACTTTCCCCGGCTTATCTTAAAAGCCTACGAGTGTGGCCTCAACGGATACAATGAAACTTCTTTTGATGATACTAGATCGGAAAATATTAGAAATGTGCCCGAGGATTCTTGTCAATGCGCCCTAGGAATCGAGAAAAAAAAAATCATTTCAGATAATTTCAACAGTTTTTTATATATAAATCTTTTTTTTGCGCGCGCGAAATAAGAAAATAATATTGCCGAATGCATTAAATGAGCTATAATGCTCAAAAACTAAAAGACGCTTCTAGTAAAGTAGGCCCAAAAAAAATTGTTTCAGAAAAAAGCAAGTCAGATTTGCTTATAACGTCCTTTAAGACCAATAAATAAGAATTTTCATAGAAATCATAGAATAGAAAGTTTGATTTTATATAAATCCAAAGATATTACAACCGTTGGAAAGCTGAATTTCTGACCTCTTACCCCCATATCTATAACTTGTAGATCTTATGCCTTTATAAGGCAGAAAAACTAGTATAAATATAGAAAAATTCCTCTAACTTTCCAGTTCCTATATTTCCAGTTCTAATTTGTTTACAGAAATGGGTTGTTTCGTCATTTGGTGTAGTTTATAGTTTAAACCACTTTCAAGTTTTGTATGGATCGGTGGTGTCGTACTGAAGTTACAGCAATTATTGTGATTTTCAAATAAAACTGGAAGGCTTCTTTTTTTTTTTTAGAAAATAAACCTTATTTTTCAATTGCTATGTACAAAAAACGAATATCACCTCTTTTCTCACCAGAATATCATACCTCTTACTTTGTTGGTAACCCAGTGTTTTGAATTTTCCCATCATGGTGATAAAAACGTTGTCGTGCTTGTTATTGGAAGTTGAGATATCGATGTGATTCCATTTTTCTATATTCAAATTTTCACCTATTTGCAATAGTAAATATTTTTATCGATTTTAATTGAATTTAATCATTTATAATAATATTTATATTGATTTAAATTATTTGTATTCAATCAAATAATAATAATAGTCATTTAATTGTGTAAAAATAGAGTAAATTATCAAACTTAATTATTAAAAATACTCTATATAATTTAAAGAGATTTATTAACGGCTCTAGAAAACAAATCATCTTAAGAGCACATTTAAAAAAAAAAAAATTATTTAATTTTCTATAAAAATAAGTAAAGTAAATACAATTATTATTGTCCATCATTAATACAAATTATTTCCTTTTTATTATCGTCTGGACTATGACGATACACAAATTGCAAGCTTTAATTCCCTTTACGAGGCCGTGGGAGACATCGGTGATAAAGCCAAGCTTCTTGTAGTGGCGAGGCTCTTTCATGAGCCGAAATGTTATCAGATATCCTTATTGATTCCGGTTTTATCGTCTTACTAACAACGGCCGAATGAAATTGTTGGGCCTAAGAGTAGAAGAGCAGATATTGCTAACCTTAAGTTAGGGTACGTTTTTATTACTTTTTTTTAGGTGGTTAGTTAAAGTGTTTGTAGTCTGCAAGGTTATTAATAAGTTAGTGCGTTTGTTTGTTATTAAAGCTAGGTATTATTATAATTTTTACATAGTTAGAGTATACAAAGCGTTACCTTGTTTGAGGTTGTAAATATAGCTTTGTAAAATATTGTAAATACGATGCGTTAAAATATTTAAAAATATCTGATGTGGACAACATATGAATTTCTTGTACACCCATTAAACTATAAATCGATGGATCAAAAATTGATCCTGAATTTGGTAACTAATTTCCGAAGATTGCAGAATCTCAAAAACGACATTCAGCTTCGCGACATATATTGACACACTCATACACACAAACAAGCTCTTGTTTCTGGATGTCTCATTCTGTTATTAAATGTCGTTTTCTTTCAATAGGTAACAAATTCCCAAGAGATTTCTTGGTGTTCCGTGACATCATAACTGTCAATGTCACTAGATAAAGCATTGGAAATCGAAGGTTTCGACATTTTAAGCGGAAGAAATCACCTAACTTATATCTTATTCTCCTGCTTCACACTTGTTTAGCTCAAAAATGGGGACGAAAGCAATTATTTTACACTAAATTTTAACACTTAAAATAAGTAATACAAACTTTTAATTAGAGTAGAAAAAAAATCGCGTTTGTAACCAATATCGAACGGTATGATCTCTGTATTTAATTTTAATATAATTTTTTACTATTATTATTTTTTTTATTATTTATAATAATAATTGTTTATTATTACCTTCAAGTAAAGTACCCCTTCGGCTCACCAATTTTAACCAAAATCTGCTATATTATTTATATTGATATAAAAGTCCTATTTACTAAATTTGAAATGTTTTACATTATATTTAAATATATTTTTAATGAAAGTTTATTATGACCTTCAAGTAAAATACCGCTTCTGGTTTTCCGATTTAGACCAAAATCTAGTATGTTACATTATATAAGTTACAATTACTAAATTTGATACGTTTTGCATTATATTCTAATATAATTTTTGATGGAAATCATTTATGACCTTCAAGTAAAGTACTACTTCCGGTAATCATATGGTGACCAAAAAAGTAGATTCACAACTAGATTTTACAACAATCATAAATAAGAAATTTCAACTTTCTACATCTAACCGTTTTTAAGTGCGAGATACGCACGTACTCGTACGTACAGACGTCACGACGAAACTAGTTAATATGGATTCAGAGATGGTCAAAATGGATATTTCCGTTGAAATCCGAAACCGAAAATTTCCGCGATTACAGTACTTCCTTTACTGCGTACAAGGAAGTGAAAATTATGATGTCCAGTGCCAATGGAAACTGTGGTGGTTTATCAATGAATGACAGCATTGGTCTTTAAAAGTTTCAATAAACTGCAAATTTTAGATTTTTTTTTTCGTGAGGTCTACAGCTCACAGAACTACTATTATTTTAAATAAAACCAAATTAATGAAAGACACACAGTTAAGGAAGTATGGATATAAAATAAATCAGCATTTTTTTTCTGAACTATTTCTCTGTATTACCTAATACTTATTATCAAGATCCTATGACTGAATTAAACTATGAACCCTTACATATATTAATTCATTATATGTAATAATATTATTCGAATCTTCTAATTCCAATATATATATATATATATATATATATATATATATATATATATATATATATATATATATATATATATATATATATATATATATATATATATATATATATATATTACAAAACTAAAAAACATTATTGTCGACCGTTAAATAATGTGATTTTCAGACTTGTTATACATACATAAGTATGTTTATTTTTACAGTAAACTGAAAATCACATTTGTACTTAACAAAGAAATACGGATGTAATGAACAATGGGACAAAAAGAAAAACCGACCCAGCATCAAAAGACAGGAGTAGGGTTCATTTCATAATAATGAGACTCCTTCTTTTGACGGAAGTTTCTGACAATATAAGTTTACTTCAGGAATATTGTTCTTTCAATAGTTAAAGACATCTTTCAGTTGTTTATTCTGCCCACGTAATTCTATTTTAAGTGCTATCACAGACTAATGAATAGGAAACATTTTATTTCCATTTTCTATAAATGCATTATATCTATAATAGTGCAATTGACTTTGAAAATATTTCTATAAGTTGAAATTGTGTTTCTTTCTTAATTAAAAAAAAAAAATAGATAAATATAAATAAAAATAAATAGATAAATAAACTTATTGTAATTTTATGGTAATTTTTAAACGATATTCAGAAAATATCAGTATTAAATATTAGTATTAACAGTATTAAATATAAGTATTAACAGTGATTTTAATGTTTTATTTTTCGCTCAGCACCATATATTTTTTTACACGTTTACTGTCGCAAATCAGTTTAATATATATATTTTAAACTGATTTTCGAGAATAAATATGTATATATATATATATATATATATATATATATATATATATATATATATATATATGTATATATATTCAATAAAAGTATCACATGTTGAGCACAAATGGATGTCAAACAGATGTTCTGTTTTTATCATTCATAATCTGACATTGAAAACGTCCATCTTCTTTGTATTTATGGGAATTTATGTGACGACGTTAAAAAATTAAATTTAAGTACAATTCATAACTGATATTGCATTTTTAAAAGAAAAAAAATCGAATTAAAATTGTAATAATCCCAAAACGTTGGATTTATGTCGTTAAAATTACTATTCATTATGATTATTAGAATTATAATGTTTATTCGTGTTTTTTGTACTACCAGTTTAAGATCGCTTGGTATTAATTCTAATATTTAGATGTTTCTCGATATATTATTTAATTTCCAATATTCCAATTGTTGAAAATTCGAAGGAGGATATAACTCCTATTTTTATTTTTTTAGTGAATTTTTTGTTCATTTTTGCTAAAAAAGTTTTTTTTTTGTATAAATCCATCATAACTTCTTTCCTCTTAAACTGATAACTCGAACTATTCTCCAGTAGCAGATACAATGGTGATAATTCTAATTTATATGAATTTTAGTATTAATCAAGCTTTTCGAGTTGTTTTTCTAAATACTGAAATCATTTTTGTATCTAATACTTTTAAGAAAATGTCTTAAAATTCGTTTCAGAACATTTTTTATAAAAACTATTTCAAGATGAGATTTCGATTAGAATGTATAACGTTTTGTGTTCCGCTTCAACATGCTCAAGATGGATTGGGCTAAGATTGCCAGGATGAGGATTGAAAATTTTGAAAAGGTGTTCAACCCAATATTTGGGATTTTTCTTCGTCCGATCATGACCAGGACTGAGATTCAGTGAGAAGTGGATGATTAAAGATTTTGAATTTCAATAGCTTTATAGAAGTGATCCATAAAGATTTATCGGTAGTAGAAAGATTTTCTGTAAAGTTTTGTAAATTTAGAATTTTGTATTTTCTAATTTCTGTTTTTAGTTAGTTAGTTAATTTATTGTAATGAGTTTTGTCCGATGGATATCTGGTTCTGTTCCACTTCGCTCTTACTTGCCTTTTTTCTGTTAATTAGGTGTAAATATGATATGGTAAATTAGTTTCTAATTTTAATTGGTAAGGACATTTCTAATTTTAGGGTGTAACGTGTTGTTATCGATGGTGGTTTCTAATGATATTGTGAGTTCTTCAATAAGGAGTCAATCTGTTGTTTAGTTTTAAAGGAATTTTTAAGTCTAGTTTGGATTCTAGATCATAACGAAAATCGTCCCAGTTAACTAGTTCCAGTAATCAGTGAAGGTGGAGAAGGTTTAGGAATAGGATTTGAATGCATGAGAAGCAGAACTGGGGTATGATCTGGGGATAGGTCATCTGTATATTTGATTGTAGATTGTAAGGAGGATATCTGGGAAGTAATGCATATGTCAAGAGTATCGGGACGTTAAGTAGGGCTCATTGGTGGAACGATGAAATAACTATTGGAGATAGAGACACGGGAAAGAATCCTGCCACGAGTGTTGGACGTTCGGCATATTCACCGTTAATCTTTGGTGTTGTAATCTCCTCCAGCAAGGAAACGCGGACCAAAGGATCGGAATATGGAATCAAAGTGATCATAGGTAATTACCAGGCGGGCAGTATTCAGCTGAGAATGTAATGATGTAATCTTTGTCCGATTTTCAATTTGCTTGGTAAGATTGAAATTATAATCAGCGGAATTCCGCTCCAAAAAGTCAACATCGTGAAATTAAAAACAAATTATAATAAATGAAATTATAATGATTATTAGCGCTCCATTTAAATATTTCCAAATCCTGTTTAAAATAAATAACTTCTATTCTGTTTTTGTTTTTGATAACCTTCGCATAAACCCAACTAGTTAGGATATCTTTTTTTTTTGTAAAATATAATCCATAATGTCACTCATATTGAACCCTTTACTAGCTCATTATTCAATATTATTGTTTTGAAAAAACATCTGATGTGGACAACTTCAAATGTGACTTCCTTATACACCTATTAAATTATAAATCGGTGGCTCAAAAAGTGATCCTGAATATGGTTACTTGTATCCGAAGAATACTATATTTATATGGATATTACTATATCCATAATTAATTGTGAACCGAATATCTTTCCTGTTAAATTTTTAATTTAAATCTTATAAAAACATTGATTAAACCATATTTATGAAGAAAAAAATGTAATATTTGATATATAAATATAATGTACTAATAACACAGGCAACAAAAACATTTTTTTTGTAAACTTTTTTAACTTTAATAGTTGATCTTTATACATTTTTATGTTCTGAATCTAAATCTAGCCTTAGTTTTTTTGTATCACCCATAGTTTTCCGTAGGTTTCAGGCTCATCAAACATACTAACTTTTTAAACTTCTGTAACATGTTTGCTGCAATAGAAACATACTCTGGGTCTTTTTTATTTCCCAAGAACATTGTAACGACTTGCTTGAATGATACCCATGCTTCTTTCTCATTTAGGGTCATTGTGGATTCAAAGTTAACATCAAACATCATTTTTCTAATGTCAAGTCCGACAATGACGACTTCTTTTAGTTTAGCTTCTGAAAGGGATGAAAACTTTTGGCAGAGATGCTTGAAACATGGTCCATCTTTAGGCAAAGCCTTTACAAATTGTTTCATGAGACCTAAGACTGAAATATGTTCAATTCTTTAAAAATCGCTTAACTATAAAATGTGAAGAAATTGTGGATGATACAGCTTTTTACTTTCCCATACCTACATACGAAGTTCCTATTTAAGTTCCTTTCCCGATCCTACATGCGATCGTGAAAATTTTCGAATTCGAGTTTTCAACGGAAATACATGTTTTAAGGTCCCCTGAGTACAAATGACCAAATCTCGCAAAATGGTCTGTGTGTGTTACTGTGTGTATGTGATCAGTCTAGCTCAAAAACAGAAAGCTGTACGATACTGAAATTACATATTTAAGCTTAGCACATACATGTGATGTTACAGCAACATTTTCGTCAAAATCGACTAACCGGAAGTGCCACTTTGTATAATCGATTTTACACATTTTTACAATTTTCTCGAAAACGGCTCTAACGATTTTGATTAAACTTGCCTAAATTATTCTTCATAAAGGTCTTTAACTTTTCATTTTTGAAGTAAATCACCGAGGAATTGCAGGGAAAAGAGTTATGATGAAAAGAATATTTCATTTGCGCATAGCTTAAAAAGTATGAATTTTAAGGTAATTTATCTATGCACTTGTATGAACGATAATTAAATTATCTAAAAAACAATAAAAAAAATCATCAAAATTGGACCGATAACAGCAAAGATACAGCGCATCGGACTAACCGGAAATAGCTATTATATTATGGATATTACACTTTTTTACAATTTTATCGAAAACGGCTCTAACGATTTTGATGAAACTTGCCTAAATTGTTCTTCATAAAGGTCTTTAACTTTTCATTTATGAAGTAAATCACCGAGGAATTGCAGGGAAAAGAGTTATGATGAAAAGAATATTTCATTTACGCATAGCTTAAAAAGTATGCATTTTACGATAAAATATGTATAGTATTGTATGGAAGGTAATTAAATTATCTAAAAATAAATAAAAGAATCATCAAAATCGGACCAGTATTAGCAATGATACAACGCATCGGACTAACCGGAATTAGTTATTATATCATGGATTTTACACTTTTTTACATTTTTATCAAAAACGGCTCTAACGATTTTGATGAAACTTGCCAAAATTATTCTTCATAAAGGCCTTTAACTTTTCATTTATGTAATAAATCACCGAGAAAATGCAGGAAAAAAAGTTATGAAGAAAAGAATATTTCATTTTCGCATGGCTTAAAAAGTATGCAATTTATAGTTAATTATGTACAGAATTATATGAAAGGTTTTTAAAGTATCTAAAAAAAAAAAAAAAAAAAAAAAAAAAAAATCATCAAAATCGGACAAGTATTAGCAAAGATACGGTGTATTTTATGAGGAGCATAAAATAGATGGATAACCGAGCGCATCCGAAAGGAGATAGATGCGACCGAACCTCCTCCCACCAATCCGCCAATCTGTTGTAAACAATACGCTCTGTAACAAAGTAATATAAGAATACAATAACGGAAATTAACTTAATAATTTCTACTTTCACATTATTTAATGGAAAGAAAATGTTTCCATAGAAACTAAACAGCAACTTTTAAAATATATTTGCAACTTGACAAAGTTAAAATATATAGGTAGTGTACAGAATTGTTGTACTAAAATTGTGTTAAAAACTATTTTACTGTACTTAAGTGGGAGAAGAATTGAATGCTGCTGAGTTTATTTCAAGTATTGTTTATGTGAACCCTTTAGAATTATATTAAAAAGATAATTATTATAGGGCGGTAAGGGAAAGTTGTGTGATGCGCGCACCGCACCAGATTTTTTAATATCATATTTGGATTCAGCACCCAAAAAATTATAGGAATAAGGTATTTTCAGTACAAAATTGTTTTCATCGTTGGCCTGTGAAGCTGTTCAATTCTTTAAAAATCGCTTAATTTAATAAATTTAACTATAAAATGTGAAGAAATTGTGGTTGATACAGCTTTTTTAATATCATATTTGGATTCAGCACCCTACAAACTGTAGGAATAAGGTATTTTCAGTACAAAAGTTTTTTCACCGTTGGCCTGTGTAATTAATGACTATTAATGTTGTTTTGTAGTATAAGTCCTGAAGTGGGGGTTAGTAACCTAAACATTGACGTTATAATATTAAAAGATTTCAATAAAATATTTAACAAGGAATATATTCAATTCACAATTAATTTTTGATATGGTATAACAATCTTCCAATTATCAAGACCAAATATTTGTACGTCACAAGTAAAATTTCTTGGTAACATTTTCAAAATTTTGGAAGAGAGGAAAAAGAAATATTAGACATCACTGTATTGCTTGTTGTTGATAGTTGTCAATCTTTATATTTGAAGTATTTTATATTGTATTACCCTTTTAGATTATTAAGAGCAAAAAAAAAAATAGTCAAGAATAATGCAAATACAAAAATAAAATCTAAATTAACAAAGTTGGACTTACGATAGTATACGTCTGAAGTACAGATATATATTATAATATTAGATTTAATCCATTACGCCACTGTTTTATGTTTAGGTTTTTTTTTTATATTTTCCTACAGATTTTAAAATTATATTAAAGTAAAATACTAACAAATCACTTTATTGTTCATCTCATTGTATCATGCAATAGATCATTGCACCACAACATGTAAATGTATCTATTATAGCCTTGTGGCAACTTGTAAATAGTAATTAATAAAAATGTTCTCTTCTATTCTATTAAGTGCATATTTATTAGCCTGATGGGAATGAAAACTACGCAGATTTACATTAACATCTAGTTTGGCCACCATGATATATTTCTCTTATTCTGGTGAAGACATCACAAAACCTACCGATTACTACGTAGCAACAACCCTTGATAAAAAAATAATCATCGTATTGTATGTACGAATAAATAAATTACTACAGTTCTACCTTGTTTTGTCTTTTTTATGATATAATGTTGAACTTTAATTTTGTCCAGCAAACATCTGCTCCCGCTGTTTAATAGCACTCATAATTATAGTTGAAGGGTAAATTGGTTAAGGTTGATGGTAGATGGATTTGATAAGTTGTATTTACTGTGTAGATGAGTTGCTCATTTTCCCTGTGTTTTAAGTTTTTATTTAATAATCTTTTAATTAGCTAATGATACAGTAAACGAATTCAGCTAAAATTCCCGTTTTAAAAGTACCTAAAACTCTAAATGGTCATCACGCACTTTGGACCATTTCAGTAAATTGCGTTCGATACCACGTCCGTAACATCCGCAACTAATGCTCACAAATCATTTTGAATATGCCGTGACATATTAAATTTTGCATTAAAAGATGTTAGTTTTTATAATAATTATGTGCACAATGTTATAACAACACCAATAAGGAAGCTTGATAATCATAGTCATAATAATTATCTGTAATTTATTAAATAAACTTATTTTCGAATAAGATGAGATCAATTTGATCAAATTTATTTAATCACTAATCGCTACAAAGTTTAGAACGTTAGAATTAATAAGATAAAAAAAAAATTCTTATTTTTTAGTAGTTTACTAATGATAAATCAGCCTAGGCCCGTGTAGGCAGCGTACAGGTGTCTCGGCTTAATCTGATAGATTTTCATTATTTGTTCCTAATATTTGTCTCGAAATTTAATCCAGTACATAAAATTTCAATTTTTGGAAAAGAACTATTGCAGTTAACCTCGAATTTTATTAGCAAAATGAATCATATCTAAATTTTTTTCCTAAGCAAATTTATGACTTTCCACTTATTTATTAATTCTTGTTTCCATTCAAATTGTTTCCAATAAATTTCTAAATTTACGTCGAAATGAAAATAAACATGACATTTATAGTTTAATTGTTTGTTAGCTCAATTTAATATGTGGAGAGAGGAAAGTTTCTTCACCTCTCGCGAACTGTTCTCATTTCCCCGCTTCCATATTCTTGTGGATTAGCAAAAGTTTCCGAATATAACTTGAATAATAAGATAGACTTATCGAAAATTAACATAAATCATATTACAAATACAATTATAAACGCCAGACAAATCTTATGGTTCATTATGTTCCTGTTAATTTGAAAATCATATCGTCTCTACCTTGTCCAACTATCGAATATTCAAAAATGGATTTTTCATATCCGTCAATTTGAAATGTTCTAGTTGAGGCATGCATTGTGGCCATCTTGAATTAGTAATCCTCAAGGGGTGACGCCTTTTGGCTTTTGGAGGTTAGGAATTCCAGACTTTGCAACCATACTTGCCTCAACTAGGGCATTTTAAATTGACGAATATGAAAATTCCATTTTTTTATACTCGACAATTGGCCATGGTTGGAACAATATACTATGCTCTTATAAAGAACGTCGTTATGCGAAGAAACGCTTTACCCAATAACCAAAAGCCGAGTTCTTGTAAACATATGTTTAAGATGAACTAACTTAAAACTAAAAGTTTCTTAATTTATCTGCTATTAATTATTTAACTCATATATCGCGTTCCCTACTAAAAAAATCTTTATTATTCTATACATTTCTAAATGTAGAAATAACTAAATACAAAAATAAATATCGTTATAAAAAAATGTTTTATTATTATCACTATTTTTTTTAATACTTATTATGTGGATACTGATTCAAATAAAGATTATGTAAGGTTGGAGATTATTCAATGGCCATATAAAAAACAGAAATATGCTTTGTTTTTATTTAGTTTTGTTTTTTAACTTATTATTTTGTATATTGATCCGTCTTAATATATAGTTAATCTTTATAAATCACCCGTTGCACCTAAATAAGGCTTAGTTCCTAATATTTTCCTTATAAACAGTTGTTCTAGCTTTAAATATTATCCTCATGAAGAAACTCATTGTCAGTTGAATAATTCTTACCATAGTTCAGAATTGCCCGAACTCAATGAAAATTAGGTG
Source organism: Rhaphigaster nebulosa (assembly GCA_948150685.1). Taxonomy (NCBI): domain Eukaryota; kingdom Metazoa; phylum Arthropoda; class Insecta; order Hemiptera; family Pentatomidae; genus Rhaphigaster; species Rhaphigaster nebulosa. Next base: position 54,282,058 of record OX411306.1, on the reverse strand, counting down.
CTCCAGACTTTTATACACATGTTTTGGCTCCTCCTATAGAGAAATTTGGATTTCTAATGATGGACGTCATGGTTTGAAGACGTTTCGTTTGTCCACTTAGCCATAACATAAGTAATTAATAAAAAATAGGGTATAGACCAGAGACAGAACAGATTTCAAACCCCATTCTACAGTTCCAGAAAGCAGGTACTCTTGGTGTCAATACCGTTCTGGTGGTTTTGAGACCAGTCCTGGAAGGCAAACCCACTCCTTTGTTTATAAATAAATAGGTAATCAATTTAAACTAAATTATCGATCTTCTAATATCCACATCATAAAAAACGAATATTATTTTAAAATATCATCCTTTCAAGATAAAAGTTTAAATTAGATGACATGATGGATCACCTCTGCAAAATGCCCTGGACCTTCCAAAACCAGCTAGCAAATCCTACGTGTCACATAATAATTTTCCAGATAAAACTTGTTTTATTTTGACAAATTCACGGCAACTGGCTAGAGTATTTTTAGGATCTTTTCATTAATTAATTCTTCTTCTCCCTCCCTCTATACAGATATGCAAAAAAAGATCCTACCAATTTTTTTTCTGTATATTGGTCTACTATCGGGTTTCGGTGCGTTTTCATGGCCACGTAATTATCGGAGTCGGATCCTACATTGCTGCCTTGATAAATGGGATGTCAATCCTGTGAAAACGCTTTATTACAATTATTTACAATAATCCACCAACAGATGTTGTACTCAATGACAGGTGGTCATTCACTCTAAAATTTATCATATATATATATATAATATATAATATGAATTTCACTCTAATATAAAACCAATGTTATATTCTATTATTTTTTCTAAACATTCATTAAAGGAACTACCTACTGAAACTAAAAATGACCAGATTTGACAATTCAACATATAATCGTGACTGACTACACATGAACCTAACTCGTAATTCTAATTCTAATAACATGCCAGTTTTCCTTATGCATTCTAACGCGTTTCATTGGTTAATGTTTCTGAGTAACGTTAAGCTATTAAATTTGAAAATTAAAATCATTCTATATTCATCGGGTGTGATGTGCGTACCACGGAGCACCATCTTCCTCTTCCATTAATAGAAACTAGACTGCGTGTTATGCTGATTGATAGTGGCTAAGTAAATTATTCTAATTGGCTTTGTCTCATTGTTTGCAATTAATTAAAAATATTTCTAGCACCTATTGCTACGAATATAGCATTTTCCTGTCTATTTAAACCTTTTCCAGGCAAATTAAATATTTTAAACGCTTTATCAGTCTAATTAGTCATTATTTTTATTTTTCAAATCAACCAACATTTTTAATCTAATAAGATTCACAATGAATCATGTTAGCTGCGATATTTTAGTGTAAAGTTGATATTAAAAATCAATCAAGAAGTTGCAATAATATATAAAGTTTATAAATATAATTTCTTTTGTTGTTTTTATATTTAATGCGTGCATTCAGATTTTATCTAATTATGCCCATCTTAAACAGCAGGTAGGAAACCAGTCTATACTTATATTGAATTACTTATCACATCATATAAGATTTCATAGATAGATTCAGATTACAATTTTCATGTGATGTTAATTTTTAATTCTTATAAATTTAAATAATGAACTATTTATTTCTTATTTGATTTTATACTTAAAGATTGTCTTAAGATTTTTCACTCATCTCACTTACTTCTTGGTTTGAGAATATTCATTGACTCGACAAGGTTTGACGCGGAGACCCGCCTACCACTAACAAAACAGCATTTATCAGGTTTCTGTTTTTGAGCGAATTCTGAGCACTACTTGGAGACCTTCCAGGAATATTCTTAACTGATTTGGATGAAATCAATTTATGAAAGATTTTCCGATAATGGCAATGCAAATTATGACCCAGAAATTTTCTAAAATAAAGCGTGTTCCACTTCCTGAAGCCTACTTACTGCCTTCTCTCCTAAATTTTCTCGTAATAATATTCCACTTATCGATGTTGAACTGATTCATTATGTATGTCTACAAACAGATCGTCTATTCCGACAACTTTTATAACTTATATAACATTTATTGGAAAAACGCATTAAACTTTTAATTTATCACATACAAATTATTTACATAACAAGCGGTATTGAACTTATAAGCTCCACTAAATCAACGAATTCCTCACATATTGAATACCTGCTTAAGTCGAATAAAACGATGTATTTATACGGAGTTTTTTATTGTTTTTAATTTCTATCCTGGATGGCGGTTGTTTTAAAGCCCGGAATAATGAGAAATCTGCTCAAAAAGATTGTTATACAATCGAGTAATTATTTAACAAAAATACCTGCATTGTTGATTAAGTTTGTTTCAACTCGACTGTTCGACATTCCGTGGCACTATAAAATTTTTAGATTTTTCGCGAGATCTACAGTTCACAGAACTACTAGAGGACAATATGAACTGAGGCGAAAGAATTTAATGAAGTCATATTCGTATTCAGTAGATTTTCGTTGTAATTGGAATAAATGGATGCAGAATGAAATAATAATCCTGAATCGGTACGTTATTAGATTTATTGATAATTAAATATTTTAAAAAATAATTTAATTATAAATAAAGTTCATTTTTAGTTAGTACTTTATTTATAAACAATTATTTATATTTGTTGAAATATTTTCTAAATTATAATTGTTACTTGTGAAACTTAGTTAAATCTATCCACACTACCACAGCATCAAACTCCATACAAATTAAGTTTATTTAATTTTTTCTCTTTTAATAAAGTATTTTAGATTTAAACATCCATAGCACTCTTCATCTTCTCTTAAAAACTACTAATTCCTTGGAACAATAAATTTCAAAATATTTCATTAAATAGGTTAATCCACAATTGTAACTGTGGATACCGTAACTGCGAATTCTCTATCAGAACAAAGTTTTATGGATTTTTTTTTTTTTTTTAAATGTCAAATAAGACTATGATTAAATTTTGTTATTTAGCGACTTTTTCTAATAAACATTGTTAAACTTCCGTAAAGTAATTTAAGTCCAACTTACATAAATACTATTTATAAGTTTAAGTAGGATTTGTAATTACACTGATATTCAATACCCTACACAAGAGATGAGATATCGACCACATAGACTAAATCGGTTATTATTGTCATTTGATCTAAAAGAGACCGCTAAGGGTTTGAAATAAATTAGAAATTCATTTTTAAAAAAATAAATTTATTCTTTTGAGATTCGACCGATAAAATATAGCTCAATAAAAAGCCATCAAACAGTAATGTGTTCTTACAATAGTCTTGCATTGTCGTAGGTATTGTGTAAGGCTTATCCCTGTTCATGAAAAGAATTTCTTGATATATTATTCTTCATCATAAAAGGATTTAGAGAGTTCTAGAGTCAGTTTTTTATATGAAAATCTCCTCACAATCTACCTATAAAAATGGATATCCATACATCTAAATATATTTTCAAAATGTTTATCATCAAATAAGTATCATTGATATTTTTCTTCACATAATGATCCAGGCACTTATAATGTAAAACTCTTCTCTTCTTAGGTTTTATTAATTAATTTGAAATTTTCTGTGATTATCATTATATTGATAAAATATTGCAATTACATGTTGGTTTGCTATAGAAGTAAAATGTAACTAATCAAGGCTTAAAATAGATCCTTTTTAAAAAGCTTGAAATAGCTCGTATGTAGCCACTAATACCTAATTCTTTATTGAATTAGTAATAAGTAGATGTATGTTTTATAATGACTTCGTTATTATTAACGATATTAATTAAATTGAATAAATTTTAATTTACGATTATAAGATCGTTGATACTTGTTTAAAGCATCAACATTATACACACTTTATGAAATAAATTTTAAATAAAGTATAGAATGCTTAGGATTTTTTTTTTTACTTTCACTTAACTATATATATATATATATATATATATATATATATATATATATATATATATATATATATATTTATATATGAAATATATAATAAGAGGAAGTTTTGTGATCGTGATTCGAGTTTTTACCAAAAATACATATTTTAAGGTCCCCTGCGTCTAGTTAATCAAGTAGCAATTATGTTTATGCTTTATGTTTGTGTATGTTCAACAGTAGCTAAAAAGCGAAAAATTTATGCCTGATATCTTACACCAACATTTCCGCTAAAATCGACTTACAGGAAGTGCAACTTTATTTAATTTATTTCACAAATGTTTGCAATTTTCTCGAAAACAGTCTAATGATTTTATTTTAACATGATATATATATATATATATATATATATATATATATATATATATATATATATATATATATATATATATATATATATATATATATCGATGTACAATTAAATGGTCTTTAATATCGACTAGGTTTTATCTTCATTTAAATATTCTGATTAGACTTAAACTCGAAACTGCTTTTCTCTAAGTACCTTAAATTTTGTTGATTTGAAATAATTAACCGTCTCTCATTGTTAACAATTATAAAAAAATAAATAAAATGGATAAATATAAAATATGAAACCATTTGATCATGAATAAAGGAGAAAAAATGAGAAATATTTTCCCTGGTTGAAAACAAATTACGTAAAATAAAAGATGTAATATGCATAAAAGCTAAGGGTTTAAGAAAAAATAATATCTAACATATAAAGTCATGGGAGGTAATGTATAATAACGAAAAAACGAATAAGTGATTCGTATAGTTAATAATTTATACTTTAATTTAATTATTATTTAACCGAAAATAAACGGAATGTTCAAATTTTTGAATTTTAAGTGAATATAGTGTGATTTTTAAGAATGATTATTAACTAACTGAAGAAAATACCCTTCTTTTGCCAGACAAGTACGTAAACTGTAGATTACGGATAGCGTTAATCCTTAAATGTCAAGTAAAGGGTTATCATTGCTATTAATGAAAATATATACTTCTTATCCGCAATATTTTATGATTTTACAACAAATTGGTAGTTGATTCAAGTAGATGTATGTTTTATAAAGACTTCGTTATTATTTACGATAGTAATTAAATTGAATAAATTTTAATTTTCGATTATAAGATCGTTGATACTTGTTTAAAGCATCAACATTATACACACTTTATGAAATAAATTTTAAATAAAGTATAGAACGCTTAGGATTTTTTTTTTTACTTTCACTTACCTATATATATATATATATATATATATATATATATATATATATATATATATATATATATATATATATATATATATGAAATAATAATAAGAGGAAGTTTTGTGATCGTGATTCGAGTTTTTACCAAAAATACATATTTTAAGGTTCCCTGAGTCTAGTTGATCAAGTAGCAATTATGTTTATGCTTTATGCTTTATGTTTGTGTATGTTCAACAGTAGCTAAAAAGCGCCTTTATTTATGCCTGATATCTTACACCAACATTTCCGCTAAAATCGACTTACAGGAAGTGCAACTTTATTTAATTTATTTTACAAATGTTTTTAAATTTTCTCGAAAACGGTCTAATGATTTTATTTTAACACGATATATATATATATATATATATATATATATATATATATATATATATATATATATATATATATATATATATATATATATATATATATATGTATGTATATATATATATATATATATATATATATATATATATATATATATATATATATATATATACATATATATATATATATATCGATGTACAATTAAATGGTCTTTAATATCGACTAGGTTTTATCCTCATTTAAATATTCTGATTAGACTTAATTGCCGAAATTTCGAAACTGCTTTCTCTAAGTACCATAAATTTTGTTGATTTGAAATAATTAACCGTCTCTCATTGTTAATAATTATAAAAAATAAATAAAATGGATAAATATAAAATATGAAACCATTTGATCATGAATAAAGGAGAAAAAATGAGAAATATTTTCCCTGGTTGAAAACAAATTACGTAAAATAAAAGATGTAATATGCATAAAAGCTAAGGGTTTAAGAAAAAATAATATCTAACATATAAAGTCATGGGAGGTAATGATAATAACGAAAAAACGAATAAGTGATTCGTATAGTTAATAATTTATACTTTAATTTAATTATTATTTAACCGAAAATAAACGGAATGTTAAAATTTTGGAATTTTAAGTGAATATAGTGTGATTTTTAAGAATGATTATTGACTAACTGAAGAAAATACCCTTCTTTTGCCAGACAAGTACGTAAACTGTAGATTACGGATAGCGTTTATCCTTAAATGTCAAGTAAAGGATTATCATTGTTATTAATGAAAATATATACTTCTTATCCGCAATATTTTATGATTTTACAACAAATTGGTAGTTGATTCACTTTTATTTATGTAATAGTACTTCATGGTTTGAGATCTATTTTTAGTTGAAGGCTGGTGAAGGGATATTTGATATTTATATATGTGAGTCTTCATGAAAGCAGTTGTCAACATCAGGAAGGTTAGTAGTGTGCTTGCGATTTCCCTCCAACGCATTTACGTTACTTTGTATTCTTAAAAGTAATATTTATACATATATTTGTATGACAGCTTCTTCAGATGAGGAGAATTTTTACAAGGACGAGGGTTGTGCTTGAAATTGACGTTCACATTTCTCCGTAATCATATAAATATATTGCATGCTACTCTAGCAATTCAAGAACTATTTGAAAAATTTCACGACCGAAGAAATGGCCTCTGTTATTGTTGACGTATATAATTTCAATTAAGTTTTGAATATGAAGTTTGAAATTCTATTTGGAAGTAATTTCACGATTGTGTAAAAATCAGTACTATCCTTTCCTTAGAAATCGGTTGGTGACTAATCCCTCAATGATCAAAATTAGGAGTAAGTGATGGGGAAATGAAATGAAAAATAACTTTAATATTCTAGGACCAGCCCGGAAGAGAGGGGAGGGACAGCCAGATTTTATTTTTTACGTAAAATTAAATAAATTATACAGTATCTTTACATAATGTTTGTGTGGCATACATTAAAAAGGACGAATTTGGTTTTCAGTGGTGAATTTAGGGAAAATTTGTCTCTTGGTTTCTTTCCACAGCCCTGCCTGGGACTGATGTCCCTTTAGAACAATGTATGTGTAAAATTAGTATTGTTCAGGGTAGTATGGTTACAGATTTTAAACTTGATATAAATTTACTGATGTGTACTGATATCTCACAAGTCTGAATTTCCAATTGCACCCGCTTATTGCCATAGACTGAACTACCGTATATAGATGTAGACACAAAAATAATAAAGTTCCTTAGAATGATGGGTTTTATTGTGTGCTCTGGCATTTTTCGTTATGACAATTTCATCAATTTTCTACTTAAAACGTAAAAGAGTTTCTGAAAGAAATTAAATTTATATTAGCTATTATAACCTTCTAAAGTTCAATAGAGAAGTATGCTTTGACAGGCGTCAAAAACAGACACCACTCTCTCTTCGTCAAACCGCCCATCTCTTTGCAGCGTCAGCGTTGTAGAGATCAATGCTCATCCAAGGATCCAATGAATTGTTGTCTTTATTACCAAAAATTAACGATAACATTCCAAGTAAGATCATTCATCTCGTTAGGTTATTCATACTGGATTTGTTATTTCCATGACACTAGCACGAGGATATCCGATCAATCCTCACCGGAGGATATACCGATCAATGTGACTTAAGTACTATTTTTATTATTATTTGCCAACATAAAATTTCGTATTTGGCATATAAGCATTAAATATAAATTTCTTAATTAAACATATATTTTAAATTGAACACATTAAACAAAAAAAATTAAATAATATTTTATTTTTTAATATTTGAAATTTCGATTTTAAGATTAAAAAACCTCTTTGGTTTTATAAAATAATATATATTTTTAATGTTTAATGTTGGTAATATTAGAATGCCTATAATAAATTGTATTATGGTATCTCAATGGGTTCATGTAAAAAAAAGGTTTTGTGGAAGCAATAGGGTATCTGCATGAAAAATTGGTTTCGTTCTAATATATTTTTTAAAATCTTTATTGCTATTGATTAAAATTTAAATAGTTTTTTTCTTTCCAAATGTTTGCTAAATAATAAATTTTAATTAAACAAAAATGCAATAAATACCCGCGAAGTTTAAAATATCTAAGCTCAATGCTATTGGTTAGACCACACTGTGACGTCAAATTTATGAATCTGTTATGTATCTATTACAATTTTAGGGAGTACTTTTTTAACTACACCATTCAATGATTTTGTCAACGGTATGGTTGTATTTTACATTAACATACATGTTTCTAGTACAAAATTCAATTTTATTAAAATATTTTGATAACCTCAAATATATGACCTATTTTGGCCCAACCCTTTTTGGGTAATTTTTTGTTACGATATTGCGAGGCCTCCTCTTAGTTAAGGAGTTTAGGAGGAAGGTACTAGTACTAGGGCCGAAACTGGGATTTTTCCAGAGAGGAGTAAGCTTAATTTTGCAACCCCTTCATTCATCCCTTTATATTTATAAATAAATATCATCACATTATACATTAACTCATTTAATTGACTTAACTAAGGTTAAAACAATTAAAAAACTGAAGAAAACATTTTTCGCTTAACCTTAATACTCGAAATTTGGCGTCCTCTAAATTGTGCCGCTTGGGATAAGTTTCAAATATAATTTTCATTCATAATTCGATTTTCTTATGAACCTAAGTCTTTCTTTGGCCCAAGCAAGTTACACAATCTTTTAAACAGATAAAATCATCTTGGGCCAATGTAACCCTAATATGCGGGTAACATTAGCACCGCTAAAAGCAAATAAAAATGTATAATACCCCCTTTTGACTAAAATTAAAAACTCTTTATAAATTGCATTTATGATAGTCGAGTTGTGTGAAAAATGTCGCCATAGCTTAGAAATAGAAACATACTCAAAATCATCGAGACTTGATAAAAAAAAATTAAAACAAGTGGGCATCGACGGTATACAATAAAATAATGCTAAAAAAAAATCTTTGTTTGATCTTTGTTATATATGCAATAACACTAAATTGTCGAGTCTAACACCTATTTAATACAGCATTCAGCCACAAGAATATCAGATAAAAATATGGAAAACATTACAATATCGATATGGCTTATATCTGATTCAGTAAATTACAGGATCAATCCATGTCTATTATAGACAATATCTAGGTATACTACTTCAGTTCATTGACAGACAATTTCATGATATACTACTTCTTTTAACATATTAATAGACTCTAGTGCATTATTTGTTTAAAAATAAAATATATATATTTATAAATATGTACTCTATTAATATACTCTAGTTATCACTAATGGATTACCAAAATACTACCTCCAATGTTTTTAGTTAGGCATTTTTTTCAATGCATAAATTGTCAGCTTAAATTAGATAGATTATTCGTTACAGCTCTGAGGAGGATCTGTTTTTTTTAAATGCATCAGAGATCAAAACGTGAATATATAATTAAAGGATATTTTCGAACTCAATTACCTCTTTAATCCTCTATAAGCCTCATTTCTGTAAATAGTTTAGGATGAATAACAACCAAATTATTTAAAAAACATAATATTTTCAAATTATCACCTATTTTTTGGTGGGATAGTTTTCAGGGTATGATTGGTCAGGTTACACATTTGTGAAGATTATAAAAAGCAAGTTAATACTAATATTATTCATAAAGCATAATATTGAATGCTAAATGATAGTTTGAGACAGCTATTATATATGAACCGCGTATTAAAGTTATTTAATATCCATAACAACCACTTCGTTTCTAATAAAGAAACAGTCTAAAGCCATGACCTCATTATAAGTAGGAGTTAAATAATTAACTAACTTCAATAATAGTGCAAAACTCCTGGCACGAAACGGTATTAATCTACGAAGTCTGCTTTATTAAGAAGTAATGCAACGAATCTAAATATAATCCTTTTAAAGATAAGGTAGAGTAAAACATCAACCTAAAATTCTCGTCATAAAAAAATTAAAATTCAAAACACAAAACTTGTAGGTAAGTTCCATTCACAAATACCTAAGAAGTGTGGATATAAATCTGGAGATTATCCTCCCGATCAATATTTCGGGAGCCAATAATACCTACCATAATTTAATTTATTTAATAAAAATAATTTATTTTAACAGACGCAACTACTTAAGCGGAGGAAATTTGATAATCAGTTTAATAATTGTTTCATGATCTTACTTAACCAAACGTGTTAGAGTCCCCTGCGTTAAAAAAAAAAAAATAATAAAATTTTTAATTGATTTTGAAAATTAAAAAATTTGGCATTTATCTTTTTCTTTTTTTTTTTTTTTGGCCTAAGTCTTGTTATGATTTTTTCTCCCAGAACATTACAGATAATTTTAAAGAAAACAAGAATATTAAAATCGAAAAGAAGTTTTATAAGAATAATAAAATGTTAAATGTTCTTTTTTTAATTGAATGATAAGTGATTTGCAAAATAATTGTCTGATTAAGGTAAAGAAAGGCTAGACTGTCATTAGAAAAACTTAGAACTTGCCGGGGTTTTTATAAAAAAAAAAAAATTATTTTTAATTTTTGTTTTGGATGTACAGAGAGATCTCTCATCGTTGGAGCACCCAAAGAAGACCCTGTATAAAATAACCACTAGTTTTGAAAGGGATCCAAAATCAATTTTTATAGTTGGTATAAATTACTACTGCAGGGAAATATCGACCATTTTTCTATTAAGCCGATTTAGGGATATTGTTTTAACTATTAGGAATAACTTAAAAATATTCCTCCCTTTTCTCTTCCCTTTTTGGTTGACTGTTTATTCTTTTATACATGAATTCAACTTTAATCTCTACAAATATATTTATATTCAATTTATAGTTTAACATTATAATAGTTGCTAGCAGGAAAAAAACCAATTGTAAAAAAAATAAAGTTTTTTATGCTATTAAAACCTCTATTTAAAAAATAAAAAATCTCTCAAGCTGAAAATTTCTTGACATTGACATGATATAGTTTTGAGCATTGGTATCTCGCATATCAATACTTGTTATTGGTAAAGATAGTATCAAGTTGAATGCTTATAATAACGTTCTTAATTTTTAGGAATTACAAACTCTCAAATTAACAAACATATAAGTAGACAATAAGACATGATATATTGGTATATTGTGAATGACACCCATACGAAAATATTGAGACTCTGCTGTATAACCTAAAACAATAAAAAGCGAAATAAAAACCAATAAATCAACAATAAAAAGTGGAATAAAAACCAATAAATCAACATAGAAAAAATAGCCGACTGTAAAATCGGAATGTTGATTTTCCATTCGGAACCATAACTGTTCGAATAACCTGTTCGAGTACCTTTGGGAAATTATTAAATCTTCTATTTGAGGTTCTACCGGTTGCCATGAGAAGTTTGTTCAGTCGTTATCTGCTTCAGTCAGGAAGCCATCATTATCCCTAACTAAAATTAGTAATAGCATTTGCATAGCCTAATTGGAGTTGGGTGGTATAAGTTATCAAGTCTGCCTGATTCTGATTTCTCTAATGTAAATCAGATATTTCAGAAATGTTATAGGTAATTAATATTTGAAAAATATTTAAAATGATTGAAAATTATAAACATAAAAACATATAAACAATGAAAGGCGACCTTACTTTTTCAGGAAATATCTGAAATGTTTGCATATATTTTGAATTTTTGGTTTTTAAGCTCGATACTGAACAATAATAAAATGATACTCAATAATGTGCTCTAATATACTGTCTAGAGAGGCATTCGGTGAAATTAATAAAATGCAGATAATGTTATCAGTTCTGTATTTTGAAAGTGTAACTTCTTTCATTGTGATAAAAAGGATTAAAATTACCCTCTATAGATATATCTTGGTTTTCCCGGATAGGTTGTTATAACTTCATTTTTGATGTTATAAAAGAGAAGTGAAAACTATCTATGAGTAGTTACAACTTAATTTTGTTGAGGTCAAAGAAAGGGCACAGTCCACTTTTGTCGCTTATATAAACTTGTGATCCCATTGGTTCCTTTGCCTATGAATTTATATTCCTGTAATTGTTTTTACAAAAATAAATTATATATATATATATATATATATATATATATATATATATATATATATATATATATATATATATATTAATGGTACCTAATTAGTTGAGTCCACGTAGTCACACGACAGCAGTTTTAAATAGCAAATCAGGTTTCTTTTTATTTTTCTGCCCGAATATTTTCTAACTTTTAAAATATAATTTTCTCTTTTTCTATTTGTACATTCTGTAATTCGAATTGCTTCTATAGAATAAGTATTTACAGTTGTGTAGTTGTCAAATCTTTCGTATCATCTGATTCGTAAGACAATAACTTTTTGACGTTTGGTCTCATACAAGCATGGGCATATGAAGTATTCACCAGTGAGACGGCTTGAGATGTGTAACTACTTGTTGGTGTGGTTGGCATTTATTACAGTTTTTGCTTTCGCTTAATTCCGAATACATGAATTGGGATACTTCTACTGTACAGCATGTTGGTACTTTAGCAAAAACTGATTTTCCCACTTCACTCAATATTGAGAGCAATTTCGTTTTCCAGTCTTTTAATTTAATTTTTTTGGTTCCTATCGCTTTTACATCGATTTTCTTATTTTTTTGAAGCATTTTCGTTATTTGTGAAATGTTGACTTCGATTACTTTAGTTTTCAATAAATTTTGTACAAGTATACCCACGAAATATTTTTTTTTTTTTTTTGGAACTCTGAATTTCAACAAACATATCGGATTTTCTGAAAATAATTTTACGAATTAATTTCTTTCTATACATTTCTTTTCAACAACATTTTTTCATCTTCAGGTGCTGAAGCTGTTCAACTTTAAGCAAAAAAAGCGCAGGTAATTACCAGTGACGGACACAAAAGACTAAAGCAAGAATTAGGGATTGATAAATTATTTGCCACTTCTATAATTTTGTTTTTATTTAAAACTAGTTTCGAATGTTATACACACAAAATTCAAAAATAAGCAATTCAAAATACAGTTTGGTATTATAATTAAATGTAATAACAATTAGTATTATAAAACATTTATGAATTGTGAATTTAATTAAGACAAGAAATCAAACACATTTTGGTACTCACCAAGGTTTAAGTAGATCATATCAAACAGAAAAGTTTGTATGTTGTGTGTTTTTAGAACTGAAGATGAATGTATAACATTCGAAACTAGTTTTCAATAAAAACAAAATTATAGAAGTGGCAAAAAATTTATCAATCTCTAATTAGATTGTTCCTTCTATACCATCATGCGGACATCAACTAAAAACAAGAAGTAACAAAAGGAATAGATACTGTGGGGATTAGAAGGATGAACACATCTGAATACACTGGAGTTGTATCTACAATTTTTCCAGATAACACTTCACTTGGCATAGCTATAACTATTGAGTGTTTGTTTATTCACACTGATTTGAGTAAATGCTAAAACTACACAGTAGTGTCTACATGTAGTCACTACGTTTTCTTCACTTGGCCTATTATTTCATCCTGGAGTAGGGGTGTGATTCCTTGTTGAATGTTTAGGCGAGTGGGATTCACATGCTCTTCATAAAATACAATATAAATCATATTTAACGATCCTAATTATAAAAATTATTCGTTTGTCATTTATAAAAGAATACATAGAAAGGAAAACAAACTATTAAAATTTAAAAAGTTAAACAAACTATTAAAATTTATTTAAAATATTTGCATTAAAGCGGTTGAAAATATTCGGCATATCTTTTAATTCCTTTTCTTCTTCAAGTCCTTTCAGCCATTTTAGCCAGGCATCTATCTCTCAGTCATTTTAGCATCAGTACTACATCTGATGTTAGTCTGACATTAATAAAAACAAATAAATGATAGGTATAACAATAAAATATAGTATAGTTTTAACTAATAAAAATAAAACCATTAATTATCAAATGACTAATTATTGGATTAAATTAAATAAAGAACATTTTAAACTTGATGTGATAAACCATAATTATTTGAATGATAAAGTAATTCATGAATTTTTATGAATATTATGCAATAATCTGATATTATATGAATTATTCAAATTGTTTAACAAAAATCGATTTCTGAAAAAAAAAAAAAGAAAGAAGAAAGAGTATTTCCAAAATATTCATCAAGTATCAAGGTACAAACTTTCAAATAAAAATAAATCAAGGTTCAATGAAAGAAAAAACTGGGACATACATAGTTAGGCGCGCTGTGTACAAGTGTAGAGAAAAAACTTTTAGATGACTGACGGAAGTGAGGAATAAATAGGCAATAATTATAGAGAGAACCTAATAGGGATTTCTGATAGCCAATGTACTCCTCCTATGCTTAATGACGTACACTGCGTTGTAGACGGCTGTGAGGTAGACACACACACATGTACTCTTGTTTCTGGAGGTCTCATTTCGTTACTGTATGTCGTTTTCTTTCAGTAGATAATTAGTTCCCAAGAGATTTCTTCGTGTTCCGTGAAAACATTAGAACTGTCAATATTACATAATAAAGCATTGGAAATCGACAGTTTTTACATTTTATGCGGAAGAACCCACTTAACTTAAATCTTATTCTCCTGCTGCAGACTTGTTCATTTCACAAATGGAGAGGAAAACCAGTAATTTTCACGTAATTTCAACACCTAAAACAAGTAATAAAAATGTTCAATTGGAGTGGAAAAATAATCGCGTTTGTAACCTTTATTACCGAAACATATGATAACTGTATTTAATTTTAATATAATTTTTGATGTAAGTTTATTATGACCTTCAAGTAAAATACCCTTTTCGGCTCACCAATTTTAACCAAAATCTAATAACTAGATCCATATTGATATAAAAGTCCTATTTACCAAATTTGAGATGTTTTACATTATAATTTAATATAATTTTTGATGAAAGTCTAATATAACATTCAAGTAAAGTACTACTTCCGGTCTGCCAATGTTGACCAAAATTTATTATATTATTTATATTAATATGTAAATTTTATATACCTAGTGTGAGAAGTTTTGCATTATATTTTAATATAATTTTTGATGCAAATCAATAATGACCTTCAAGTAAAGTACCACTTCGGGTAATCCTGTAATGACCAAAAAGTGAGGTTCACAACTAGATTTTACAACAATCCTAAATACAAAATTTTAACTTTCTACGGCTAACCGTTTTTGACTTATGCGAAATACGCACGAACGTCTCTACGAAACTAGTCAAAATGTATTCAGGGATGGTCAAAATGGATATTTCCGTTGAAATCTGAAAACCGAAAATTTTCGCGATTACAATTCCTTAATTACAATTTCTTTGCTTCGTACAAGAAAGTAAAAAAAACATCATATCGCAAATAAAAATCTAAAACTAAAGGGAATGTTGTTTGGCATTAAATGATTTGCGTATACTTGAGCCTCTTTTGAAATTCATGCGAAAATTATTTAAAATATTTTATTAACCCTTTGCTTTTTAAAATTCGTGGAAAAGAACCAGATTTCTTCTCTCTTTGTGTTGATCAGATGCAATAAAATAATTTATACCCAAGAATAATTATACCTATAAACGCTTATACTAATCACAGCATGATTATATTTTCCTGATTCATCGAAACATTTTGTAATTTTAATGATGCCAACACAGTATTATGTTTAAACAAGGGAAATAAATTGTGGTAAGTTTTTTACATACGACCAAAACCAATGAACGTCGAACCTTAAAAGAAAGGAAGAAGAATTATGTCGCTCATTATTGAGGAAATTATATCCTTCACCAAAAACTCGAACGCTTGCTATATAATACCGATTGTAGAATTGAATTTGCATCATGAATTGTTCGGAATTATACAATTTTGTAAAACGTAAAATAATAATATTCACAAAACCAGCTGTACGAAATCTGCTGATCTATGACTATTCTTTAACCTCATCATTTCTGTTGATTACAAGCATTTTTGTAGATAAATAGAATAGTTCTTTGTCTTTCTTTATTTTAAAAGTAAAACAATCCGTATTCCCCAAAGGTCACTCGGTCTTTCAAAATACAATTGATGCTTTCGAATGGCGCCAGGGAATATTTTTTCAACCCCTATTGTGAGGAAGTTGAAAGCCATTGTTTATCCAGGTAGATCACTCAGGTGACTGAATGTTGAATGTCAACAATTGACAGGGATGTTCTTTTCAATTCGAATATCAAACGCATATAGATTTGTATATCGCTTCCATTTCCAAAGAGGTTCATTTTTTCATATTCATAAATTTCTAAAAAAAGTCGTCGATTGCCGCGTTCTGCTAATGAGCTAAGAAAATTAAATGATTATTTGTGTTTCATTCATTCAATAGTTGATGATTAGTTAGTGGGTGTTGTATCCAAGAATCTTTGTGGTGTCAGATCCAGTTTTATTGACCCTAGAGGTTTTTCGAAATATATTCAGTTTAGGCTGTTCTAAGCCTAGCTTGTTAAAGACAGAGAATTCATTGTTTAATAGGCATCGAATCGAAAATAGTAATTAAATAGCACCTGGTATATTTCATTATGGTAAAGATTTTCGCAAAGTTAATGTGGAACAAAGGTCTATAAAATAAGTCTTGACTCCTAAGGCTAGTCTATTCATACGACAACTGTCGGACGGTGTCGTGCGGTAAGATATCGTTGTATATTATTATCGCACCGGTGAACAGAGTGCAATAGTTATATCGTTCAAGTCCTGCCAATCGACATGATCTGGCAATCCTGAAAATAGACCCGGTTTCTGTACCCTTAGTATCTTAATGTTCATAAAAGAAGAAATGCAACAAGATGGAGTTTTTGCCCTATAAACTGTAGAAGTTATATTGACGTTTCTTTTCGTTATATTAACGAAATTCCCAGATAAGATGGCGTTGGTAGGTAGCAGCACTAGTTTCAGGACGATAGAAATATCTTGCGAGTGCATATTCATTCTTGCTGCAGCCCGCATATGAGGAGGCTCTGAGGGCAAAAGTGACCAAACCCACAAAATCTCTATGCTATAACATAATGCTCTAACATTGATTTATTTTGGTTCATGCAGTGCACTCTATAGAAAATGTTATATAAAGGTATACACATAGGTATTTGATACATTTGCAAACCTATTTTTCAAATATATTATCAGATAAAGACATTTGGTCTATCCCAATTAATTCTGTTATTAGTCGAAATGAAAAGAAAAAGTTTTTGCTCCCATAGCCTCATATATCAGGACGATAAAATTATCGTCCGATATTTATCGGAGTGCGTAAAAAGAATCATTTCCATAATGTTTATATATATATATATATATATATATATATATATATATATATATATATATATATATATATATATATAAAAATTTCCACTACGAAATCTCCATTCTTCCTTCAATTGACTAAAATTCAAAAGGAATGGCATTGTTGCATGTGAATTGTTTTCTTAAATGAGCCGCTTTCTCAATACCAACGAAGGGATTATTTTATAGAGGTAAGGGATGGCCAAAGAGTATGTCAAATAAAAGATCACGAACA
The DNA here is from genome assembly GCA_948150685.1 of Rhaphigaster nebulosa. Lineage (NCBI taxonomy): Eukaryota > Metazoa > Arthropoda > Insecta > Hemiptera > Pentatomidae > Rhaphigaster > Rhaphigaster nebulosa. Next base: position 54,264,467 of record OX411306.1, on the reverse strand, counting down.
GACATGTTCGTAAGTTATCACAAAATAACCATTAAAACGCTATATAAATTCTGTAATAATATATACTTTCAAAAAATCACATCTAAGAATGCCTATACTTTTCCTCAACTAACAATCTGTTTCAAAATTATTCCTTTGGTTAGCATAATATAATCATAATACATGCAAAACAATTTTCGGACAGCCTAAGTTTGCTAACGATTTTTACCAGCAAAAATGAACTATTTTATGAAGGCAGATTAAAAAGATATATCTTTCCATTTTCTTTCGCCTATTTTCTGCCGAAACGACTCCAATTATTTTCTTTAGTCGATAGTCGGTCATTTCTGTTTTGAAGGATATGAAATATTGGTCCAGGCCTAAGGTTTGTTGTGGAATATTTCTTCCTCTGCAACCATTATTTTGCCATCTGAGGATTCTCTGAAAAACGTTTTCTCTGACTGAAGAAAAAGAACAGTAGAGCAAAAGTAGCTTCTGTATAAAAAAAATAAACTATGCGAATCCACATCGCTACAGATAAAGAATATAGTGCATTTCATTAACTTATACATAAATGATGTTTTTCAATGGAAGGCATTTTCATTAGAAAATACTATTCCCCATATTATTACCCTGACAAATAAATTACTTTACTGTTAACTGCGATTTAAATTAATCATCCGGCCAACACGATGCGAGTACATCAAAATAAATCTCAATAGTTTTCATTCATATACATGTCCTATACCCATGTTTTGAAACTTGCGGAGTATATAATCTAGAATCAATATTCTAATATTGTATTCTACTATCAAATTTGAGAACAGAAGTACGATTATATATTAATGCAACTAACAATTTGCAAGGGATTAGAGTTTTGTGATAAATTTTAAAACTAAATAGTCTTTAAAAAAATGTTTGTTCTTTTTATTTTGATATAAAAAATATTTTATAATACTTTCATGGAACATGAATAACTTTTTATTTCAGTTATATTTGCTAAGGTGAAAACGTAATTTCCTCTTCTGTATAGAATAAAGTAAATATTTGGTGTCAATACAAGCCAGCTAAAGCTATATACGTATGTGGTTGTTTATAAACCAGAAGTATAGTATTTATAGTTGTGTTTATTGAAATGATTGAATTTTCCAACAATTTTCATAAGTCGAAAGGATTTTTTTTTTTAAATCATTTCTACCCAATAAGTGAAATTTATAGATAGATGTCGCTGATGGAGAGAGAGAAAGAAATTCCTAATTAATATCAATGCTGCCCAAATATCTTGGATTGCTACACACAGCATAGTCATCAATGTAATGCTAGACACAATATATATATATATATATATATATATATATATATATATATATATATATATAAATGTGATATTATAATATATTACATATAACTATATGTGATAGTTGTGGGTCACTGGAAAAGCGAAGTAAGGGATAGATTAGAGAGTGATAGAAGGTTTACAGCAAAAAAAAGGGAACACAATAATAGATATAATGTGGAAATGTAGTGATGAGAATAATGAAAGCAAAAAAAATATGTATATATTTTATATTTATAAATATAAATATATATATATATATATATATATATATATATATATATATATATATATGTATATATATATATATATATATATATATATACATATATATATATACATATATATATATATATATATATATATATATATATATATATATATATATATATATATATATTTATATTTATGAATATAAAATATATACATATTTTTTTTGCTTTCATTATTCTCATCACTACATTTCCACATTATATCTATTATTGTGTTCCCTTTTTTTTGCTGTAAACCTTCTATCACTCTCTAATCTATCCCTTACTTCGCTTTTCCAGTGACCCACAACTATCACTAGAAATAACGCTGTTATCTTTCTTTTTTTAACATAAATAAAAAATAACAAATAACTAATAAAATAACTACTTAAAAATTAATCAAATGTTCGCATTTTGACAAGCATACCTAAGCATCAAATTAGTACAAGAATTAATAATAATTTTTTTTTCTGATTATTATTTGTTTCTGGATTGAACAGACCCTACTCTTTTCTCAGCACTGGAAGAGATTTAAATTTAAATATGCAAATTATACTATGCGCATCCCACCATCAACATAATATGATTGGAGCTTTATCTCCTTTTCTTATCGCCAATACCTTACACTTTCTTTTTTTTCACTGATTACTAAGTGTTTTTTTTTGTGCATGCCTGCATGCATGATTCTTCCTTAACTTGCAAGCAGCGATACCTATGACCGTCATTTAGTGCTGATTTGATAATTAAATTCCCCGCCACAATTCAAATTACCACCCGGACCCTATTTCATAATAAAGTACAAGTACAAATGAGAAAAGTACAAGTGGAAAGTTTCGTATTGAGAGATTATAAGTTACTTATCGTCAATAGATAATAATAATTTTATCCATCATCCATTGTGTCTCAGTAATTTTTTTTATTTTCAAAACGTGGTTTGGTACAAAGTGAGGGAATGAAAAATTTGATTTTATTTTTTTTCTCTCACATCATTATAATGGCATTAAAAATAAATGTTGTTAATTATAGCTCCACTAATTATACCTTTATTTACAAAAAATAAATAAATACACATATATTTATATAATATATATATATATATATATATATATATATATATATATATATATATATATTTTTTAAATTATATAAAATATGAAATGTATTGAATGTACAGAACATAGTATAGTCTAATCATAAGTATATGAATTAATTAATCACACAAGAAAAGTTTATAAGCCAAAACAACCAAATAAAACATCTGTTGTTTATACAAAAATTAATATTATAACTTTATATTTTAAAAATATATGAAAAAAATTATTAATATTATTTTTGGCCTCTCTTGAAAAGTTTTGATTTTTTTTATCATTAGGCACCTTTTTCTTCAGATATATCAGCTTAAAATGTTGTCTTATTGAAGCTGACATTCCTGTATAACTACTGAATAAAGGGATTTTCAAAGAATTCATGATTTGTAAATTTAATAGCAACACAAATCAAACCAATCAAAAAATTTTATTTTCAATCAACAGCCCATCTCACATTTTTTATTAATAAAAAAATCCTTTATTCAATAGACGTAATATGCGAGAAATAAAATGCATCCAAAATACCATTAAATGAATTCATTTTTTCCCGTTTTGGGGAAAAAAGTACCTTTGATAACCTGTAAAAATTCTACATCAGCGACCCCTTTATAAAAGAAATTCGTGGCTACAGATTACAAAATGATACATTCGAAAACAAACTGATATTAATCCCTCAATATAAGAGTACTTCGTCTCTATAAATTAATGTAATATATAAAATTTGACGAAATTCAATGGCCCGCTATAGGATCCTTTCTCATAAAAAAATGGTTGCAATTATAAGGATCTGTTAATTTGGGCATTTAACTACTTCTTTTTATATTTTATTTTTTATTTTAAGGGGCAAAGACGTTTCGTTCTTAATCTCCAGGGACATTATTAACGCTAGGATTACTTAAAGCATTTAGTTCAGCTGTCCTCCATCTTACAAATGCATAGTAATTATTCTTGTAGTCATGGTTTGTTCCTTGTGTTCTTCCTTTTTCACCAAGGTAAGAATAATCGACCTCTTTAATATCATCTGTTATCCCACCCCATATTGTGGCTAAGCACGTCTTTATTTTTCTATGTACCTCCTCCGAAGTTCTTCGAATGTATTCTTAAACTCCAAGGCGATATTGTCTCTTATTAGAGGAGTTTTTAGTTTCTGTAGGTAATAGATTTCAAGTCATTTCCTAATCTTATGAAAAACAAATTTTGGAATAACAGGCACAGAAAATGTATCAACAAATTTTAAGAGTTCTTAACAGAGATATCTTCTGAATATAGAGTCATTTGATTTCTTTTTTCTTTAGTTATTACAAAATCCTAAACGGAATTCAGATTTTAATCGAGAGTTATGAGCATTGGTCCCAGGTTGTCGAAACTTATCGCTACAATAATCCAGTTTTAAGTTATATTGAAGTTCATTAAATTCCTGATTATCTTCTTCGTACTACTCAATGTTCATTTTTTTTTTTTATACTTTATTTATCCAACGCCCACTCTTGGCATATTTGTCATTTGGCAATGCACAGAGCAATAAATAATGGATATCCTGATTGGTTCCTCATCTGTAGATGCCGCTTGCAAAGCCATACAGACGTTCAAGTGTTCTGCACCAACATCCCCCTATCGAAAAAGAGGACACTCCGATGAGTCAAGAACCCTAATTCTATGGAGATGGGCCTGGTAGTCATGAAATTGTCATGCGGAAAAGGGCAACACTAATGGCTCCGAGGGAGGCTATTAGAGATTGGGACATCTGTGACATTTTCCAATTTTCACCATCGGAGGAGGCAATATGGCAACTCTTTATCGAGCCCTTTATTTGTGAATCAATTCTGGCTTTGCTTGAAAGAGAAGATGGAAGGATGCGTCGCTGTGGTAGAGAAGCTCCTATCTTGGCCAGCTCTTCTGCCTTATCATTTCCAACATTCCCTACGTGGCTTGGGATCCACTGCATTATTTGCTCCCAACCCGTATTAGCCAAATAGTCCAAAGCTTTTCGACATTTCACGGTATTATCACATTCAATGTAGCTGTTATTTGACAGACTTAGTATGGTGGCTTGGGAGTCGATGAAAAATACAGCTATCCTTGAGGGCTCTGCTCTATTCAGGTCTAGTGCAGCGTCATACACTGAAGGTACTTCACCGCCATAGTAACTAAGTGGATCTCCAACAGCAATGCTTCCTTGGCAAAGAATGCAGTAACCACCAGTTTTTCCAGAGCTTGGCAAGGATAATCTATTGCGAAAATAAATGCGTGAAGGGATTAAATCTAAAAGGCATCGAAGAAGATGATTATTGTGGGCCTGTGAGGAGAAAATTGCATTTTGTTGCGAAAATCTCTTTGCTGTTTTTATAGAACTATTGAATTATTTTATTTAATTCTAAGCAAAAAAAATAAAATAAATAATTTGCAATGTAATCATAAAATATTTGGGGAAAGTAAAGTTCCAGAAAAGATACTTAAATTTTCAAGATTTCATTGGAATTTATAGAAATATTTAATTCAGTTTTTAAAAATTAAAATATTCTGTTAAAAAATCTTAATTACATTTGAGAAAACATATAGATTTTCTAAAAATATTAAAACTGTATAACGAAATTTATACAATTTACTATTTAATTTAATGATATGATAACAATTAATTGAGGAAATTCTTTTGTAAGAAAATTAAATAAATACAGGAGTGTTGACTGTAGAATGGCAGTTGAGTGCTCCTTGTGCAGTTTAACTCGAAGATGAGTACGGTGTCTAAACGTATTTCCATTACTGAACTTTCAAGAAAAACCATGTGCAGAGTAACATATAGAGTTCCAAGAGAATCCAAAATCGATTATTACGGGTTGTAATAGTTGCAACCACGGTAAAATACCGCCAATAATTGTTTTATACAAACAAGTGCTGTTTTAACCACTTGGAATTACTTAAGCGTACCTTCCTCATTTTTCTCATTTCTTTTTTGGTTGAGTTATGGGGAAGTTGCAATACGGCTTAAAATTTAATTTTACGTCTTTATTACTTACTTGATTTGTACTAGATAGGCTTGATTCAGTTGAAATTTGCTATATTTCAGTGTATGCACCTTCCGGTTGTATGTGGATTTCTGTTTAGAAGTAATTTCACATAATACGATATCAAATAATATAAATAATTTTTATATATTCTTGATTAATAAGTATCTATAGTTTAAAAGATCCACGAAAAATAGGCTCCGGTCTAAAATTCCATGCTATCTACAGCTTATGCCAACCGGCGGATATTCAGATATTCGAAAGAGTAGTTTACAACCATCGGTTAGAGTAAAGTGATGCTGTTGGTCTGAGGCAAACTTGGCTCGGGAAATGTGCACCTGTACACTCCCCTACACACACACACACATACACACAGTTCGGTAATCTTCAGTAAAAAGACTACGCCCACCAATCTAGATGATAGTAAGTATAGAGCGTATATTTTGATTTCATCTTTTTTATGGGGGAAACTCTTATCATAATATGTTACGTGAGGATTTTAAACAATGAGCTTAGCAAATGATAAAACGAAGAAATATATTTTTTTCATACTCTTCATGAATATAAGAGAGCAGTATATGACATAGCGATGTTAGGACAGTGTCTAACATCATCTGTTACTGTCAACATTTTAAGGATGATATTTCTAAATTGGGTTTGGAATTTAGACAGATATATAATAGGTATTATAAAATTGTTGTAATAAATATCTAATATCAATAAGTAATTTGAACAGCTGTACAAACTAAATCGGTATAAAGAAATATAATATAATTTATAATATAATATAATCTAATAATATAACTGTTACAGCGGTTCTCCAATACTTTATTTCGGATTTTGTTGTTGCATTTGTGTGTGTGTGTGTGTGTGTGTGTGTGTGTGTGTGGGTGCGTGCGTGCGTGCGTGCGTGCGTGCGTGCGTGCGTGCGTGCGTGCGTGCGTGTGTGTGTGTGTATATATATACGACTTGCTATTGACCGCAATGACTGGGAAAAGGCGGTTGAGAGGTATATATATATATATATATATATATATATATATATATATATATATATATATATATATATATATATATATATATATATTATTATTATTATTATTTAACGACTCGATAGGCGCCTGAAGCTGCCTTTGGCCCTCTCAACTCTCTTTTCCCAGTCATTGCGGTCAATAGCAAGTCTGCTGAGCACTCGGAACATCCTCAAGTCCTCAGCTACCGAGTCTTTTAACCTTCCCTTCGGTCTTCCGCATGGTCTGACTTCATCCGGAGATCCATAATATAATTGCCTGACTGCTCTACCATCATCCGTCCTGATTACGTGCCCCAGCCATTTGAAATGCTGAATTCGGAGATCGTCGTATAAGTCGTAGATTTCTTCTCAAGCGGTACGAACCATTTCCCCTGACAGGACCCATGATGCGTCTCAACACTTTTCTTTCAGTTTTTTTTCAGCCAGGATCTTGCCTAGGGTCCCGGTTGCACGTGAATGGTCAACGCGGGTCATATGATTTTTTTGTACAGAGTCACTCCGACTAAGCAGTTAACTACGGAGGAAACTTCTTAGGACAAAATATGCTTAGTTAGCCCTCATAAAATATTTTCAATTTCCTCCTCTCCTTCCATCTGATCATTTATTATGGGCCAAGATACTTAAAAGTGGACACATACTGGAACGTATACTTTTCCACTACATAATGCTTTGGCATTAGATAGGCCCATTCTCTCTGCTTCTCTTTCTAACCATTCTCAGGCCTCCTACTAGCCTTGAGGGATAACCCAATCAGATCCACATCATCTGCATAACCAAGCACTTGAGTCATTTTATTAAAAATTATATATGACTGATTAAACTCGGCTCTTTTCACCATAATGGAGGACAAAATTAAATAGCAGGGGCGAGAGGGGGTCACCCTGGCATATTCAGTCTTATAAGAACTAAAAATAAAAAAATAAAAGATTACTAAATATCGATAAATGGAAAAAATCCTGTAGTGTTTCATATCAGAAACAGCCATTTTTTTATTGCAACATCAATTACTCCCATGAAATTAGAAAGTTTAGGAATATTGACTAGTGAAAAATAAACTATAAGCAAAGCTGACAACGTCCGCTAAATCAGCCGCCAATCATAAGACATAAAAATTTTCTTTTGACGCGTGTTGAATAATTGGAATGGTCTGAGTAGCGAAGGTACCGATTGAGAAACATTTTACTTGCCTGGTGCCTCAATGATAATTATCAAGTAGTTTATGACGCAATTGCTAAGTAACTCATGAGTATAGAGAAGATACAGGGGCATCTCATTAGCCAACTATCACATAATAAGGCATAATAACTACATTTTGGCCATGAAAATGAATTAGTTGTTTGAAAAATAAATAAAAGTCCACTCAACCGAACAAAAGATTAATATTCAGATTCGCAGTATTACTTATAGTATTATCATAATTATTATGGTATTGTTAGAGTTATGATATTATTATTCATAAGATTATTCTCTCCGACTTATTAAGAAGAGATAAAAAGAAGTGAGATTTATCTCGTATCGATTTACAAGAAAGTTCTAAATCGCCTCCACCTTTGAGGTAAATATCCGTTTTGTAAATATCCACAAATTTATTTATATAATTTATAAGAAAGATTATTTTTTTCATTGTATGTACGAATTTTTCCTTTATTATTATTATTTTTCAAATTTAAATTAACTCTTGTTCTTTCTTTCATCTTCAGTTCGTTAAAACCGGTAAATGCAAATAATAAATAAATGGTTAATAAGAAAGCTTGGATTGCTATAACACCTATAAAAATTGAGTGCTGACTTTCTAGATAACGAAGAATATTAAATAATAATTATTAGTTGTTTTATATTGTCTTTAGATAAGTCGTAAAAAATATTTCTTCTTGAAGGGAAGTAAAAAGTTATAAAGAATAGGAAACCTCCCTCATTCTAGAGGAGTCTTCTTATTCTCAGCCGTAATTGCGGCACCTAAGGTGACTTTTATTGGAGAAATTTATAGTTAGTTGGTCCAATTTACGACTTTTGAGTCGTTAAGCTCTGTAATTGACAGTTTTATGACACCGTTTCCATTTTTTTGTCCCATGTATCATTTTTGTTTTTACTCGCATTAAACGTTTATTTCAATACCGGATGACCAGACGAGTTATATAAGTATTGCTGTGAAGTAAAAATTGATTGTTTTCAATTGAATTGAGGTTCTCACACTGTGAATTTCGAGGTGAAGGAAAAAATGTATTGTTAAATGCATTACGTGGTCAAGTTTTGGTTAAAAATGTGTCTGTTTGGAATGTTTTAATTATTTACCATGCTTTCTACTCACTACGGTTATTAAAATCATTTTGTTACTGTTTTTTATTTAATAATGCTGAAAAAACATCTTATGGGTTAAAAAAAACATTACAACTTATTGGTTCGGTACTTATAATTAATAATAAATACGGTTGCATGACCAAAGGATAAACCGGGAGGAGATGTGGTTCAGCATCCACGCTCTCACCGATCCAATGAAGGATCAGGTGCCCACTTTATAGAGGCTGGAGAGTACAGAATCGAAAATAGTACCATAATAATGTATCCACTTATTGGTATCCACGATTTGATATTTTTTGATAGCTGGTGTCAATTTTCATTTAGCACAGGTAAAAAAGTATATAAAAAAAAGTGTCCATTGATGAAACGTTGTAAAAACATTTCATTTGTCAAAAGAATGAAGAATCAAAAGATTCCATAAAACTTCTATTATGTAAAGGTGTTTTTTGAGAAGGGTGTTTTTTTACGTATGCGTGGGTTTTGAAACCGAAAAAATCTGTTTTGGTCAAATCTAGCTATGTTTTTTGAGCATTTTTTTACGTAAAATCTAATGAAAACGAAAGAAAGACGATATAAACACCCCCTAAAAAAGTTATACTCATTATTACAGTAGAAAATGCACACATTTTTTATCAATTAAAATATTTTACCACTGAAAGGAATCTAAAATGATTAATCAAACTAAATGAACAATTTAAATTTATTACAAGATAGTAGCAGTATGTAATCAAATAACTGAACAGCAGTGGATAATTAAAATAATATTATTCAGTTTGAGTAATAAAGAACAAATAATGAAATGAGGTACTCAAGTGTATGATTCACAAGAAATCATCGAAGAAAATAAAACAAGTTTGGTTTATTAATTCTCTTTTTCTGAGTCAACCCCAGATATCAAATTTTCAGGGTCAATTAGAATTGATTCCCATTAGGGTTATTTCAGGGTCAGCGCAAAAAATACTAAAAAAAACATGTGTTGCCTATGTAGATTTGACCAAACCAGATTTTTTCGATTTTAACTCCAACATTTGCCCCCTTCTCCCCTCAAAAACGCCCTTCCACCATAGAAATTTTTATGGGTTCTTTTGATTCTTCATTCTTATAACAAATGAAACGTTTAGACAAAGTTTCATCAATGGAACATTATTTTTATTTATATATATATATATATATATATATATAAATATATATATATATATATATATATATATATATATATATATATATATATATAGTTATCTAAGATAACAACATCTGACTAGATTAAAGGTTATGGTAAATAAATTAATGGATTTTATAATCTGTAGTGGGCAATTTTTTTAGAAAAAGAATAAATTTATCGTTTGTTACTAAATATATATATATATATATATATATATATATATATATATATATATATATAAGTTAAGTGGAGAGTTTAGGATTATGGGGAAAAATATATACATAAACATAGCAAATCCTATATAAGGCTGTAGAAAAGTAAATAAAGCCAGTTGTATTCTAGACATTGTGGTGTACGTTTCATCCTCCCAACCTCTCTTTTTTTTTGTGTTTCGTGCCGAACAAGTTTTAACTGGTGCCGAAACCCGGGACCTTTAGATATTAGCGAGTCCTAACAGAAATTAATTTCGCTAGCGCATATGCCGCTTCGACCAAGCACTTTAGACGAAGTGGTACGCGAAATTCAGAGCGAACTTCAGACGTCTGCGAGGATGACGGAAGAAAGTAACACCTCAACAGCAGCGAGCGCTGAGATGATGCAGGCGGTTAATGCAGAAATGATGCGTTTGGAATGGATGCGGATGAGGACCGCGACGGCCACGTATTTGAAAACTGCGATAGCGGAGTTGGAAAAGTTCGGAGGTGAGATAGGCCATCTTAATCATTTCTTGAAGAGAGGGCAACAAATTCACGTACTGCTGGAGTCTAAGATAACAGCGGGATTGGTAGATCAACTTGATGTCTTAGAATTGAGGGCGTCGTTAGTAGGAAGGGTGCGACGCAGTATTCTAAATTACATCCAGGCAGACGAGCTGACGGCGTGGGACGAGGTGGTGCGGCGTCTAAAACAGGCGTATGGCGGAGGAAGATGGTCGCCGGAAGAAGATCTGTATCGGCTGTTTACGGAAACCCGCCAGGCAGGGCAGTCGGGGTATTCGTTTGCAGCAACGATGCTACGCCAATACGTAGCTATTGCTGAGAAGATCGTCGAGACCGTCGGCCAGGCAGAGGCAGGCCAACAGTTGGCCATTTACGATAAAATTCTGAAGGTGCAGTTAGGAAGAAATTTAAGGACGAAAGAAAAATTCGCTGCAGAAAAGACTTTCCTAGACTGCGTCAGAGAAGTCATGGATCGCGAGGCGCGGGAGCAGGAAGAAGACGAGGTTCAGTCGGAGCATGGGTGGCAGCAAGTGGGATCCAGGCATAGGAGAAACTTTCAGAGGCTTCCGCCAAGGAGAGACGAACAGCGCAGCGGCCGCAAAGAGGAGCGCAGCTCACGCAGAGACGAGCGCGGATTTCGTAGAAAGGAAGATGGGCAAAGGTTCACCTCTCGGAAACCACGTAAAGATGATAGGAGATGTTACGAGTGCAGTAGGACAGGGCACGTTGCGGCGAACTGCCCGTCCGTGAAATGCTTCGAGTGTGGTGAAAAGGGGCATGTAGCACGGGCATGTCCATGGATCCATTCGAAGAGACCACGAGAGGAGCCAATGGAAGTTAACACGCACCGAACGCGGCACGCACGTCGTGCGACATCATCGAGCTCGGGGGAAACGACATCATCAAGCTCTAGCGGAGAAGAGGAGGAGCAGCCGACTTCGTGGGCACAAATCACGAAGGGACGTAGCAGCAGGAAACTACGGCCAACAGCAACAGCAGCAACGGCGAGGAAGGAGACCCAAATTTGAGGAGACGCGGGCAACCACAGAGACTATAAATATGAGGTAAATACTATATGTAATGTGTGGGATAGGTTGCCCATAGTAGAGGGGAGTCAGGGGAAGATTAGGGTCCTCATTGATACGGGGAGCACGAGTACTCTCGTGAGCAAAGGGATGCTAGGGTGCACTGACGTGGTTGAGAAATGTAGATGTTCGATAACCACTTTGAGCGGGGCCTGCGCAGTGCTGGGAGAATATCAATGGAATTTGCGAGAATTAACGGGGCGCGATGTAACAATGGCTGTCCACGTGCTGAGTGAACTAGCACCCCAGTACGATGTCTTAATTGGATGCGATGTCCTAGATTCGGTTGGTTTTCGGTTAGAAGGGAGTAACGGTAACTGGAAAATACAGTTGGGGAGTAAGACACACCAGGGCCGGTTCCGAACGGCGCAGTCAAGTTTTCGTACGACTACCCTAACGGCGGGGGCAAGGGGCGGCAGAATAGGGGCTTTACTCGAGGAGTTTAGGGATGCGTTCTATGTGGAAGGGGGGGCATTACCGGCTACCGAGCGGACATGCCACGAAATTAATTTGAAAGAAAATAAAATTTCGTATACGAAGGGGCGGAGATATCCGCAGTCACTAACTGCCATAATCCAACAGGAAATTCAGGTTCTTTTGCGTCAGGGAATTATTAGAGAAAGCACCTCTCCGTTTAGTAGTCCATTATGGGTAGTGGAGAAACGTAAAACCGATCCTCGGGCGGGACCTTCATATCGTCTCGTCGTTGACTATAGGAAACTCAACGAGAACACTGTGGACGAGAGGTATCCGTGACCGCGGTTGGAGGATATGCTAGACAGACTCGCTGGCGCTCGGGTGTTTTCAACGCTTGACCTGAAAGCGGGGTATCATCAGGTGCGCATGCGTCTCGAAGACATCGAAAAAACGGCCTTTACATTCGGTAGGGGGCACTACGAATTTGTGCGCATGCCATTCGGGCTTAAAAACGCACCTCTGACCTTCCAAAGACTCATGGATGAGTTTCTACGCGGCTTGGGCGAAGACTTTTGTCAGATCTACATGGATTACCTAATCGTCTTTAGCCCATCCCCCGCGACGCATGAGAACCATCTCCGTGCAGTTTTGTCTAGAATTGGGGAATTCGGTCTTAGGCTGTCAGAGTCGAAATCGGTGTTTTGCCAGAAGCAAATAAAATTTTTGGGGCACATAGTGTCGGCCGATGGAGTACGACCAGACCCAGCGAGGGTCGAGGCAATTTCTAAAGTAAAGCCACCCGCTAACCAGAAATCCCTCAAGAGTTTTCTCGGCATGGTCAACTACTATCGACGGTTTGTTCCTCATGTAGCGGACACAGTCGCGAGCTTGACCCAATTGCTAAAGAAAGGGCGGCCGTTTGTTTTTACGGAGGAGCATCTGCGGTGCTTTGAGCAGTGTAAACTTGCACTCATGGGGGAACCGGTACTCGCCTTTCCCGACTTTTCCCGCGAGTTTATCGTTACCACCGACGCGAGCGATAAGGCACTCGGGGCAGTGTTATCACAACAGGATGATTCGGGGGACCGCCCAATTGCATTCGCTAGCAAACAGCTTTCCGATGCGGAAACCCGATATAGCGCTCTGGAGCGTGAATTACTTGCAGTAATCTGGGCGGTAGAATACTTTAAGCCGTACATTTTTGGAAGGCATTTCAAGCTTCGCACCGACCATAAGCCCCTATTGTGGACAGACGGCCTGAAGGAGTCGTCAGCACGGGTGGGACGTTGGAAAGAAAGGTTACGGGCTTATTCCTTCTCCATTGCCCACCAGAAAGGTAGCAAAAACGTTGTCGCTGATTGGCTTTCCCGAGCGATATACGCGAATCCTTTACACGGCGGGGGGCCGTCGCAGGACCCAGACAGTCGCGATAGTGTACACGTAGATGAGGACACGGTGGACGCAGACGAGACCCCGGCTATGGCGAGACCACCCCAGCTCCCCGAAAGTGATTCGCCGATTAATCGGCATACCCGGCAGATTATCTGGAAAACCCGAACCGCAGGTATCTCTAAATCGGAGCACGAGCGTTACGGACGGCATAGAATCGTCACGGTATGGACTTTGGCCTCGATGAGATTGCAACGATCTTGGAATCGACAACAAAAAGGGTAAAGACGTATCACTTGTACGTCGGCAATAAGACAGTTTTGGACCGCATAAGGCACATGAGGGAAACTGAACGCATAGGGGGGGATAGAAACTTCGTTTTATGTAGACATCTGGTCGAGACGATCAAAGACGAGGGACAGCAGCGGGAGCTGGTACGCGCTTACCACGAGGGCAAGACGAACCACAGGGGGGTTCCAGAAACGTTGGCTGCGCTTCAACGGCGATATTATTGGCACCATATGAAACGCTCCGTTCGCGCAGTACTGAAAGAATGCACGGTGTGCCATCGAGCGAAATACTACCGACACCCCGTGGTTATTCACCCGGAAATAACCCCGACACCAAATTCTCCGTTATTAGACGTTCAAGTGGACGTATTTTCCTGGGAGGGGTCACACTGGCTTACGATTTTAGATACGTTTAGTAAGCTGGCCATGGCGTATTCGCTCGAGTCAAGGTCTGCCGACGCTATTTGGGAAGGGCTATTACAGTGGATCGCTTGCTACGGGGTGCCCCAGAGGGTGACCTCGGATGGGGGAAGGGAATTTCGCAATAGTCGTACTACTACGGAATGTGCCGAACTTCAGATCGACTGGCACTTCAACTCCCCAGGGAATCCGCAGGCAAGAGGGGCCATAAAGAGGTTCCATAGTACGCTAGGAGAGCATTTACGCCTCTTTCATATCAACAGGGAATTAGGACCTGAGGCGGCAATGCCAAGAGCGATTTTGGCATATAATAATACCATTCACGCGGCTACGGGGTTCACACCAGTCGAGGTAGTGTTCGGACATCCCCTGCGCAACAGAGGCGACCTCTTAACGGCGATGACTACGCAGTTGCGCGATACGGTATCACATAGGCGGCGACGGTTGTGGGAAACTACTGTGAAAACCCGCAGTAGAATCGCTAAGGGGAAGGAAGCGAGAGCCGTACGGGTCGGTATGGCCGCGCCAGATCAATCACATAGGATCAAGCTGGGGTCGATCGTTTACCGCCGACCACCTTCTCGTCGGACAAAAGGAGAACCCCGGTTCGAGGGGCCGTTCAGGGTGGTAGCACTCAGAGAACACAATATTGTATCGATACAAGAGATTCAAGGCGCACAAAGAGTGCGACATACCCACGTCAGGCATCTCCGCATCCCTTTGGACGCGGGTAACAATTGAGACAATTGTGGAAGTGTATATAGTTCAGTGAATAGAGCACATCGAAGTTATCCTTTTGTTAACTCGACCTAGTTTTAAGTCTTGTTGTATATAGTTTTATGGGCCTTTGTGTTCATTAGTTATTGTAAATTAGTAATTATAAGTAGTTTTAGTTATAAGTCTGTAATTTTGTTTTGTGGGTTGTTTTAACAGTTTGTTTTCTTTTTTTTTAGAGTGGTTAAGCATTATGTAGTTATTTGTATATATCTTTTGGTTTCTGTATATTATATTTTGTGCTGATGTTCATTTATATATTTTTTCTCAGAGTTCACTTCGTGAACTGGTGCGGGGGAGTTAAGTGGAGAGTTTAGGATTATGGGGAAAAATATATAAATAAACATAGCAAATCCTATATAAGGCTGTAGAAAAGTAAATAAAGCCAGTTGTATTCTAGACATTGTGGTGTACGTTTCATCCTCCCAACCTCTCTTTTTTTATATATATATATATATATACATTCTAAACAAAAAAAAAAGTTACGATATAGAATTATTATTTAGTTTATATCAAAACATTGATTTAGATCTTGTTACTACTGAAACTCGACTGACCAGTAAAAGTATCTTCAATATATTTACAATATCAAATTTATAGGACGGACCACCCTGATAGAAGAGCTCATGCCAGTACTGCTGTCTTGTCCTTCCATCAGTCCATCAGTCCTCATCCCATCACTTACTCCTCCTACTAGTACATGATTTCCTACAAACCACCGCTGAAGCAATCGAAACCTTCTCGTTTCCAACCACAATTGCATCAGCAAACTCCTTAATTGTGGTCAAGTACACTCGAAAAAAAAAAATAGTTTAAATATTTAAAGGATTAGTACTTCAATCGATGAAGGAATTTTTGGAATTTAAAGATAGATGTAAAGGCTATTGAGATAGAAATGGATAAAGAATCGCAACTGGAGGTGGCACGAATGATAAATGATTCTGCGGTAAGAAATACAATAGTCAGCAGGATTAGTTCTTGAATGGATACAGAGGATGTATAAGCTCATGTTGACAGTATCATACATATAGGGAGTTTTTATTTTATAAGGATTTGGTGTGAGCAATTCTATTCCAGCAAGTGACGTGAGAGACCCTGATGATTCGTATTAAATAATCTATTAACAATCTAATCCTTGAACACACAAGATGCGAAAAAATTAATGCCCTCCACCACTTCTCTCGTAATATAAAATAAATACGTAAGATTGGTTGGCATAAACATCCTGTTTCCGAAACTTTTAATATCATAAAGCAAGAAAGAAAAGGAAAAAAAATCTTCTTCTTTCATTATTTAGTAAAATATTGTTTGTGATAAAATGGTATGGTTTTTGACGAAGGTCTTGATTAAATTTATTTTAATAAATCTATCTATTAATCTCAAAATTGATTTCAATAAAGAAACCCATATTTAAAGTATGGTTACCTCTGAATTTTGCAACCCTATAAAAAAAAATATATAAATAACTCGTTCGCACGTGATATTATAATTCTCGTGCAACAAAATATGAAATGTTTCATCGAAAAACCCGGACGAAGGTCAGACCCTTAAAAGCGACAGTGTGAAGTCAGCATTTTACTCTGTTAAAAATAACTGATTACTCCTCATGCCCTTGTGGATGTTTTTTTTTCCTTATTGAAATGGATTGAAAAAATAATTTTAATAATAATGACTTTTTGAGTCGATGTGTAAGTTCTGTCTTCTTTGAAGCTCATTATTATTTTTGTATATTTTTTTAAATAGCTTTTATTTATTCACGCATTTCACAATCTACTATATTCAATGACAATAAGTAATTGATATAAATGTACAAACTCATACCTAATTTACTGGAAAAAATTAGTTATAAATTAAAAAAATAAAGACCATCATTAAAGATCTAGAATGAGTGTACGTATTTATTTCAGAATATAAAGAATTAAAAAAGTATTTTAGGATTTAATTTTCATTATTAAATATTGCAATTTCTTTGTACAAAGTTCGGAGTCTTTCTTTTTTTCCGCCTGAAGCCACTTAACAAAGCATGGAAATGGAAGAAACGCTGAGCAAGATAAATGTTACGCAAGGAAATATACTCCTTTTGCTCTTGTACAAAGTTTAGAAGTAATTATACCCACAAAGTCATCATAATTAACCAATGTCTCTAAAGCTAACGAGATTACACTTTTGAAGTACTCCGGCTTCCAAACTTAACTTTTAAAAAACCTAACTCTGATCTCTTTACAAATGTGTCAGAGTGCACATATATACAATATATGTATGTGCACTCTGACACATTAGTGTCTATAACTCTATAGCTAACCTTAATAGTCCTTTAAAACGTTAACAAAGTTTTTAAGAATAGTATCGCAAATATATACACAAATATATTGTTATGTATTGAGAATACTGGCATTGAAGGAAATCATTAAGAGTAAATAATAGTAATTAGAATATGGATAAATTAAATAATGATGCCTCCTAGTTCATAAACATAAATAAATTGCATTTTCAAACAAAGAAAAGTGGGTCTCAACCTGGAAGGCGGGGGGTGCAGTTCGAGGGTGCCACTTAAACCGTCATAAAGATAAAACTAGAGACCAGGTGCAATAAGATCTACCGCCCAAGGATACAGAAAATAAGAAGAATTGGAAAAATGGTCCAAACATTTCCAAGGCCTTTTCAAGAATTCTTATAGCATCAAACAATAACATATCCCAAAAGGAGAGTGGGGACAAAATGCATCTATTCAAGAAGGAGAAGGGGAAAAAAGGGAGAAGAGACAGAGAAAACAGAAATAAGGTAGTTCTTGGAAGAAGCCAGATGACGGAGGTCCACAGAGGGTGCAGTTGAGCAGTCCATCGAGAGACGGAGTTCGAGCTAGAAGGGAGAGTAGGAGGCAGATGCAGGAGAGAGAAACCTAGACCATCGAGCACCGAGTGTCGAAGGCAACAATAAGATAAGTTCTCGCCCTTTCATTCATTGTGTACATTAATGTCGAATATGATGTGGCATCCGAATAATATTTTTAATAAGCAAGAGTTCTCCCAGTATTCTCAAATACATAGGTTACAGTCCATAGATTTTTACAATGAGAGCAATTTAGATTGTAAATTAGTAAATCAATAGTTTCATTAATAACGTAACTTAAATAAAGTAAGATCTTCTATCAAATTCCATTATTCTATACCATTATTTGTTTATTTTACAACAAAAAGGATAATAATGCTTCATTACAGTTTTGATTATTTATTTGTACGATTAATTAGTCAAATAAATCTTGACTAAATGTGACATTTTTTTATTAGAAATTGACTTGATATGTGCATATCCAGTCTTATAAAAAAAAAAAATTATTATGTAACGATTCGATAACTCTAAAATAGGTAAACTTTAAGAAACAAAAACTAAAAAAAAAAGATTACTAACAAAAATATTGATAAAAAGAAAAAATCCTATAATGTTTCTTATTAGGCAAAGCCATTTTCTTTATTGCAAGATTAATTAATCCCATAAAATTAGAAAGTTTAGGAATAGAGAATAGTGAAAAATAAACTATATGAAAAGCTGATTATAAACAGTCAAAATAATGTTTAAAAACAATTTAGCTGTCGGCCATATCAACCTTCACATATAAGACTTGAACATTTTCCTTTAACACGTGTTAACTAAATGAAATGGTCTTAGTAGGGAAGGCTCCAATTGAGAAACATTTTACGATGTGGTGACATCCAAGCTGAAGTAGCCTAGCTTCCGGCTTCTGTTATTGCCAGAAATTAGATGAAAAGATGGTAAACGTAAGCATACCAGTGGATACTGCAAAAGAGCAGTGGGATATCCTCTGTACAGTAGTAAAAGAAGCGGCAAAGGAAATAATAGGTCTGGAAGAGCGAGCAGTGCGATTCCCTTGGTTTGATATAGAGTGTGCGGCTGCCACAGATACCAAAAATGAGGCCTATAAAAACATGGTCCAGAAGCGTCATACGAGACGGGCCTCTGACGAGTATAGGAATAGAAGAAGGGAGGAGAAACCACTGCATCGTAGGAACAAGAAAGAATGGGAAAGGAAGCAGCTAGTGGAAATGGAGGTGCACAGGAGACAGAATGAAACCAGGGCATTCTATAGGAAGGTGAATGAGTGTAGGAAATCCTTCAACCTAAGGTAAGATCATGGAGAAAAGAATTTGTACCATGATCTCAGAGAAGGAAGAGATTCTATCACGGTGGTCCGTCCTCTTCAATACCATTTTAAATGAAGGTGCAGAAAACACGGAAGAATTTGCAATCCCAGGTGCTGAGCATGGTTTGGAACTTCCAGACCCACCAACATATGAGGATCTCGATGAGGCCATTAACTGGCTGAATAACAACAAAGCTCAAAGGGAAGATGGGTTTCCGGCTGAGCTCCTTAAGCACGGTGGTGAGGAGTTTCGGAGAGCCGTCTACAATATAATCCTCACCATTTGGGTGGAAGAGATGCCCGATAAATGGAAGAAAGGTATCATCTATCCATTGCACAAGAAGGGAGGCATCTTGGAAGGAGACTTCTTCAGTGTGCCTACAAAGTCCTTTAGAATATTATTTACTATAAGCTCATCCCGATTGCTTAGAGAGAAATGAGTAAATATTAGGCAGGTTTCAGAGGAAGAAGTCCACAGTCGATCAGATGTTCAGACTCCAGATGATATTGGAGAAATCCTAATAGTGCGATCACCTGCTTATTGACTTTCGGAGCGCCTACTATAGCCTTAAATTACCTAAGCTATATGTAGCACTGTGTGAAATAGAAATCCCTGTGAAACTTATCCGCCTGATTAAGATGACCCTGAACGACACTAGGTAGTGTTATGCAGTGTGATGGGCTTGCTTGCCTACTGTTCAATCTTGCTCTAGAAAAGAGGATTCGCGATTCGAGAATCCAGACCAATGACACCTTTTATAACAGGCTGATTCAAATAATTGGTTTTGTAGATGATCTAAATCTAGTTGCGTGACCATTCGAGTCTCTCAAGGATGCATTTTTAAATTTGGGAAAAGCAGCGGAAGCTATGGGAATGAGTATCAATCAAGAGAAGACCAAATATGCGTGCAGGGCCTGGAACAGAGATAGCAGTTAGTGAACCAGTAGTTTTGGGTCAATTTACATTCCAGAATGTGAATCACTTTACATATTTAGGAGCTGTTGTAAGTCGGAGAAATAGAGTATCTCTGAAAACCGGCTAGAGAATCATAAAGGCCAAAATTAAATCAGGTTTAATTTTGGTCTCTGCAAATACCTGAGAAGTTCGACTATCTCCCGCCGCACGAAATGTCTCCTTACTTACGGATCGGAGACCTTGACCCTCACCAACATGGAAGAAAAGGAGATATGTGTTTCTGAACGAAGATCCTTCGTCATATATTTGGACCAGTCAGGGAAGGCGAGAACAGGAAGAGAAGAAAGAACAGGGAGATTTACGATCTGTATGGGGATACTGATGTGAAGACATATCAAGCTGGGAAGACTACATTGGGCTGGACACGTTGCCAGAATGCCGGAGGAAGGGATTCCAAGAAAAATGCTGGACCGTACATGAGGGAGAAGCAGAACACGGCTAAGATGGAAGGATACTGTCATTCGGGATGTCCGAGACGTTTTAAATACCCGTAATTTGAGAGGGGTCGCATAGAATAGAACCAATTGGCGAAGGCTAAATTGAGGAGGCCAGGGATCACATCGGTCTGTAGCGCCACGGAAATAGATAGATAGATAAATTCAAATAAAATAATTATTAATAAAATGTCATCACAGTTGTATTAAGTTACATTATAAAGAAAATTGTTACATTTTAACCTTTTTTTCTATTTATGACCTTTATTTCCATTTTCAGACCTTCGTAGTTTATTTACATTCATAAAAAGTGAACACCATAGTCTATAAAATGAGTTAATATTTACAACTATAGTTGCTGTTAAAGTTTTTAACGTTATATAATATTTAAAGTTTTTTAAAAAAAATTCTTCTGAAAGCAGTTATTATTTGACCTATTTGGTTAAATAGTCAAATTGGGGATAACACATTTTAAAAATTCATAGCAGAATATATATTAAAAACATAATTAAACATTAAGATTAAATAAATAAAATACCACATCTATTAGCAAATTTATTTATTTTGCTTATAATTCAATAAAATTACTTCATTCAAAAATATCCAACTTTTTTTCCTACAGTTTCATTATTTGGCAAAAATCACCTCTCATTAACAACGAACCTTTGAACAACGAAAGGCATTGAATATTTATTCGCACTCTTTAGGAAAACGTTTAACTATGAAATTTGCTACCAGATGTGGTATTTTATTTATTTAATAATTTTGCATATGAAATTAAAATGAACAATCTAATTGAAGATGTGAATCAGTAATAATTAATATATATATATATATATATATATATATATATATATATATATATATATATATATATATATATATATATATATATATATATAGATACATTAATAAACAAAAAGGTCTGACTGAAACATGAATTATGATAAAAATTTAATCATCTTTTTATAAAAAATCGTATGCAGTTCAATTAAAAATTAGGGTTGAAATTGGATACGTGTTTTGAGATATTTCAAGTCAGCTCAAAAATCAGGTTACTCAAAAAAAAAAAAATGCCGCTGGACATGATTCGATAAAAATCTAACCATCGTCCGAACTTCAAAAATTGCCTTCAGATTCGGTCAAGATAGTCGACTGTACAGTGAAGGCTCTGAACTTTCGGCCATGATCACTCATCTTTTGAAAGTAATTGGCACATCATATCTGCATTAAAGAATAATATAAATCAATCCATTCATTCAACAAAATTGTCAGAAAGCGGTGCGGTTGTGATAAGGCAAGAGCTCAAATTGGCGTGAGCATGATTGGTTAAATTTGACGATGTTCAATAAACCAGTCCTATATCAAATCAAATCAGTCAATCAAAATCTCTTGAAAAATAAAATATTAGTGCTTATTCTCTGAGCATCTTAACCAAAGAAACTTACGTTGTCACATGTTTCTGCTTTCTTTCCTTCACGATATTCACCTCTCCCAATTCCGATCCTGGAAAATCCAACTAAATTAAAACAGTCAATCACAGATCCTCACCAACCTAATGTTAGTATACTACTGAGGAGGATTTGTGGGAACGAGGATATAGACATCCTAACTTATCTGCGTGGTCGATATTGGAACATTCACTTCCAACCCACATACGGAGTTTAATGCAACCCTCCTTCCCCTTTCCCACTCCCAGGGGGCCATTACTGGCCGAATCAAATCGGTTTGGTCTGAGTTGGGGATCTGATTTAATTTTTTTTTTTTTTTTTTTTTTGGGTCAGTACTTTTGTTTCAATTACTCTTTGATTACTAAAATTGTCTCGTAATAACGTGTATTACGAACTAAATTACAATACTAAAATTCGAATACTTTTTGGATATACAATCACCACCACAGAATTACCACAAAATATAGAATCTCCCATCATCAAGGGTTGAAATCGGTGACCCGTTGGCTGTGCCCTCCCCTTTGGAATTTTGGAAAAATCAAGTTTCAACTTGAATAATATTGAAGAAATATGGCTTAATTAAAAGAATATATATTTTTATCTGATCACCTAGGGTAGCATAAATAATATTTACAGAAGTAATCATAGTATATATCGACAGACTATGTACCGACATAGGCCTGTAATCTGCAAAAAAAATAGTTGTGATTTCAATTTTGCTGAAGGCACTTACAATAGGAGGGCACTGTCAATGGGTCACCGATTTGAAGCAATTTTTTTTTGGTGATTCTAAATCCAAAAATATTGTACCCATGACCCAACGTGAACTTCTTTATTTTATATTTTGAGTTTAGTAAATTGCAAAAACGTGATTTTTCCACCAAAACATTTGTATTTCAGTGTATCCTATAGAAAACAATACGAACTTTAGAAAATAAAAGCTTTTTGGTCAAATAAATTGAAAAAATGCTTCGATTATTGGCGAAACTAGCCTTTTAAATTTTTTTTATTGCTAAAATTAAGGCAAATTTTGATTCAGTGCATCAAAAAACCTTTATGTTGAAAATATCGAAAGCGAAAAATATTTTTCTTTTAATTTCCGAGGATGCTCAAAAATTGTTAAATACACGAAATAACTAGGTTTGTGCTTGATGCTCTGTATCTCTTCTTCAGTATATCTAATTTCAATTTTCTTGTACTCGTTGGAAATTGGAATGTTCTTTCTTTCCATACATGTAAACAGTTATTACATTATGTGGCAGGTCTAAATGAAAAAAATGTGATGGCAATATAAATAAAAAAATTAGGTTTTTGCGGATGACGTTGGTTCTAAAAATAGAAGTTCTAAAATCGGTAAAAGCAAATTTTTTTTAAATCTGTTAATTTTTTCAGGAATTTAAAGGGTTGATGATAAACAATTGAGGAAATTTTTAGTCAAAAATTTTTATGTTTAGATTCTCCTGAAAATTTGAATATAGGTTTTTTTTAAATTGCTAAAACCAAATCTGACGTCAGTTTTGAATAAAAAAAATTCCGTTTATACACTTCACTCTATAGATCCTAAGTAAGACCGTGTATAGTTAATAAGACGTTAATGACCCTTTCTGATTGGTTTTTGGTTGTTCCATAATTTAATTATTTCGTTAAAAAATAAAAATAAAAAGGATCTCTTCAGTATTTAGGTACTATTTCTAGATCAGAAATAATATTTTATATGTTTAAGAGTCCGGGTTTTCATTATAAATGGAAATTTCATTTTAAAATATAGAGTGGGGATTCAAAGTGTTATAAATAGATTCTCATGCAATTGCACTTTTTTTTCGATACCTTGAAATCGATCGAGGACAAGTTATTTACAGGAATTAAGGCATCCGAATTAGCATATGTAAGTTTTATTTTGCAAGAGATTGCACATATTAAACAATTTTGTGTAAATTGCACGTTTCAAGTTTTGACTGCATTAAATTGCACATTTAGACGTAATAAAAAAAATATTTGTGAATTGCTTGAGAATATAAACATTGAACAAAAAATACAGAGGACAGATTCACGAAGTAATACGTTACTGTTGATAACACATTAAACATAAACCAATTTTCTGGAAAATTCTGGAACTGAATTTGAAAATTGAAGTTTGTTTGTTTTTTTACATTCGTGGAAAGCCAGTTAACCCTTACAAATGCATTCACTTCCTTATATGTTCTACAGTGCCACATTCAGTCTATAGTTCGCAAAATCATTGTGCATACACACAGTTGAAAAATGTATGCTTAATAATTTATTGAGAATTAATTAGTGGATCTGATAACAAACAACATCCCGCATAAATTTTTACTAGGGAAGGGAATTCAAAATCCGTACAACCTAATTAAAAACAATAACGGAAATTGGTCGATCAAAAAAATTATTCATGTTGTAATAGTTGTGATATTAACTAGTTAGTTATCTGCTCATGGTTTTCATGTAATTAATTATATCTTACTCAAATATAAATCCAAAATGGAAAAAATGATCAGAATTGAAAGAAAATCCACCAAAATGTTTAGTTCTACCGGCAAAGATATTCATAGTAAATCATTCGATTCAACTTTTTCGACAATGATTGAGTTATCGATATATCGGCAGAAATTTGGGATTGTCTCACTTGGCAATATAAAACATTTAGGCAGAAAAGGCGTCGCCATAGTGCGTGAATGGTCGAGCGAAAGGTAGCCAAAAATACCCTGATAAGAGCTCGTGGTTTTCTATTAATACATAATCGCTCATCAAATACAAACCCTAAATGGACCAAATGATCCGAATTGAACGATAATTAGCTCAAAATGGCTCGTAAATCGTATTGATTAAATTCTACCCGCAAAGAGGAATTGTTTAATTAAAGCTGTTAATTAGGTTGTTCGGGTTTCTATTTTCCTTCACCTGTAAAAACATATGCCGATTTTTTTTTTTGTTTTTACCATATCCATCAGTTAATTTATGTTCAGTAAATTATTAAACATATTCTCACCCGACAAACTTAGTACCTATATAAATATTTATTTTGAACACTAGGTATATATATATATTTATAGATTTGCTTCTCAAATTAATCTTAACAATAAATAGTTATTACCTTAAAAAACAAACAAAATTTAGTATAATTCCTTTCAAATGAAAATCCTTTAATCAAGGGACCGCTATCTGATTCTTTAGATAAACCTGTGTTTACCGACGAAATTGGATGTAGGTTTTTCTGTTACTTTTTTTTTCTACACTCGATCACAATCTTGAAAAACCTTTAATTAACTGTAACTTTTTTGTAGCAAAAACGTAAATAACTTGTCTCGGTATGTTGTTTTATGATTTTTACTTGCTCTAACAATCCTCATTGGCTCAAATGATGATCAGTATTGACTTGAATAAATAGAAGTGTATATGTAAAAAATAATATACATACATAAAAAAAAACAAAAAAAAAACATGTGATATCAGTAGTAAACTTTTAAACATATTTTCAAAATGAAGACATTTTTTCTTAATTTATTTGACTCAAGAATGTTTTTTTTAACCATCATATTCTTGCTCACGACTGGTTAGTTACAAGTTCAATAAACAGCATCCTACAAGTACATTGAGATACTCTGTGAAAAGCTTGAAAGTGAATCTCTAGACGTTTTCAACAAATATAATAGGTATTGAAAAATTATTTGCCACTTCTATAAATTTGTTTTTATTGAAAACTAGTTTCAAATGTTGTACATTCATATTCAGTTCTAAAAACACAAAAATTCAAAAATCTGCAATTTAAAATATAGTTTGGTATTATTATACAGATTAAATTAAATGTCGTCAAAATACATATACTTATACGTATTTTTATTGTATTAAATTGCTGATTTTGTAATTTGTTGTGTGTTTTTAGGACTGAAGATGAATAGTTAATAACATTTGCAACTAGTTTTCAATAAAAACAAATTTATAGAAGTAATTTAAATTATTTATCAATCCCGAATTAGATTGATCATTCAATACCATCACGCGTATGTCAACTAAATATAGTAGGAGTAATTGAAAAAAGAAGTATGTTGAGATATGTTATAGAGAAAAGAACAAGTCTTTGACTTACTACAAACCATTTCAAGTATGAAAGCTCATAAAGGGCTATGCTTGGAATGTTCCCAAAAATAGGAAATTAATGATGGAAGCAGATTATGGAAAATTCAGTAATTCAGTAGACTATCTAATTATTGTATCTAAGATCGCTTGTTAACTATTTATTTTATAGTTCTCGCAATTATTCCATAGGTGTTATTTTTTTGTCGAGATATCAGTTGCTTCCTGATCTGCTTGAAGAGGAACTCAATAATGCCATAAATTAGACGTAGAGCATAACTCCGAGATGTTTTCCCAGTAAAAAATTAATGGAGGAGGTGTGCTCAAACCCTCCCTCCCACTCTCATCACCCTCTCCCAGCCCACGTTCTCTATAAGACCAAATAGACTTATGTATATTATATGTTATATAGTACCAAACAATTATTGTCCTTTGAATCGAATGATGTTAGTTAATTTTTTCGCAATTATTTTTTTATATTTTTTCAAATCTCTGACTTTTTTTTTTTTTTATAGAAAAGTAAATTTTACCTACTTTTTAAATTAACTTCTGATTATGAAATTCGAATAATCTTTTATTCTGTAAACGCGCCCTTAAATGCAATAAAATTGGATCGACATTTTTAATATTTGGTTTTGATGACACTGTGAATATTTTGTCGCACATTCTACAGACTTAAATAACATCAAATGCAGGATTGGCCAAGACCTCGTCGACTTTTTATTGATATCAATTGTTTCGATAAATTCTTTGCATCATCGAAAATTGCCATCTAACCCTTCGCATTCAATTGTTGTTTTGGAGTTTCGTATAATATATCCTGAAAATGAGATATCTGCTATGCAAAAACGCTACAGAAGTTAAAGTAAAAATCTGGTGCGGTGCGCGCATTACACAACTTTCCCTTACCGTCATATAATAATTATCTTTTTAATATAATTTTAAAGAGTTCACATAAACATTGCTTCGAATAAACTCAGCAGCATTCACTTCTTCTGCCACTTAAATACAATAAAACAGTTTTTTAAACAATTATAGTACAACAATTTGTACACTACCTATATATTTTAATTTTGTCAAGTTGCAATTATATTTTAAAGGTTTCTGGTTTAGTTTCCATGGAAACATTTTCTTTCCATTAAATAATTTGAAAGCAGAAATTATTAAGTTAATTTCCGCTTTTGTATTCTTAAATTACTTTGTTACAGAGCGTATTGTTTACAAAAGATTGGCGTATTGGTGGGAGGAGGTTCGGTCGCATCCATCTCCTTTCGGATGCGCTCGGTTATCCATCTATTTTATGCTCCTCATAAAATACACTACATGTTTGCTAATACTGGTCCGATTTTGATGATTTTTTTTTAGATAAGTTAATGACCTTTCATATAATTCTGTACATAATTTACCATAAAATGCATAACTTTGAAGCCGTGCGCAAAAAAATATTCTTTTCATCATAACTTTTTTCCTTGCAATTCCTCGGTGATTTACTACATAAATGAAAAGTTAGAGATCTTTATGAAGAATAATTTAGGCAAGTTTTATCAAAATCTTTAGAACCGTTTTCGAGAAAATTGTAAACAATTATAATATCCATGATATAATTACCATTTCCGGTTAGTCCGATGCGCTGTATCTTTGCTAATACTGGTCTGATTTTGATGATTCTTTTATTGTTTTTTTGATAATTTAATTACCTTCTATACAATTATATACATATTTTTCCGTAAAATGCATACTTTTTAAGCTATACGCAAATAAAATATTGTTTTCATCATAACTTTTTTATCTGCAATTCCTCAGTGATTAACTACATAAATGAAAAGTTAAAGGCCATTATTGAGAATAATTTAGGCAAGTTTCATCAAAATCGTTGGAGCCGTTTTCGAGAAAATTGTAAAAAAAGTGTAAAATCGATTATATAAAGTGGCACTTCCGACACACAGACACACAGACCATTTTGCGAGACTTGGTCATTTGGACTCAGGGGACCTTAAAACGTGTATTTCCGTCGAAAGCTCGAATTCGAAAATTTTCATGATCGCAATACTTCCTCTTAATATATACTTCGTATATAGGTAAGATAAAGTAAAAAATAAATCTGAATACAGACTATATATTCAATTAAGTTCAGAACTAATGTTGAAAACAATGGCTCTAATTTTGACGTTTTCAAAGGTGTTTTCCATTATTACTTCCAATTATTTTATATTATTAGGGCAATTATTTTCTTTAAAGTGTGACAAAATTGGAAAGCCCTGGGGTTGTCATACCGTCCGTCTCGGCAGTATCAGGCAATGTTACTAATTTTTAATCCATTATTAAAATCAAAACGATGATGAAGTCACCGGAAAAAAACGAATATACAATAAAAATCGGAGATATGCGAAAGACTACATCACTAGCATCTAATATTAACGTAGCCTGAAGGTTGGATGGAACCTAAACTCATCCCTCTGAAGGCCTTTCTGTGTTATTCTGTACTCTTTGAAATTAGAGGATAAAAGGGTTATAGAAATGCATATTTAAAAAGTTGAGAGACAAAGTGATTATAACTTATCTTTGGATTTTAACTTTTCAAAGCCCAAATTTCTCAGGTAACATTGAACTTGTTTATATAAGCATAAAAACCTAACTGAGGAATTGGTACGGTGCCCGAAATTCGTCACATCGCCTAAATTCGACCACCCAGTTATCAAGCGTTGATAGTATTGCTACAAGCCGACAAACTGTTGAAATACTTCAGTAACACCTGGTTGACTGTTGACAGTAAAATATTTGAGACGGTTTATATTTTGACTCATTTTTCAACTATAGAATGAGGAGAAGCTAGTTTTAGTGTTTGATCAACTTCAGAATGCTATTCTGGTATATAAAATGAAGATATTTTTATTTTATCATTATTATTCGTAGACTAGAGTATTGCTTTCAAATTTAGCGGAGGACTTAACGTTTAATCGTTATGGTAGGTAGAGCTGTCATTGTTTTTATAGGTGGAGTCCTAAATTGGCCCTCCCTCCCTCCAGAACCAGCTCGTCCATATCGACAATCTAGGCGGCCGCCTAGGCGAAATGCCGGAACTACTGAAGGATATTTTGGGTATTGTAAAATATGAATAACAATTTCAATAGATACAAGCATACTTCCCGCCCTTCCATCCCCTGAGGTCAACAAACATTTGCACAACGAGAGTGAGTCTTTGAACAATATCGTTTCGTCTTTATTGGTATTTCCCCATTTTTATTCAGTGCTCAAAGTACAAAAAGAAGAGGAAATACTAAGCATTCAGGTGAAGGTAAATTCGCAAGGCAGCTAGAGCTGGCAGCTCTATTGAAAGATTTTGCATCAATAATTGCATAAATAAATGCGAGAAAAGCACTGCTATAATATAATTGCTGTTGCTCCATTTATTTTTGTTAAATTTAATTTAATTAGTTTTATATTTTATTTTATTCGATATATCGAATATGCTTCATTTTTCGACTCTTTGATAAAATAAAAAGAAATAGTTATGTAAATTTATATAACTGTTCTATTACTAGTTTTAAAATAAGGCTTCGTTCAGACGACGCAGGTTCGGTAGCTTTGTAGTTTTGGTTGTCGTTTGCTATAAACTGTTTATTTTATGTTAAAAGTTCACATGTTGAGTTCTATACCCGTAAATTGAAAAAAAAACGAATCGGTTTCCGTTTTCGTTCTGTTTTGTTAGTCGAAACCTTACAGAGACAAACGGTTCCTTTGACGATTATGGAGCGCTGAATTTTCTTTTGCCTAGGACGCCAGAAAATCTAGAGCTGAAATTAGGAGAAATAATAATGAAATAAAGAAAAAATAATGAGAGAAAATCTAGAAAGAAATTCTCAGCGTTTTTCAACTCATCTGAAGACAAACGAGTCAACTTTTCTGAAGACAAACGAGAAGAAAATGGGTTAAATGCACGACATGTCGTTCACATTGTGACACGAGTTGTACGCATCCTTACCAAAAGCAGAGACACTTGCTTGGATGGATAATTAGTCACATTTTATACAAAATAATCAATAATAAAAACGTTACAAGTATTTTTATACAAATAAATTTCCTTTTGAAGAATTGTATGACTTTATTGAAATGTCTCTGGCTTCAAATGCCTAGGGAATGAATTTAATTGGGGAACAAAATTAGGGTTCCTCTTTTAATATTCTAAAACCTAGGAAAGTATTGTTTTTCTTTACTCAGAGGAATAATTATTTAGTTCTGCTATAACGGAACTGCTTGTATAAATATTTGGGAATTTTAAACTTGGTTCAATATTTGAAATTTACAATTCACCTCAGGGATACGATATTTAGCCATCTTTTCTTACTGTTCATTATATTAGTATCCGGTGTGCAATAGGATAGTTTAATCGCATGTACAAATTAATATAATGTGAATGTCACTGGTGTAGTTCCATATTGGACAGAGCGTGCCTCTAGATTTTGCAGGTCTCATGGTTTATGCTAATGCTGCAGAGTCCCTACGTTTAGTTTCTCTTCTATTGTTTTTATGAATTCATAAGTTTGCGTCTTGCTGTTTATTAATCTTTGCTTCCGTATTTATGTATGTATCTACCAATTCGAAAAAAATCTTGACGATTACGTTTGAATGCAACTAATAACTCATGAAATCATGGGAGAAAAAATTACAATTTAAAATTGAATTCAGTAGTAATAATAATCCAATTTATATTTAGCATATTAAGAGATTTGTGGACTTTTATTTGTAAACAAACAAATGATATAGTTACTGTCTTAATTGCAACAAAAATAAATGTATGATGGTTACAAATCGTCTGGTTTTTGTGTGTGCTTTTTTTTTTTTATATTACTATAATGCTACTGTAAAGTAGTGTAAAATTATGTTGTTGAGTGTTTCATAAGTTGTCAGTTGCACAACCACGATGTAGCGAGATGTCTCACTTAATACTCATAAATCAAATAACAAGTTTGTTCCATTAGAGAGCTACTTCATTACGCTCTAATTCAGTTACTTATTACACTAAAGTTTGAGTAACATTTGATAATTACGTTTTATAATCTACCAACATTTAAAATCTTTTTAAGCCCGTGTTTTATATACATACATGTGAATAGCAATTAATAAGCTGAAGTTGTATGTGTTGTATGAATGAATTAAATGATAAAAAGACCAATCAATGGTTGGGAAATGTTCCTTTAGGTATTATACAGCATTAGTATTCAATCTCTTTTGGATTAATAAGATTAGATTAATAATAAATACGGAACCTTATAATAAAATTGATACATTTTTTAACCTATACCTATCATAGAATAGATTTTTATTAGTTTCAGTTTCATAATATAATACTAAACCTATTAAAAATCTACATGTAGGTTTTAAAATTGAATAATATGTATTCTTGATTATCTGTCTATATCATTATAATTTTTAAGTTTATGTCTCTCTTCATTAATACAATCCGCTATTTGTTTTTCTTATTTTTCACCATAAAAAAAATCGGTTGATGTATTATAAACTTGAAATCCATATCGAACAAAGGTAGAAAACAATAATATAAAAAATTGTCGAAATTATATGAAATATTTTTTCTTGGCTCCTAGGGCGCATTGGCATGAACTCCCGGGCACGAGTCTCATATTTTTCGATCTAGAATTACCAAAAAACAATCTTAGTAAAAGTTGCCCTATGACTTTGTCCAGCTCAAAATCCTGTAGATTGATACAAATTTTTGAGATTTTGCGGGAAAATTGCAATAGTCCAAATGTTGGAACATGACCCGAAAATTCATGTTGACAGTTCATGAGGTCCATGGCTTATGGTAAAATTGAGAAATAGTTCTGTAAAATAGTGCTTCTAAAATAAATAAGAAAAAATACAAATTTTCATGATGCTTGGACTAATTATGAGGCACAATAGGGCACTAGAGATCTGAAACTTTGGTAATTGCAGTTTCGTGTCAGGTGTACATAAGTGTAACTTGGCAGGTATTAATCGCTCTGGGGCACTTTTACCTACCTTACCCGGACAGAGCCTTTAGACATCCATCTTAATATATCTTTATGTCTATAGAAATGTTCCATAACCCATTTAGTTTATTTTTATTTAGTCTATTCAATAATTGGTCTTTTGAATATCTCATATCATCGTACTTGTTAGCAACAAATCGTTATCGAAAAGTTCTTAGGAAAAGGACGAATATTTAATTTGAAAGTCAGGAATTTTCCTGTCGTATCTCACTTGACATAATTCAGGCAACATTTATCGTTCTACACATTATCTGTTGACCAAAATGTTTTGATGTTACAAAAATT
This sequence comes from Rhaphigaster nebulosa, assembly GCA_948150685.1. NCBI lineage: Eukaryota > Metazoa > Arthropoda > Insecta > Hemiptera > Pentatomidae > Rhaphigaster > Rhaphigaster nebulosa. The sequence continues at coordinate 54,231,798 of OX411306.1, read as the reverse complement.
AATTGTTATCCTAACCCAATCATTATTATTTTTTTTAAATGCTCTTTATACGAGAGAACCGTCTGTTCTTTATACTCTATCCTATCATTTACTGCCCACAGTAAAAACTTTAGAACTTAGTGATATATTTTTTTTCTCAATTGTTAATAAATTTGGAACATACATTTTTTTTTTTTTTTTTTAATGATTATTATACCATTCGGGACGTTAATGATACCAGTCCTCTAAGTCCATTAATAAATGAAACGAAGGCTCACACGTAGGCTTGCATGTCGGGTTTTTTTTGTACACCTTCATGATCCTACTCAGTAAAATAATTGCTGAGCAAACCACAATCGTGAAATATTTCATATTCCTACGTTTTAATACGCGATATAATATTTATGTAGAAAGGATATTTACATTTAATATTTAACTGCACAATCAACACGAAGCAGTTGTTTTCAAATATACAGAAAAAGAAATCAGTTTCAATGTATAACGTCCAATAATTCCGTAATTATCGATTAAAATGTGTTAAAACCTTTTTAGAAATACAAAACCTGATTTAATTTCAAACCAATTTATCTCGTACAGTAAGTGTTCAATGATCCAACGGATTTATTGTTAAAGTGTCATTTTATGAACTTCAATCTTATAGTTTTTTTGGTGTGAGTTTAGTTGACCGTAGATTTAATTATAAGAAAAAATGTTGGCAGAGAGTAATGTTTTATTTACAGCAATGCTGTCCACATACCTTAAGTTGCTATAAACACAGCATATTAATCGATCTAGACATACAATAATTTTATCCATAATATTCATAACATTTTGTTTTCTTTCACTTTAGCTCTTAATACATAATAATTATCACTACATCACCGATATTACATCGGTTCTTTTTTTTTTTTTTTCACTCCTTTTGTTTGCTAAAGGAATTTTCTTACTCTCTAATCCACTCCTTATTTCTCTTTTCCGGTGGACTCTCAACCATTTCATAATTTAAAATAACGCTTTCTCTTTTTTATATATGCAAAACAAGAAAAATCTAAAACTAATCAAATGTTTACATTTTAGAAACTCACACCTAAGCATCAAAGCGAAGAGTTCCTCGGAGCTTTCTCAACTACCTGTAAACTTTTATGATTATTTTAGTTGATTTTATTCTAAATCGTTTTTTATATGTCTTGATTTTTGAGTATTTTTTAGTACATTGCTTAAATTTTATATCTGTTCGTTAAGAACCTAATTCGAACAAAAAAGAATTATTATATGTCATTTTATATTCTTTGTTTAATGCTCTTCGTTTATTAATACTTTTTTTTACTTTCCTAAAGCTACTAGATAAGAAAAGTATTGTAATCGGGTCTAATTTTCAATATCCAGTTTTAAACAGATCTTTACATTTCAGAGCTCCCTGTGTTAAATTAAAATTATCTAAATCCGACCAATATTAGCAAAGATACGGCGAATGGACTTTGCGTGTTTATTTTTTAAACGTTTTATTATTTATGAATGTTTACATGAAAACCAATTCACTTTCTTACAGTTCTTGCAAACACTCGAAAACTATACATCTCCCGAAACATCCAAGATATCAATTTGAATAGATAAATAATTATAATATTTGATTTTAGTCATTTTCATTTAATTTATATCTAAATATAAATTAAGTGTGCACTAAAACACTATTCAGAAAATTGTCGTAAATAACTTAAATTAATTAAATCTCGCAGTAAAAGGATTAGCCTGTTGTTATATAAGCTGCCTGAAAAGCGGTATTCAAACATTTCAGTAAAATAACATGAACTGAGTTTATTTATATAATCTTTGTTCGGAGCAACCATAGAAATTGTGGAATAATGAATTTTATAATCTCTATACTAACTGTCAGTAGCAAATCCTTGCATAATTCTTTATGATTTAATAAAACCATTTTTTTTTTTTTTTTTTTTACTTTCCTACCGCTACTAGGTAAGGAAAGTACTGTAATCGGATGAAATTTTCGATATGGTTTTTTCAACGGATCGAAGCGTTTCAAAACTCTGTGAGTCCAAAAAACTCTTTTTGGGGAATTATGCTGCCTGTCTATCTATGCCACGATTATCTCTCAAACGGGTGAACCTCTTTGGTTGATTTTTGTTTTTATTAGGGTTTCGGCTTCTAATATCTTTGTACTAAATCCGGTATTCTGTGCGCAATACCGGCTGCGCAATATTCGAAAAACCTGTTACAGATTGTAGCGCAAAAGTGGCTTTAATGATTTTGATAAAACTTTCCTAAAGTTTTTTACTTAAAACTCTAAATAAACTACATCTCTAAGAAAAAAAACGAAAAAAAGTTATGAAGAAAATAAAACTTTATTCGCGCATATCTCAAAAGGTATAGATTTTATGGTAAATTCACTAAAAAAACATAACAAAATTTTCAAATTCGGACCAGTATTAGAGAAGATACTGAATATTTTACAGATTTTTCCCCCTACCGCTGCTAGGTAAGAAGAGTATTGAAACCGAGTGAAATTTTCGAAGTGCGTTTTTCAACAAATTCATGCGTTTCAGAACCCTTTGAGTTTAAAAAAACACACTTTCAGCCACTGTCTGTCTGAGTCACGATTATCTCTTGAACGGGTGGACCTACTTTGTTGCTTTTTTTTATTATCTAATAGGGTTTCGGGTTCTGATGCCTGTGCACTGTATCGGGTTCCCTATGTGCAATAAACATAAAAACAAGGAAATTCGCACATAACTCAAAAAGTATACCCTTAAATATAATATCTATGAAGTATGCCCCTTAAAATATAATATCTACTTATTTTCTAATTTCTTAGTTTCGATGGGTAGAGTTCATTAAATTGATTGTTTATTTTAGGAAAATAATTATAAACCTATCATTACTTCTTCTCATTTATTGAGCCACTTTCTTTACACGACGTTTCGGTCTGGTCATTCCATTTTCAAGTGTTCTTTATCCAATAAATATTATTATAATTCATTATTATATCATGTTAATTAAATGATCGTCTTGCAACTATTTTTACCACATATTATTCTATCACATTTTAATCGCTATTCTTTCTTTAGAATTAAATCCTTAATGTTAAATATACACATACATATCTATTTATATATATATATATATATATATATATATATATATATATATATATATGTGTATTTTTTTCTGAAATTAGCCAATACTTAAATCTAATCAGTTAATTTATAGTGATAAAAATTACCTTTGTCCTCATCTTTGTAACTTAAATTTTATTTTAGTTAAATTGTTCTATTCTGTTAAATTGATTTATATTTTTGTTACTATCAGGATTCTCTCTGTAATTAAATACATTACTTTTTTATTGCACCATGTAGGGGAAACAACCCAAAATTTAAGGACAAGAATCAAACAGCACGAAACCAGAGCCAAAAACCCAAAAAATATCAATACATCCGCACTGGCAATTCAAAATACACACAACTTTAAATTTAATTAAATATAAATAATAGACGGGGTAGAAAAAAATTAAACCAGAAAATATAAAGAATCAATACATCAATAACCAATAATGTAAAATATCTTCTTTGGATAAATGGCAATTTTAGTTTACATTGAATAGAATGGATAAATAGAACATCTTACTATTTTATTGGAAAACGAATTTATGATGCGTGGGAGGGAAGGCTCCAGACAAATGTATTCCATTATTCACCAAGAGCCCGATTTCCGTCCTTACTCCGGTGCCCCTGGTGTGTGCATCATTTGAGATCTCGATTTTAATGTATTAAATTATTAAATTGAAATAAGCATTTGAAATGAAATTATCAGAAGCACATTCTTAAACCATGCTTAATAGTTATGTTATATAACTCCTAAAATTCCATACATTTGTAGAGACAATGTAAACATGTGTTATGACCAATTGATTACACGAACTTGCAGGGTATTCTATTAAACTTCTGGCTCTGCCGAACCGTCTAAACCATATTAGACTACTAACATATACTACGACTTTTTCCTAGATTTTTCTCAGTGAAAAAATATCAATGAGCTTAGAAAAGTTTATTTCTTTCGCTCGTTTATTTTCAATTGAAAGTAGTACCAAACGTGCTAGTCGATTCTGACTTATGGTTGATCTCATATAAATTTTAATTATTTTCAGTTTAGAAAAAGACGAAAACGAAAGAGCTATTTACGATTATAAATCCAGATGAAATATTATTTCATTTTTTACCCACTGTCTTATCTCCTACTATCCACAGTTTGACTGATAGTTCGATTCTAGTTGACCAATAATCCTCTCCTAGTTGACCATTATGAAGCAGCTTGTTGAGGATACAACTTCTGAGAATAGTTATGTTTCAAAGCATTAAGTCATTTTAGCTCAGTTAGAAACGTATGTTCTACATATTGAAGCAACGTAAAATAGATGAGTGGGATTTCGGCTGACACAACTCCCTCTAATCTCTCAACGGCATACACCGACGTGAAGTATAGCTAAACAATCGGACAGTGGGGTCAATAGCCTATCTAGGAGGACAAAATTCAATTACCATAATTTTCAGTTAGGAATCACGTGTTCATCATAAATAAATAAAAATAAACAGAAATTATGTTCAATTAAAACAAAAATAAACAGTGCTTAGCGCAAAGCTGCGTAAAATTTGATAACAATGTCTTGAAAAAATATAAAAAATGCTACAGAAAGAAAAAAAAAATTGCCTTGGGATACCCAGAAGGTTTTTTTTTTACAGATTATAGAAGTATTTCTTATCTATTTCAAAGCTTGGATCATAGCCGTTTTCGAAAACCAATTGTAATCAAAATTAAATTGGTAGAAGCTATGTTAATCTGGTGAAAAAGAAACAATTAAGTGATTTAGCAGGAGCCATCTTGAGCGATAACACACTGACACTAGTTCATGCCTGACTATTCCGTACACTACAACGAGAGCTTAAACAATCTTTGAGATTATTACACTTTGATTACATGCTTCATTACATTTATCATATTTTGGAATTTGTTTTTGTCCTACTTGATCGGCTGTCGGCCCCACATTGAGTCGGTACCAGAAGATTAGGTTTATTGTGTAACTGATTTGGCAGAACGAATTCGGAGAAGATTTTTTTGTGAATAAAGGTGACCACAGACGATCACTCCACATGAAACTCTCCTCGTCCAATTGAACGTAGAACGATTTTGAGAGTGAAATCCTGTGTCGAATTTTCTGAGTGATGCAGAACGATTGGAATTTAAACGGTCCTGAGCTCTATCATGCCACCCAAAATCCAATAACTCCAACCGACCGTCAGTTTAGATAGATGGAGTGTAACGATGGACTGCGCCGTTTTTCGCACAAATTTTTGACTATGATATAATAATTTTTACTCCTACTGCCTCAAATTCTAATATTCTTAAAATATCCACCATTTTATTTTGTTAGTGAATATTAAAGAGTTATTTATTTATTTATTGTTATTTTTTTGCTTCTGCACTTCAGGGACAACGGCAACATCATTACCTTACTCTTGTTGAAAAATTTCACTGTTTTAAAAAATTTTAATGTTTTCTTTACCGCTTTTTCGTCGTCATCTATATTGCCCTTCAATGTTGATGACAGATTTAATTTTTTCCTTTTATACTTCAGAATATGGGACATTCTTTTAACATATGTTTAACTGCTCTTTGAACACCACAGCTTTCATAGGTTGGAGGATCAAGTCCTCTTAGTAAATAAGCATGTGAAAATTCACAGTGTCCAATCCTCCACCGACATATGGGAGCAGTTGATCTCCAACCTCCTTTAGTTTTGAGTCGGTTTCTCCAAAATTATAAGAAATAATTTCTGTGCTTCATCTGGAAGTATTATTTCTATCATAAAACTGGCGATCGATTATATATTATAACATATTATATAGCTCAAGAGCTGTAGTAGTTTGTGCATTGCAATATTTGTGGACTGTAATATCATAAAACACGTATTTACCAACTTCGTCTATTTTATTAAAAAAAAGTGAAACCGAAATTATCAATTAAGCATAGTCGGTAGCAGTGGCATAGCCAAAGGACTACAAAATACTTATAACTACCCTTTCTCGCTCTCAAAAAAAAAATTATAAAATACTTTTACTTATTCTTATCTTTAAATAAAAATTGTATAATGTACCTATTTGAATAATGTTATGTATACACCTGTTGAATGTTATTTTGTCATAAATAATACACGTTGGCATTAATATATATATATATATATATATATATATATATATATATATATATATATATATATATATATATATATTTATAATTAGGAATTGATAAATTTTTTGGCACTTCTATGAGAACTGATAGATAATTTGTCACTTATTTCCAGAAGTTGCAAATAACTTATCAATCCCTAATTAGATTGATCCTTCTATACCATCATGTGGATGTCAACTAATTATATATATATTTATTAATGTTAATATCCTTAGATAGGTGCTTTCCCTTCTCCTCTCCTCTAATCTATATCCTGACTACGCTACTGATTGGTAGGAAAATTGCTAATTCCACCCTTCTAACTGTTAATATAATGAATCACCAGAGTTTTCTGTCTGAGTAAATTTGGAAGTTAACCCCAATATACAACAACTATTCGATTTAGGTTCTTTAGAGGTTTTTTTCAAGAAATAAAATGTTTATAGAAAAAACGATAAACATCATTGGGTAAATCAATATAAAAATTCTATGAATTTAGACAATCTATCATTCTTCGCTGTTGCCAAGAGTACTTCATCGCTATCACAGATCAAGTTCTTGGCTAAGAGAATGTGGATGACGCCAACCATCTCTTATATCCTGACTCCTACACATTCACTCCTGACCATTGAATGAGATCCCACACGACATCTTAGACGTTATCTACCTCTGGTTTTCATAGACAATGAGACTCTGAAGAGGAAGGTATCAGGCTCAGATCTGGCCCTCTTGAACAAAGGGCTCTACGTCGAGGACCTTCTTGTCATTGTACTTGCAGAATAGCTATATCTGAAGCTCTTCTAGTCCATTAACGAATATACCAATTTTTTTTTTCAAAATGCTCTTTCTGTAGCTACTATAAATGTTTAATCTGTAACGAGTTATCAAATATTGGAGTTAAGAACTCGGTTCACCACTGGCGTCCATCTTACTTTTTTTATAAGGGTGGCCTATCCTAACAGGTATGATTTTTTGGAAAGAAAGTCTCAATTTTGTATGTAACGCTATTAGATAACTTATTAATAACTTTAACCCGGGACAAATATTTTAGAATTGTCTATTAGGAAATTATTTATATGTCTTAGAAAGAACTTAAAAATGAAAAGTACCATACCTGGATAAATAACATAGGAGACATCTAACTCATATTGATGGACACCCATACAGTTCATACAATCTGACATTCACCACCGTAAAATTGCATCACACCTGCAAACAAGTTATATCTTTTTGGGCAAAATCTGTTTAGTACTGCAAAGCTATCGGAGTTGAGGTATCCATGAATTACTTTATGATAACATTGTGACTTGTTCGTATATTTGAAATAGAAAATGATTGGAATCATATTTGATATGATATTTAAAAAAAAAACAAGATTTATCTGTTTAAAAACTTTAATTTGATCGATGGGAATTTTCCACCTTTTATTCACATTTATTACCCTTGCCATCTGATGCCGTATTGACTTACAAAGTTATGAATACATTTCTCAGGAATATTTTAATATGCTTTCATCAGAATATCCCTTAATTGTACATGATTATAGTTCTTGGATCTTATGGTCCTTTCTTTATTTGTCTTTACAGGCATGTCAAACTCACAAGGAGAGTGATCGGTGTGTCCGTCGTCGATATTCATCACAATTTTTTGGGTGATTCTACATTGATAAGAAGTCGACCCATATCCTACCGTTTTATCCAATGGGCCATAGGAGCTGAGAAAAAAAAATATGCTGAAAGTGCTTTATTTTGTATCTCGAGTTTGAAAAATGATATCGGCGTGGTTTTTCCAGCTAAACATTTGCTTTTTAAATTTCATTAAAGGAAAAATAAAAAATAATTGATTTTTGGTCAAATAAATTTTAAAAAGTGTTTAAAATATTAAGTATTATCAGCGGGTGCTCAAAATTTTGAAAGCCATAAAATTACGTTTGGGTTTGAAGCTATGTATCCTGTCTTCAATTTACGTTGTTTAACTCGTTCGAAAGAGGGGAGTTTCTTCTTTCCATGCATATAAAAAAATATTGCATTATATTAGAAGGTCAGTGTTAAAAAAGGAGATAACCATATAAAAACAAAATTGAAGTTTTTTGCGGATAATGTTTCTAAAACACGTAGAAATACCTCGGTTAAAGCAAATCGCGGAGTTTAAAGACCTTTACCGATACCCCAAATTTGGGTTGAATTGTCTGAAGGGTTCCTGATTTATGAGCGATTATTTGAATCTCAACAAAAATATGAAGGATAGACCTTTGGCAAAATTTGTTGGTATATTACGCATAAATATTATGACCTTAATGACTAAAATAATTTTCGTAATAAGATAATATTTTTTACCCTATAACAATACTGTTCTATATTCACATATACATTCAACTCAACAAATCTGACAGAACACTGAAAATTTGATTATTTCATTTTAAAAAATTTGTTCTCTATATGTAATGTTACTTTTTCTTGATATTTTTTTCTAGGATGTTTTTAGCGGTGGTTTAAATGTGTAACATTTACTATTACTTGATAACAAATAATGTTTTTATACTATAATATGTACAGGGATAAGAAACTAGTCATTAAGGCCGTAATATTTATGTGTAATATAAAAACATTATTCCTTATGCAGAAATATTTAAGTTTAGAGTAATTCAACTTTTTAAAACGATATAATTGAATTTTACAGTGATCTGAAGAGTATATTGACTTCTATGTAATAAAAACGGTGTATGGGGTAAAATATATTAACAGAATTTTTTCATTCAAAACTGACAACAATTTGGTTTTAGCACTTTGAAAAACCCTTTATTCAAATTTTCGAGCTAATCTAAAAATAAAAATTTTTGCCAAAAAAATTGCACATTTTTTTTTGAGATTTGAATAATCGCCCATACATCAGGAACCCTTCAGGCGATTCAAACAAAATTTGGGGCATCGGTAAAGGCCTTTAAAGGCAAATCGGCAAAGGTAAATCCGCGATTTGCTTTAACCGAGGTATTTCTACGTGTTTTTAGAAACAACATTATCCGCAAAAAACTTCAATTTTGTTTTTATATGGTAATCTCCTTTTTTAACACTGACCATCTATAATGAAATGACCATCTATAATGCAGAATAATGCAATATTTTTTTTTTGTATGGAAAAAAGAAACACCCCTCTTTTGTACGTACGAGTTCGAGAACGTCGATAACGGCTAAATTGAAGACGAGATACAGAGCTTCAAATCCAGACGTAGCTTTGTAGGTTTTAAAATTTTGAAGCTGAAAAAAAAATCTTTTTTGTTTTCGATGATATTTTAACATTAAAGTTTTTTGATGTGCTGAATCCAAATCTGCTATAATTTTTGGTATGAAAAAATCTATAAGCCTAGTTAACTTGATATTTTAAACACTTTTTTTAAATTTATTCGACCAAAAATCCAATTTTTTTTTTATTTTTCCTTTAATGCACTTTAAAAAATAAATGCTTAGCTGAAGAAACCATGCCGATGTCATTTTTCAATCTCGAGATATAAAATGAAGTACTTTCAGCATTTTTTTTTCTTAGCTCCTAGGGCCCATTGGATAAAACGGTAGGATATGGGTCGATTTTTTACAATACAGAATCACCAAAAAAATGTTGATCAAAATCGGCGACAGACACACCGTGCCCTACCCTTGTCAGTGAAAGAGCGGGCCGCATCACATTTACATATCTTCTTAAAATGATATTTTAAAGTGAGAATTCAGAAATATGGACAGAATATCCAAACACATCATGTAATTAAGTGAATTTACGGTAATAATCGATAACTTTGCTTTATAATCGTATTTTTTTTCACCTTATTTCAGAACATTGTGCTTAAAAAGTTATCTCGAGGACCACTTTTTTGACACTCCTGCTATTGACACTCGATAGGCTTTAGTATGGACTTCTTGACCAGTTAGTACATATAATTGTATTTTCACGTATAGAAATTGGATGACCAATTTAATTGCTTATCAGTGTGTGTGTATATAGTCTCAATGTTTTTAATATAGGTACTCGTGAAAAACATTACTTCTTATTGATATTTTGATGAAGAAACTTAAATATGAAATATAGTGGATGGATCTAGGACCGGAACGAAGATTTTTGCTTGGAGGGGAGTAAGCTTAATTTTGCCACCCCTTATTCACCGTTCCTCCATAAAAGTCAACAACAACAGTTTAGGTAATATATTTCTAAATAAATATCATCATCTCATAACATTAACTCATTTACTTGACTGAATTATGGTCAAAAAAATAAAAAAGCAGAAGCGATATTTTTCTTAACCTTCTTCTTCTTCTGCCGGTGTTCCAACGTGGGATACCGCTTCAGGTCAGAGCTGAGCTCCACACAGCTCTATCAGCACATCCTCCCTCCTGTAGACCTCGACGGGCCATCTCCTCTCGGACTCCTTCAATCCACGATCCAAGTCGTCCTCGTCTAAGCTTTCAAGGCGGCTGCCAGTCCAGGACTCTGTTCGGCCAATGCTCTTCCGGCATTCTCCTGCAGTGTCCATACCACCTCAACCGTCACTTTTCGATTCTTTCAGAGACGGTCTCCGCTACACCCATTCGCTACCTAACCACTTCACTTCGGACTCTCTCTGGCCTTGTAATCTGGAGACACCTTCTCCAAAAATCCATTTCTACTTCAAATTCTGCCGCGCTAGGCAAGTGATCCTTTGTCCATCCTCTAGATCCATTGGATAGATCTTTGAACTAGGTCCAATAAAAGTGGTTCAAGTTCCTGTTTTCAGCTACTTTAGGAAATATGAACATTAATAAACCACTGTAGCAGTCAGTATCATATTGTTTCAGTATTGAGAAATTTAAAAAAGTTATTCTTACCAGAATATTGCAGGACACATTATTATAAAATTACTGTAGGTACTAAATCAGGGGCGTACGCAAACATTTTTTCTGGGGAGATGGGATTTTATATGAAGAAGGCATGGATTGCATTGAAACAATGGATTTGTTTTTCGTTACTTATTACTTTATAGCATAAATATTACTCAAAATACAAATCTTATGTTGATGGGTATGAAAATCATATTTTTTCACATTTCGAGGTAAGGGGGAGGGTATATCCCCCTGATTTTTCCCATCGCATATGTCACTGTAGCAAATTATGTATTAAAATATACAAATTGTATAAATTATAATTATTGATATATCGTGATCAAGAAAGAAAAACACAGTAGGTAAGTATAATACAGACGTTTCGGCCTAAGTTATAGGCGTTCATCAGGGTTTATTGTTTACCACATGTATTCATAATGTTAAAAAGCGTAAATGTCGGCACACATCAGAGTTGTGTGTCTTTCTTGGCCGCAACACTAACCATCTTATCGCTGTTTATATAAATTGCAAACTATATAAAGAGAATTTACATAAATGAACCCAGGGACACCCCAGTAGTAGAGTGAGGAATTTTGGCGAATAATGTATTTCTTGAACAGAATTCCTAAAGGTGATTATTATGGTCACATTGTCCTATAAATCTTGGCAATTTGAGGTTGCTGTTCAATAGAAGTGGACTGGCATCCTTTTGTTTGGTTTTAATATCCCCTTGTCGCGTAAGGCATACATTACGTGTAATGGCAGAAATGTAATTTAACGCACCTCGTAAGGTACATTCATTCATCCGGATATCAAATATAACAGAGGCGAGTATTTAAGTAATTTTAAAATTTAATGATATCAATCAATACTGAAAAATGAAGGTAATAAAGAAATTTAAAATAATTTTGTTTATATCGATGGCGAAGAAGTAAAACCTCACATCAGTAAAAGGATTACTTTACAGCAGGGTATGAAACAGTTATTGAATTTCAGTTTAACTGTTTTACAGAACTCTTATTAAAGTTTTAAAGTATAAGTTTAACGAAAGCTTTTATGAAAAGAACCTTTTGGTTAATAATTCGTTAAAATGAACTTTTGGATAAAAGTTCTGTTAATGTTACTTCTTGCCTAAACTATTTAATAAAAGTTCGGGTAATAGAAGTTCTTATTATAATATCTAAAATTTAAGGTCTCACATATTAGTTTTCTCATACTTTTGGGGAAGTATGAGCTTGAGTGCACAGCTTAAGTGGGAGCTTCTTTTTTACTTCCTTGTACGAAGTAAAGGAAGTATTGTAATCGCATTGTAATTTATCGCATTTAGTATTAATCGAGTATTGTAATTTTCGGTTTCAACAGAAATATCCATTTTGACCATCCCTGAATCCATTTTGAGTAGTTTCGTCGTGGCGTCTGTACGTACGTTCGTTCGTATTTCGTATAACTCAAAAACGGTTAGTCGTAGAACGTTGAAATTTTGTATTTAGGATTCTTGTAAAATCTAGTTGTGAACCTCCCTTTTTGGTTGCTGCTTGATCACCGGAAGTGGTACTTTACTTGAAGGTCATGATTGAGTTCCATCAAAAATTATATTCAAATACTATGCAAAACTTCTCAAATTTAGTATTTATAGCTTATATATTGATTTAAATAATATACTAGATTTTGGTCTAAATTGGAAAACCGGAAGCGGTACTTTACTTGAATGTCATATTAAACTTTCATCAAAAATTATATTACAATATAATGCAAAACATCTCAAATTTGATAAATAGGTCTTTTATATCGATATGAATGTATTGACTTTATTTTGGTTCAAATTGGTGAACCGAAAAGGGTACTTTACTTGAAGGTCCATAATAAGCTTACATCAAAAATTATATTTGAATTAAATACATAAATCACATGTTTCGGTAATGAAGGTTACAAATGCAATTTGGTTTCCAATCCAATTAAACATTTTGATTACTTGTTTTAAGTGTCAAAATTGAGTATAAAATACTGGTTTTCCTCCCCATTTGTGTGTGTGTGTGTGTGTGTGTTAATAGATGGATGTCGCGACGCCGAGTGTCGTTTTTGAGAAACAATCAGCAATCTTTGGAAACTAGTAACCAAATTGAGGATCACTTTTTGAGCCACCGATTTATAGTTTAATATGCGTACGAGGAAGTCATGTATTGTCCACATCAGATATTTATAAGCTTTTTTATTAGAAATCATTTGAATAGATAATGAGATGACCGCAAAAAATCTGTCAAACAGATACTTCAAAGCATAATTCCATGAGTAGGTATTTCCCACATTTAAGTAAAAACTTTAATAATCAGAACTTTTATTACAAAAGTACTAACTAAAAGTCCATCTAGGACTTTTACAGTGTAGAACTTATAGAAACAGTCCTGGCCAAAAAGTTCTTGAAAGAGCTTTTATTATAAAAATTCTGACATAATAGTTATCGTAAGAACTTCATAATATAAACTCTTACAAAAAAATCTTATATGAACTGTTTCAAAAAAGTTTCTTGGAAAAAGTATGTTAGATCAAGAACTAACTATTTCAAAATAAAAGTGAACAGTCATTTTGAAAACCTGGTTTACAGTAGAGACAAAAGTCTGTTTTAAAACGCCATTTATCTAAAAATCGTCATGTTTTTGTACCATTCATGACTCTAATTAGGTATATCAAAATGCATTTAAGTTTTTCAATAATCTTGTAATAAAATAAATAATATAGTTACGATTTCTCATAAGAAGGTTATCAACAGGATGATTTAGCGTGAGTGCGTAATTTTCTCGTTAAATCCAAATCCTCAACTGTTAAGGGACCATAAAGACTAAACACTAGCATATTAGAAATCAGCCACGAATGTTCGTTAAGGTGAAGTATAACTAGTAATAAAAATATTAGTTCCAACCTGTCTTTCAACTTTTGCAGTACAGTATCGATGCTTATCTACCAGTAGGCTTCTTTTTTTCTTTTGCTTTATTGCTGTAAGGACAGAAGCTTCAAAATACTCTGTGATTTGTATTACTCCTTAAGACTGTTCTATTTTTTAAGCGCTTGTTCGCAGTCACCCAGCAAAACATGGTAACAGAGACATGCGCAGACCTTTGTTGTGTGACAAGTTTGAGTGTCGTATATTTGCCCTTACTATCATCTTTTGTCGAGGCAAATAAGGAATAGAGAATTTAAAAAATATATATATCTTTTTTTCAATATGTTTATTCAATTATGTTCCACGTATCATTTTCGTAATTCAATGAAGTTTATAAAATATGAATTGCTATGTTTTATCTAGGTTAAGTTGAGCTTGATTGATATTTAGCTGCTAATATAGGGATCCCAAGATATAGGGACTTTGTCCTCTAAATTGGATACCTATCCAAGGGCCTGATTTGTGGTTACCATTATTTAATAATTAACCAAAATAATGTTCCTACTTCTAAGTTTAATGCTAGCATACTTAATGAAATATATTCAAATTAATAATGGGCATAGTTACTAAAGAACAACCTCCTTTCTAACATTTATCTTTATTCCTCAAAATTGAAATAATAAACTATTACATTCCATGGTTAACCATAGAATGATTCAAACTAGACCTACACATAAATCTCTTATCTCTAATAATTGGTTTTGATGGTCCCTCAGCATCTCTCCATCGGGTACCCCTGCATATCTTAAGTCATGGAGCCAGAGCATCTGTCATCTTCAGAGATAATATTGTCCAATATTAATACATATTAGAATCTCAGTCAAGCTTTAACTTTTTTCGACGATTACACCAGTATAATGATCCTCCGGAAACCGCTCCTGTTTGAATAATGAGTATTCCAGATATCTTGTACGCACTTACTCCTTAAGGCAAGGGCAATACTCTTTAAGTACTATTCATTTAAACTATCAGTATCATCAAAATGGATGTGGGAAAACGTTTTAAAAAAGAGGAAAAATCTAGCTTTGAAAATAAAAAGCTATATTGTAAAATATAGTGCGCACTTGCTCCATATTACTCTAATTGTATATACGATGTATCACTTCA
The DNA here is from genome assembly GCA_948150685.1 of Rhaphigaster nebulosa. Classification (NCBI taxonomy): domain Eukaryota; kingdom Metazoa; phylum Arthropoda; class Insecta; order Hemiptera; family Pentatomidae; genus Rhaphigaster; species Rhaphigaster nebulosa. Next base: position 54,216,693 of record OX411306.1, on the reverse strand, counting down.
TAGCCGTCCATAGCGATTTCATTTAAGACGAATAATAGTTAATAGAAGATTATGATATTAACCTTGTAAAAGGGTAGTGTAAATGAAAGTCTTCCCAGTATTATTGTTCTCATATAATGTAAAATTTAGTTTTGTTATTGACCATGACATATTACATTGCAGAATGGTCCTGATGATGGGGAAGAACCCCGAAACGTTGATTATGCATTAATCTGATCGTTAATAAATATTGTGAAGACTTTCTTTTTCAATACCCTTTTACAAGGTGTGCGATTTTATATTTTAAAGGACCATTCTTAATTATCATACAAATCACGTTCATTAAATGTTGTTATAAAATGTGTTATTTAATAACTACGTGTTTCTGAGTGCTACTTAAGTTGAAAAATAAACTCTGATACACTGTTAAAAAAAAAACTTTTAAAGTCTTAATTGGAAATAGGATCCAATTTACCTTTGATCGTAGTTTTATATCCTCCTTTGCTTTTAACGACAGGACTTTTAAACCTCTGTGATGCAGTTACTGCTATTTGATGTATAGATTCAAGTTTATAGAGCAACAATAGAGACAATTAGTGAAATTTAGAATTTTATTTTTTCATCAAAAGATTGTGTATTATCTCTCCACCACATTAACAAATTAATGCTTTGAACGTATTTCTTTCATATACTATTATTATTATACAAGTATTCTAACTTCTTTCATAAAAGTCGGCGCTTAACCTGGACAATTTTAAATATTATACAGAATACTATTTTTTAAAACAATCTTTTTATTTTACATGAATAAAAATAATTTTAATCTAATTAAGATATAGAAAACATGTTAAGAGCAATCTTAGTACGAGCAAACTCATCCACCTAAGTCAAGATGTTGAGTCAAGCGACTACATGACCTAAGTCAAGCGAAATCTATGGAGTCAGGACACCTAAGTATAAACCAACATTATGTTGGATTGAATTGTATTATATCAATTTTCAGTTGTTAATTGACTCGGCTAGACTTAAAATTAATGCTCAAAATGAGGTCATAATCTCGATATATAATGTATGACTTCCAAGAGATTCTCCATCAGGGTTGAACATCGTATTACCTATTATATTATTAAATTAGATTGTTTCTAATATGGTTAAAAAAAAAAAAAAAATCAAATTGAACCTTAAAATATGACCATTAGTCCCCAAGCAAGACGGAGTCAAAGCGATACAGACTATAACTCGAACTAAACCTAGGAAATTAATTGAATTCCTCTAACGAGGCGTTTTGGTCTCGAAGCCAGAGAAATTCGAAACATGTGAACTGTTGAGAACGGGAAAATCCGAAGATGACAGACGAAAAAACGAAATGCCGAACAGAGTTGAAACAGAACAGGTGCTCGGTCGTAAATTAAATTTGGATGTTACGAGTAAAAATTTAAAAAACTGTATACACATACATTTTTATGATTCGATAGCATTAATTTTTGCTATAAAATTATATTTTAATAATTTCTGCATAAGACAAAAGTTCCTGTTAAATAGGCTATGAATTTTCATTGCTCATTACTAAACCAGTCTCTCTAGTGATGATAAACAACTAACCTATAGAATAATAAACCATGGCTCAGTTGTTATTCCTTAGATTGTAATTTTCAATTAGTTCGAAATCAACTATTTGTTATTTGTTATTTGTTAATTATTGATAAATCAAAGTTGAAATATTTTTTTTTTCAATGTTATAAACTTCGATGATTCATACTATGTATAATATAGTAAATGTATATAATCGTAATAAATATCTTTTAATAGATTGATATTAATATATAAATATATATTACATAAGACCATAGTAATATACAAAAATCCTAGCTTTGAAAAATATGCTAATTATCGAAGTATTAAAGGGATCTTTTTAATATGCCAAGTTTTCATGGCTCAATCTGCTGAAGTTGGGATGTTGTTCACTACACGTCGCTCTATATCTCCAATCCCATCTCTTCATTATTTTGTTCAAGATGGTTTCTTTGGCCGCCTCGAAATATAGAAGTAGTTTTCCTTTGTTTAGTTGCAGCTGGCGAAATATGAAAGCCGTTGAAGTTTTACATATTTGTTCATGCTGTTACTAATAACAAAAATAATCATATTCTTAATTTATTTCAGGGCATATCTCTTAAGAATAATTTTACAAGAAACACAATGTGGACTTTAGAATAAAAGATGAAAAATAATTAAAAAAAAAAAAAAAGGGAAAAAGAAAATCAACAAATGGAAAACAGAAAAACACATAATAATTGAGTTTTCAATCAAAAGTTAACATCCACTTTTGGAAAAATATTACAAACAAATTATTAGAGGGGCATCTCATGGTGATAAGGCAAATTTGTATTGAAAATGTTGCTGTAATACCTATTTGACAGGGAAAATTTAAGATTTGAAATAAGCTGAATATTTTTGGGGTTTAGAATATTAATTTTTCAAAAAAGTCTTTGATTTTGAGAGGTGGATATATAAACTTTTAATAGAAAATTCGTCAATTATACTAAAATTAAACTTCTTTTATAGAGTATATTTAAAAAATCATAAAAAAAAAATAGAAAGAAAAATGTAAATATACACCCTTATAAATTATGACTAGATAGAAAGCATTTATTTACAATTTTCTAGGAACTGGATGGATAGGAAATAATTAAGTAAACGGGATTAAAGAATGGAAAATGTATTGGAGGGGCGATATGAGGAAGGAACGGACTTCCATAAAGACGAGGATCGGATTAGGAAAGATTTGTCGAATAATGCTGTGCAGTAGGATATTGTACAATACTTATATCTAAATCTGATGGGTCTTGCTCAGGAATTTTGGGAATGGACAGAGGATTTGAATTTATGAAGATCCGGAGGTTTTGATGGACTACGGGATTGGATGAATTGGTTGCGGAAGAATCTTAGAAGATACGTGCGACGGTAGGGTATGTTTTTAACTGTTCATGAATTCAAGAGAAAGAGATATACCTCGATATCTCATTGATCAATCGTACAAAACTATATGTTAGCCATTTTAGATTTTAAGCGAGATCTCCAAATACATCTTCTTATTAGGGGGAGTTTTTTAGTGAAAATAAGTGACTATCTTAATTAAGTCACTAGAGTGGTGGAGAAGGTACGAAAGGTGAATTCGGATACATGTTTTTTAATGAAACATTTTGGTCAAATGTGATTTCAAGATTTATTTTGAAATTAAATAAGGTAGTGATAAAATCTGATTCTATAGATAGAGCACATTTAGATGTAAATTACATTAATTGATTGTTTTAAAGTTTGTTTGTTTTTTTTTGTTTTTTACTTATACCTTATGGTTAGATAAATAATATAATACATATTAAAAACTTACATTTACACCTGCTTTTTTTTTTATGTAGCCCACCAACAGTCCGTAGGTACAATCATCAACTTAAATTACTTATTAATTTTTGCTCTCGATACCTTTCAGAACCAAATAATTAACATCGATTTGGGAAATCTAATTAAAGTGTTACCAAGAACTGTCAGCTGTTGAGTCGAAAACACTCTGCTATCCTGACAGAGGCCAGTTAAGGTCACTGTCTCTCAGATAATTCATATCATAATAATATTACCTCGGGTATCCATAATTCACTCACCAATAATGTTTCTCAATCGATTTCAAACATTTATGTGTTTTTGTTGTTGTTTTTTTGGCTTTATTTTTGTAATCACAACTCTCAATATACATATATTGATTATAATCAAGACAGGAAGAGGTGCCACTTGTCATTACTATATATGTTATATATGTTGTATATATACATATAGGATGCAGAGTATATGATGAGAAAAATTCTCTAGGAATACTCATTATGAGGACTGGAAGTTAGCAAAGAAAAGACAGTATATATGATCTTTAATAGCCAAGGTGAATACCTACATTTGGACTCATGGATCATGAAACCTGAAAAGCATTTTAAATATCTAGGAAGCTGGGTAAATGCTTTAGGAACCACAGACATGGACATTGAAAGGAGCATAAGCAACGGGAAGATCGTTATTAGAACCTTAAATTCGGTACTATGGAGTAAAACAGTCTCCTTAAAAACAAAAAAAATTATATATAAATCATTCCTAGAAAGTGTTACTCTCTACGCAGCGGAAGCATGGACAATTAAAGAGAGTCAATCACAAAGACTTATAGCCCTAGAAATGAATTACTGGAGGCGATCATGTGATATCTCACGGCTTCAAAAAGTTCCAAATAGTGAAATAAGACGGCAGGTTCAACAAGTGGAGAACATCCTCCATACTATTGAAACAATGAGGCTGAAATGGTATGGGCATGTGATGAGGATGGAGGAGGAGCGATGGCCTACAAGAATTTTTGAATGGTGACCAGAGAGAAAACGGAAGAGGGGTCGACCGAGGAGAAGACTGGCAAGACAGAGGAAGATGGAAAAAACTTATATTTGGTGACGACATATGACCGAAGTTGTAAAAGTCGTTAAATAAAAAAATGTATATATATTGTAGTACCCATATTAATACGTAGGTAGGTGATATAAATTGTAAACATATTTTCTGGGGGTATTGTAAATCAAACCCTAGTAATAGCAAGTTGATAGATATCAGTTCCAGACATAACATTCATATTACAGCACCTACCGAACCTACTTTTTTCAGACGAGGGTGTACACCTGATATTTTAGATATTGTGTTAAGTTCTGCTTTGAATTCGGACCACATCCCTGTTTTAATTTATTTTTCAACTGATATTCAAGAAATTGCCTCTAGAAAGTCTCTGATTAACGGAGTTATTGACTGGGACAGGTACAAAAATTTAATATACCAAAATATTTGCATACAAAAAAATCTTCCAAACTCTCAAGAAATTAATGATAACATAAAGCATTTATCGGAAGTTATTATCAAATGCCTTAGTGTTTCAACTGTATATGAATTCCGGATTAAAAGAAAAATGTTCTTAAATAGCGTACAGAATTCAATCCTAATACAAATAGATGAAAAAAATATAGCAAGAGGAAGGTGGATGCGAAGTAAAAATCCTCTGTTCAAAAGTAAATGGAATTATCTCAGACAAAATATCAAAAAAGAGCTAGAGGAATTCACGATATCTCAATACAAAAATTACGTTGCTAACCTGGACCCAAGAGATCATTCATACAAAACTTATTTTAAAAAAACACGATCAAGTTCCCAGCCTAATAGAAAATGGTGAATTCATCACCAGCGACATGGATAAAGCATAAGCATTTGCTGATTTTTTGAGAAAACATTCTCTGATATAGAATGCGAAAGAGGTCCGACAAGAAGCAATATATAAATGAAGATATTGATAAGTTTGTACAATTACCCGTAACAATAATACAACTTCCGCTGGAATTCACGATCCCAAAAGAAATTCAGGAATTAATTAGGAAGCTTAAAACGAAGAAAAGTTCTGGTCATGATTTGATCCCAGTGATAGCTATAAAAGCTGTCGTTCTTATAACTTCAATTTTTAATAGCTGCTTACGCATTGGATACTTTCTTTATACATGGAAGAAAGCAGAACTAGTTGTCATAATTAAGCCAGATAAAAACGCTAAGAAAGTCAGCAACTACAGGCCTATAAGTTTATTACCGATTTTGGGAAAATTTCTAGAAACAGTCATAAAAAAGCGCCTTTCTTCTTTTTTCCAAACTACCGACATCATTCCGTATTTTCAATTTGATTTCCAGCTTGGTTGTTCTACTTCTCACCAACTGGGGAGACTATCAGAATTCATCGTGAATGGCTTTGAAATGAAAACACACACGCTGGTTACATTTCTTGATTTTCAACAAGCGTTTGACAAAGTTTGGCATCGTGGTCTTCTATACAAACTAAAGAAATTTGATACCCCAAAATATTTTTATGACATTCTTCAATCATTTCTCATAGACCGAACATTTTCTGTTTGGATAAACAATATAAATTCAACCATCAGACCAATCCATGCTGGTACTCCTGAAGGTTCAATTCTTTCTCCGATCCTTTTTAACTTCTATCTTCATGACATTATTCAGTCTCTATTTACCTCCATAGCTATGTTTGCTGATGACACGGCAGTTTTTTCTCAGCGCGAAGATATACTAACAACCAGATAATTCATTAATATATATATTGCAAGATCACCTCAATAATTTAGAAGAATATTTTTCCAAATGGATGATCAGTCTAAAGGTTTAAAAATACAACGCTGAAGTTTTTACTCTTAGACGCCCAACAGACACTCCCGAACTGGTCCTTAACGGTAACAAATTGGGATTCGTGGATAGCCCGGAGGCACGGTTATTTTATTTGAGCTGATTTGCAATTTTGGGGGACTTGGCACATATTTTCTGGGATTTTTGGGTTCCCTTAGTTCTTTTAGGGTTGACACTCCCTGCAGTTGGCAAGGCGGGGTCCACCATAGTTGACACAGGTTACTGCGGTTTCTATTGGCTTTGTGCAGGCGGTGCTGTCATGGCCGAGACCATATCTTGCGTATTTCGGAGCGTGATTGCAATTCGTTTTTGTGTGGCTCTACTGCTGGTAGCGCTTATATATTGAGGAATTAGTTTTTATTTTCTTGATTCTACAATTTTTATTTTTGTATAATATATCAAAATATTTTCCTAAAATGTTGCTTTAGAGTTATCAACAAAGAACATAACTAATGGTCTTTTGAAACGTGAGATATCGTTTACAACGTTGTTGGTTCCGTAACAAAGATTTATGAGTTCACTTTTTATTGTTTCAGCAGGAATCACGTGATGCAAGTTTTTTATACAAACCTGGGGTTTCGTTCTTCAGGTAACTGGTACGTATGGAAATCCGCACCTCTCCTTCTTAAACTAGATACTAGATGGCCGTTTATATCCGGATTTTTGAGGTATACGCTATCACCTTTGGTTGTTGATTTTAATTTGAAGCTGCTTTCACCAACTTCACTATGAAGTAATGTAATTAGGGCAGTAAAATTCTGGACATCATTTAAGTGAATTGGTGAGGACCTTGAAAGTAAAGGCTGTAAGTAAGTGCTGGTTGTGTCTCTTCAAAATTTAAAGCATTTGATTGGGATCAAAACTATTTTGGTTAATCGTAACTTCACTTACCTTCATTTATTTTCTTGGGTCCCTTCCTACACTTAATGAGCATTTTCGGACTGTAATCAATTCCCGGCCGTTTTTAGTATTCTTCGCATTTGACTTTAACGTGCCTACTTCACAATTAGAGCATCGCCGGTGCTGTCATTATTTGCGGTGAAACCGCTTCTCCGAACTTTGCCGTTTTTATCTCTTCAAACAGTTTTTTTTTCGCAATTGAAGATGAAAACAAATAAAAAACAAGTTTTAAGTTCCTTAATCGACGAAATTCATTTTTTCACTGAAAAATTTAACCTTTTCGTTTCAATGATTTCCATATGACTATTCAATCCTTTATGTCAAATCTAAAATACAAGAATCTTGTTGTTAACGAACTAAATTCAACCTGTTTTGGTTACTTGTGTGAATAAGCCTATGAACTTGCCACTGTAATTTATGTAATCTGAAATCCCAATTATAACAAAATTGGGCGATACAGTTTAGCATTGTAACTCCGAATATATCGTCCTCATCGAAATTTTAGTAAACCACTCGAAAAGGAAAGGATCAAAAAATTCGTAACGAGAAGTAAAATTCGCGTACAACCAAAAACAACTCAAGTGGTTCATGTTGCTCCTAAGTCATCAGTCTTCTTAATTTTTTTTCTTCCTAGTGAATTTTAAATTTTTGAATGAACTTTTTAAGAAATTATATTAATCGTCCTTATGCTAGTCTCTTACCGACCTTCTATTATTATCGATCCTGTTTTATTATATATTTTAGAGTATATGGTCCTTAGTATTACCAGTTAAATTCCATCCGTCGACTTTCCTTTCACCTATAGAATAAAATATCATTTGGAAATGTCCGCCCCTAACTATAGCTGTGTATTGACATGGAAGTTGCTTTCTCCTCAGAGCCTCAGGAACTGCCTTTAACATATTAGCCCACATTGTAAAGTGCTCCCATCTGACCGCAGCTAAATTGGCCTCCAATATCATAGCCCGCTAGGTCTTTCACGCTACGCTGGATCCCTTTATAAAGCAGTCATTTTACTATCACCAAATATACAGTGATTTTGATTGGTATTTGAAAGTACAGAATTAATTAAATAAATAACAGAATTGGCAAACCTGGAGGCTTGATGCGCACACCAAAAACAATTCTGTGATATTTGTATAAAGCGGTATCAACCACTTTGTTACGAAAATGAGTTACATTCATATTTTGATTGATTGTAATGAACTTCTACTCTAGTAAAAAATATATGGGGCAATGAAACAGCGTTGACCCTGAAAGAACCTGGCGAAAATGGATACAACACGAGTGAGCACGGGAGAACTTTTGGCAGCCAAAAAACCTTGACATTTTTTTCGCCTAGAATGCCTAAATGGCGCATTCTATTGAAAAAGTTATTGTATTCGAAAACTATGGTCCAAAAACGGCGATTTTTTTCTACTTTGTTAAATATAGTACTATATATGAGTCTGTAACTTAGAAATTAGTGCTCTAAACTTGTTTTCACCATGTTACCAACCATATCAACAAGTTAAAATGATAAACCCTTCTACTCCACTTTTTGCAAGATAAATCTACAATTTGACTGGACTGCATGCAGCATAAATTTTTATAAAATGCATTTTTATACATCGATTATTGTGTTCTTTATTATGAAATGAACATCTCATAAAGGGTAGGCCATATATTGTTCATTCAACGTTATTTATACAGAAATGTTGAAAGATGAAAGTTACTAGGTAAAACCTGCAATTTTCAATATTTTGAAAATATTTCGAAACTTCGAAGAGATATATCTCGGTACGTATTCCATTAAAATCGATATTTGTCCAGTGCAAATCGTAGAAAATTAATTGCTTTTTAAGTTTTACAACAAAGTATTTTCGGCTAGAAAGTGTCGTTAAGGACTTATAAGCAAAAAACTGAAATGAGTTAGAAAATTTCGTGGTTTTTGGGCTACAAACAATTTAGCCATGATAAATTTCGTGGGCAAAACTGGTTTCTCCTACCTTACCACCTATATAAATAATTTAAAACAATAAAATTGTGTACCCTACCATTTGCAAGGTAAAGCTATTTTTTGGACCATTTGACTGAACTACTAGTGCTCATTATGAAAATACTATCGATTTGTTTTCGATCGATCGTTCACGTATCGATTATTATAATATTTCGGATATCCTCCGGATAGGTACATTATTGAGTTATCGAACGTACTAATTATGAAAATGCTACCGATTTTAACTTACATATCTTTTTTTTTTATCTTTTCTACTATCTTCGATATAAAAATCCATTATTAGGTTATTGAAGATGCTTATTATGAAAATGCTAACTTAATGCACGTATCGATTTAATTTAAAATTTTGAGATGCATTCAAATCTTTACCAAGCCTAGGCAAGTCAAACGCCAAGCCAAACGGCAAACGTGTAAATGGGGGTTTACAGAAGCTAGGCAAACTAAAGTATCCACAGCTTCTGTTCAGACACTTCCAACTTTTGTCGGCTATTAATTTGGGTTTAAACTATTTTTATTTCATAAAGAAACAATTAAAAATATAAAATAAAAAGCAACATTAGCGCTTATGTTGCGCTACCCAAGAACCGGAACGGACTCAAACATAGACAAGCCAAGTCGAACCGTAATGCTGAATGTGCTTCAACCATGTCTTTACAAAGTGCAGAAAACACTCTTGATTTTAAGGGTCTCATCATTATATAATTTACTACCGTTATCACCGTCGTTAGCACAATATTCAGACCAGGACTTATTTATTTGGATGCCAGAGCTTCTCTATGGATCAGACAATGTTCCAGATACACTCAGAAGATTTTTGTTTCACTAGTGCTTGTACACTTAGCAATCTTCCGGACATTGTACGAGCACCATCGTTGCATATTCAATTTTCCACTCTAATTTGCCTCGTTTAGAAAATCGTTTAAGATACTAAATAATGCAAATGCTGCTGCTTTGAGCTCTTTTGTTTTGCTAATAGTAGTTTTACTGCTGACACACCATAACAAAAACGAACATAGATCAAATGAGCATCTTTATTACTATCTGTTGCCTCATCAAGCTGAATAGAAAATAAATTGTCACGCAACTTTCCGAAAAGCAGATGCTGTACATCTTATTATATCTAGTACAGCTATCTCACCAATTCGACCAGCAACGGTATCATTTGATAGAAGTATGGACCGCAATCGTTTAGCAAAATTATCTCAACATAGTTTCTACAATTTCAATTGCAGCTGGCAGAATAAGCTTTTCATCGTTGTTGTGAGGCTTTTTGCATCTGGCTATTTGATATGAAACTTTGTAAGAGGCATGTAAAGCTTTTTCATTCATTTGTTCAGTTCTCTTTCATTCATTGATCAGTTGTTTTGAAATGCGATTTTTGCTTTCCATTTGATTTTAATTTTAATTCGAAGAATTCTCGAGGTTACTAACGCACTCACTATGAAGCGTTTCTAATTGTCGTTTAAGTTTATTAGGTTTCATGCTGTCTGCTGCCAAAATTTTTGAGCAAATGGCACACAAAGGCCTTTCTTCTCCATTTACTTCAGTGCTAGTAAACCCAAAATTTAAATTTTCTTCAACATATTTTATTGATTTTATCTTCGGAACCACTGTAGTCTGTGCACTTTTTGATGCTCACTATCATTTAATATTCGCCTACACCCACTTAAAAATTTATCTATGATTCTGTATACGTACTCTGTATAATTCTACTGCTATAATACTGTATAATATCGTTAATTTCAGATAACACGCAAATTACAACATACACATTCACGGTAGAGGTCACGACACTATAAACATTCACTACTTGAATGAAATTGGCAGGAACGCTATGCAACATTTATACCAGTTATGCAGGCGTTCTAGAATGTTAAAGACAAATCTATGCACTCAAATTTTGAATATTGAATTGATATATGATATATTTCAAAATTATAATTGATATATTATATTATCTTATATTGATTGTGTAAACTAAATTAATTTGAAACTAATATTACGATTAGGTCACGATTTCAGTGAAAATTATTGCATGGGAGCGCGATGAAAATTGTGATTGAAAATTGGGTCGCAAATACTAAAAGCTTGAGAAACACTACCATATTCTTAATCTCCATGAAACTAGCATTAACAACATCAAACAAAAATCTTCTTAGCCAATAGCTTCCCTCCTAAGACTATTAACAAACTTATCAATAACTACACAAATCGCACCTCCCCCTCTATTTCCTCCTCTCCTACTTCTTCACAACCCATTTCCATCCCTATATAGAGATATAGGGATGGACCTTATTGCCCTTCCCTTTCTGACAATATTAAAAAGTCCTTACGTTCTTTTAACCTCAACCTTTGACTTGCCTTCAAATCTCAGAACAAACTCTCTAATCTCTACATCCGTAAAAAAGATCCTATTCCACTCAACCATTGCTTGTATACCGAATCCCTAGCTCCACTCCTAACTGCAACTCCTCTTATATTGGCGAAACCAAAAATCTCAAAGATCACATCACCCAACATAAATATTTTATTTACTCAGTAACTCTACTGCCTCAAAATTCTTGGAACATTCCTTATCGTTAAACAACACATTTGATTTCGACAAAATTCTATCCTCGCCACTGTCCCCAATCACGACAAACGACTCATCACAGAATGTATTTATATCCACCAGAATCCTTTTCTGTAAACCAAAACTTATCGTTAGCATATTCCCAAATATTCTATTAATTAAAAAAAAAAAATTGTATTATTTATTCCCATTTCCCTAATTTTCTTTTATTATCTCCATTATTTTATGATTTATTTATTTTGATGATTTTTAGAATTTTTTTTTTTATATTTTTATGTATTCCTTTTCTTTCTCAGCCACACTCCTCTTTTTTTCCTATGGAGAGGTTTTTACAACGGAGTTGTTTTGGAGAGTGTTGAAAATATGAAGATTAAAAAAAAATTAATATCCAACTCATAAAATCGTAGAGGAGAGTGAGCACAAACTCACAAACTTAAAGGATGAGACTTGTGGAGAAACAAATTTTAATTAACTTTTTAAAATAAATATGTTGTTGCCAGAGATGTCGCCATAGGAGAGTTCGGGGATATCATCTCCACCAATAATTTTAAAACCAAAAAAGTTGGGAAAATACTTCAAACTGCGAAAATTGTAGTAAAACGTTTTACCCAAAGAGTTACTAACATTTCAAACTGATATGAATACCTTTTGAGTTTAGAAATTGGATGTTTATTAATACAATGTTGTGTTTGACTAGTTAATTATTGTTGTCTAGTGTCAACATTTGAAACAGGTAAGTGAAAAGTTTGAAAAACCCCAAAAGAATTGGAGAAAATTACAATATATCATAATATTGTTAAAAAAATGTCAATATTGAATTGAGTTTGGAAATCCGGTCAACATTGTTGTGAAATTTTAGTTTTTGCCCCCTCAAATAAATTATTCTAGCAATGCCCCTGATTGTACCAAGTATAATTTTTAATTTCACTTATACATATATATATATATATATATATATATATATATATATATATATATATATATATATATATATATATATATATATATATATATATGGAAATACAGCAAGGAAAATTATTGGCATTGGGAATAATAAAGAAATTGCTTTAAAATACATTCTCTAGAGGTAAGCATACTTACCTATAAATTAATTTCTACTCAAAGTAGAGTGATAAGTGATCCATACACTGCAAATTTTTTTTTTAAGTATTATTTTATTACTAATTTTTTAACATCATTTATTTTTCAATATTTTTAAAACCATTGTAAGATCATTTCAAGTTTATTATCTCTTCCTATGTTGTTTGCTCAACAATTAAATCATTCAACCGACTTTGCCCAAACTAAATCTCAACCCGAGTGAAATTATTAAGTATAAAACCTTGAGATAGCCATACATTTTAGTATTGATAATTCTGGAATAAAAACATATCAGCGTAATTCTCGTGAGACTTGTCCAATTCGCATGTTTTAACTTTGAGGTTTTTTTTATATGCTTCAAATTATTATGAGGTATTTTTTAGTTTATTATTGGTGAGTACATCTATCATTACTAAATAGTGAATGGCAAATATCTTTACATATATACTTATATATATAGGCAGATATTGCAATTGGTCAACAGACATTTCCAAAGACACTTAATTTGCGTATCTTTTAGGGTTTACTCTATCCGAAACGTGATGTTATCAAAAAAGCTTTTCCTACCTTTATTATTATTTTCTTATATTTCTAACTACCCCTTATTGACAAACCTACTGAACCATTGCCAATGAAACTTCAAGGGCATGCAGATGTTAGTTAAGAGTCATACAAAAAACACAATCAGCTTAGAGAAAAATGTGTGGCAAAAATATAGGTAGTGCATGTATTACAAAATTTATACCAATGACAAAAGAAAATCAAAACTGATCTTGACCAGTTTAGTAGCGATTATGTTAAGCAGATTAAGTATATGTTCTTAGGAACTTTTTAGGATTTTTTTAGGATGAACCTAAATACATAGGTATTTTCCATAAATAAACGATTTTATAAAAAAAACTAGGCTGTTAGGAAATTAATGTCTATTCCTGTTAAAAAGTGACCTGTCGAGTTTTTCTTTTTTAATTGTTTATTAAAATTTTGGGAAAACACCTATGTATTTAGAAAAAAACTTCCTAAAAAATACACATAATCTACATAATATAACTGCTAAATTTGGTCAAGTTTTGATTTTCTAAAGTCATTGTTATTTATTGTGTAATACCTGCACTACCTATATTTTTGCCCACTTTTTTTTAAATACGTAGGAGTTTTCCCTAAATTTCAATAAACAGTTTAAAAAAAATAACATTAGACTAATAAAGAAATCAAGGTCATTTCCTGTTAACGGGCAGTTCAGGAAGAACTTATAAATAACAATTGGTAAATTTTTGTGTGTTAGTCAAGCAGTAATAATTTATACAAATTTCATTATATTATTTATTTGAAACAAGATTGCATAAAGGCACTGGATTCCCAAATCCTGTGGCCATGTCCCAAAATTAAATGTGATTACCAACTGCAGAAATATAGGTTTTATTACACTTATTACACTATTACATGCGGAACAATGTTTTGAGAAAATCAAAACCGATCTTGACCAAATTTAGCAATTTTGTTATGCAAATTAATTGTATTTTCTTAAGTTTCTCCTGAATACAAGGATGTTTTCTTTAAATTTTAATAAACTATTTTTAAAATAAATTAGGCTAATAGGAAATCAATGTTTATTTCTGTTAATAGGCAGTTCAGGAAGGACTTATCAATAATGGTAAGTAACTTTTTGTATGTGTGAAGACTGGACATAAATAATGAGCTAAGTGCCAATTTAAACGGACCCGAAAAAGCATGGTAATATTCTCAACAACTTAAAGAGTAGTCAAAATGCAACAATCGTTAACAGTTATGCACAATTATTAACGATTGTGACATTTACCCAGGTTCTTGGGTTGTTGTTAATAGTAACTAGCTTGTTTTTTGGGGTCTAACTCAATTTTTTATTTTGAACACTTAGTCTGTTATTGATAGCCAGCCAGCCGTCAATTGTTGATGCTAAATCAATGTAAGCAAAAAAAAAAATACGTTTTGCAATTTTGCCCTCATAGAAGGGCAAAACTATTGAAAGAATAAGTGAACTAAGTCGTAACCTCAACATTTCACTGATAAGTTGGCTGTTTTTTAATATTTTATCAACCTCAAAAATTGTATTTATTGACTTGCACTATAATACATTATTGCACTATGTTATTGGACATTTTTCAGATGATAACAGTAAGAAAAAATAAATTGAAGACAATTTTACCACACAATTACTTTCAATCAAACCTCATAACAATATTCAAGTTTCACAACACAAGGATTTAGGAATTTATCACAATAATTCCAGTAAAACCATCTGTTTCTTACAATGAAGAGTAATTGGATTTACACAACTTTCATTCTCATGGGCTTATATATGCAATTGTGCATTTGCAATATAATTCAAAATGCAACTAACTAAATTATCAGCACATAGTCCTTACACCAAAATATAATGTCTTACTTAGACTTAATAAGTCAAACACTTTTCGTAACTACAAGAGGTTGTTATGCCTAAGCAACTAATCTATAAAGTATCTTAATATTCTCACCTAATTCACTTTACATAAATGAGGGCTTTAAACAATGGCAAAGAATTAATGGTTTATTATTTGCTTTTGCAATACCAAAATATAAACAAACATTAAATCTCAGCCAAATGTACAAGTAAAGAGAGAAGTTCACTTAAATACTTATCTGAAAATATAATATTAATGATATTATATAATATGTCATGTAAATCACAAGAAATATTTATAGAGGCTATAATAGACCTCAAGAGCAACAAAAAATTTCATATGGACCATGGTCCGATTCCACACAGAAGAGGAGAAAATTTTACTTCTGTATTTTATTTAAGTAAGCCACGTTTTTTGTTGAATAGGAATTGATCACTCAAAATCCATCCAAGCAATTAAGTTCCAATTGCACCATAGTAAAATAGACAAAATTGCCTTTGCTTTGGTTTAACTAAATCCATTTTAAAGGGACTTTCAAGCAGACCAACAAGTAAAGTTTTATTTATTTTTTAAATCTCTCTTTATATTTTTTTATGTGAATGTTTTTCTCATCCCCCTGGTGGGCTACAGAAACGCCACTTATAAGAAAACTTCTACTTTTATTAAGCTTTGATATTGTGTAAATGAAATAGAGGTTTCTTTTGAGATTGCTCTAGAATTGATTCCTCATTTGCTAAAAAGTATAATGTGGAATTAGGTTATATATTTTTATATAAAATAAAAATACTAG
Organism: Rhaphigaster nebulosa; assembly: GCA_948150685.1. Lineage (NCBI taxonomy): Eukaryota > Metazoa > Arthropoda > Insecta > Hemiptera > Pentatomidae > Rhaphigaster > Rhaphigaster nebulosa. Next base: position 54,200,683 of record OX411306.1, on the reverse strand, counting down.
GTTTCACTGACAAAGAAGTGTTTTGAGAATTAAGTTGATTAAATTCACTTTGTTTCTAGTCAATAAAATAACATGGAAAGACAGAATAACAAGCTTCTTTGTGAAATATAACAAATTTTACCAAAAAAAAAATATCTGTAAATAAACCAAAAGAATTTTAAAATTAAATATGAAATGAAACTGTTCCTGAAAATAAAAATTGACAAATTAAAATGAATAATCCATAAATATTTAAAAGAAGAATTTTGCCATAGCACTATAAAAAAAAATTCTAGAAGTGGGGTATCTGAAGCCCAGCAGGAGACTGAGAAAAACATTCACATGCAAAGAATTATTTAAATAATAAAATAAAAATGTTTGCTACTGATCCATCCAAAAACCCATTTACAATAGATTTAGTTAAGCCAAAATATATTTCTTAAAGGAATTGGGTCAACTTTGCGATGGTACAATCAGAACTTAATTTCCTTCAATAGTTTTTGAGTGATCGCTTCGTACTTGACTTACTTAAAAAAAAAAAATAAACGATTTTAAATTTTCTGCTCTTCCGCGTGGAATCATATCAATGTTCATATGAAATTTTTTGTTGCTCTTAAGGTCTACTATCAGCTTTTTAAATATTTCCTATCAGGAACACAAATTTTACATCCCACCCAGGACACTACATATTTTTAAAATTGTAATTATAATTTTCTACAATTTTGATAATTCTTTATCGTTATTAACTGATTGAGACCAATGAAACTATTAAATAAAATCAATTTTGTTAGTTTGGTCTTTAATCACTGATCTGTACTAAATTTTACTATTAAAATTCATACACTGATACAGATTTACTTTAAAATGTAATAGGCTCACTTCAAGACATTTAAGCAGTCAAAGATAGGTATTCACCCAAGAGTGGTTTCAATCAATCAACGCTCCATATTCTCCAAGCCAGTGCAGCTCCATCCAACAATGACTTGCTAATTAAGAAGGCGAAATAGTGTGCCGATATTTTTTGTTTTATTTTTCTTCATTTCCTTTAGATGTTCATATTTCTATTTTACTTATTAGTTTAAACACAACATATTCTCATGTTTTTAGAATAAGTTTATTCTAAATATATTTTTTAATATACCGTAAGGTGGGGTAACTTTGAGACAACTTTATTATATAATATGTCAAATAAATAATTATAATATGTCAGATAAATAAATTGAGGTTTTCATGATTTTTGGTGCACAGGATAATTTATTTTTCACATTCTGCTATTTTTAACAATAGCCCTACATCTAGGCTACTTATTTTTTCCATGGGGAAATTTTAATTTGGCAGATGTGATGAGTCAACAATTTTTTTGTCACAATTTTACCCTGTCGGTCAGGATAACTTTGTGACAGAGGTAATTACAATTAAAAATACACCTGAATTCACATTTTCAAACAGTTCCTCACATTGTACACCTAATCCCTTTCAGAAACATTTAACCACGTTTTTTAAACCAAGAAATCCTCCAAAAAATTCATCTTAGAGGTACTATAGGTCACAATTTTCCTAAAATAAAATCTTTTCTCTAATTGATGTTGTGGGTTGTTTCCAATGATTTCATTAGTTTGAGCCTCCACTATATCACAGGGTTCAGATTCTGGAATGTTTATGGCCACTCAAACACATTCAACTCTTAACTTAGAAGATAGAAATCCTTATTAGATTCTTCACAAGGGATGGAAAACTGAGAGTAGCTATTGGTTTCATCTTCATTTGGAACAATTCTTCTTTTAGAGAAACTTGTTTCACTTGTTCCAGAGCGTGGATTGTGAAGATCAAGACTTCTTCCCTGAAACTGGCTCCCTCTCTTCCCGGGCTGGTTTTCCTTTTCACTGCCCTGTATATAACCTTTTTCTTGATGGAGTTGCTTCTGGTTTTTTTTTTTTAAAGAAGCTACTGAATAGAAATTATGATTGACGCTTTTCACAGTTACCATTCATGTTGGGTATTTTTGGATATGTTTTCATTAATTTCTCACTTGAAAAACAATATTTCATAACAGATAACGAGACATTATGATCTCAGATAATTATAAAACTACCAAAAAATACTTGCTTGGCAAGAGAATAATTGTTATTGGCACACCATAACAAAGTTTAGAGTTTTTGATATACTGTAGAAGTTATACATTTAAATGAGGTTAGATGCTTCATTTCACAGACCACAACCCATGACAAAGTCACTGACATTAGGTGCTCATATCAGGGTTACATTAGGAGGCTCTGTTCCAACCTTCAAGGTAGCATTTCTTCTGCTAATTTTTGGTGGGAAATTAAAAAATACGAAAAAAAAAAAGCTCTCATCACAAAGTAACCCCACCTTACGGTGTGTAAAAATTATTTTTTATTACAAGCACTTGTACCACAGCTCATTTGATTTAACAGTTTTAAAGTCAAGTTTTTCTCTTTAAAATAAAACTGTTTTAAGTCCATTTCTTTTATATAATATTGTTATATTTAATAATACTTTATTAAAATTTTAACTCAAATTAATTGTATCATTATTGCTATTTTACTCTACTAGTGATTCCAAAAATTAATAGCCTTAAGACTAATTTGGTTGAATCCATGTTAAGGCGATTAAAACTCATTAAAATTCCACAAAGTTCTTAGTTATTGTGAAACTTTCAAGTTAATTAACTATATCATTATTTAAAGCTGCATCTTGCAGCCATTGCTTTGATTCAGCAAATAATGGTTCTTGTAAGGTTGTAACCATGCTTTAAAAAACCATTTTAATGTTAACTTACCATTATTTAAGAAAATATATAGGAGAAAAACTGACAGTGGATTTTTCCATGCTAATCAGCTGTAGTTTAACAACAGTTTAAACAAGAAGAGGTTTAAAATAAACAAAAAATATATAGATTAATTAACATTTAATTTAGTGAAACAGATACACGATATATAAAAATATATATCGTCATGTTGTTAAATAGCAGTGTAAATAGCTATTATTACTTTCTTTTTTCTTCATATTTTGTACACTAATGTAATACATCTACAAAATAAATCTAATAAAAATGAACAAACGACATTACTCTCAAATCAATACAACAAAATATCATAAATTCATCTTTACATAAATAATACATTAACAATTAAATCATTTCGAGAAAAACTCGAAGAAATAAAACAAGCGGATAAACCATTTTAAAAATAATTAACCTATAACAGGTGGGAACAAATATTTTAAAACGTATGAGATAGGAATGTAATATATTCCCCATTCGTCAACACCTTTGACATTCTAGACAACTAATAATAAAAATTATCACTTCTTTTAATGTACAACTGCCAATACAAAGTAAAAAGACACTGTTGCAATAAACTAAAGTGCATCACAAGAGAAAGTCATTTCATGGACAATGATTTTTTAAAAATATTCACATACATTAAAGTTAAACTTGCATGTATTAGGTAGTGCAAAAGTTGTACTCACATTTAGATATATGTATCTACAAATTTCTGTACCTCAAAGGCGATTTATTAAGCTGGTTTAAAACAGCACATAGTATTTATTAATTTAAGTACATAAACTAAACTTTAGCTGAATAAGAAAAGAAATAGGCATGGACAGATACATGAGCGCTTAACATAATAGCTTCTTAGGGTAATGTTAATTGGCAAGTTTTGATTCTAAATATTTGGCCAGTGTGATTGAAGCTGTTATGCATTGTAGCCAACCAAAATTTCTTCTTTTCTTATTCTGGCTATCAGTTAGCAGCTATAATAGTCTCAAAGACTCTCAGGTACAGAATATAAAATGCAATTTTATCAACATATAAGGAAATAAAAAATAAAATAAAGACAAAAAATAACAAATGGTTACATCAATATATTTTTAGTGACGATGCTATTATTTAAATATATTAAAGTTGAAGATTGAAGGAGACCAGTTGTATAGCTACAGAGAAAGAAACTGTTGTGAGTTGTTGGGATTTACAATGGAAGTTAGAATAGGAGTAAGGATAAGATGGAAGGTCTCCGTTTTGATGGACGGCCATTTGGTTAGCCGCTCTTGAAGAGGAGAATGGCAACTTGACCAAGATAGAAATAAATAAAATGACGGGTTTCATGGGTCACATAACTGCCAAAGTTTCTTCCGACAATGCAATGCCAAGTTGGATTGTACTTCTTATCAAATTCCTTCTTAATATATGCTGCAATGTCCTGCAAGCAAATAAAGTGGTTTATAATATTGTTAAAGAAAACAATCAACTTAATATTTCTAAAATTAATAGCATATAGTCTAATACATAATGTAATTCTTCAAGAATGAGGAAATGCTTAACCAGAGCAATCGCCAACATTTAGAATAGAAAAAGCAAAAAAAAATCAACAGGAAACTTTGAATAGATTAAAATGATAGCGGTGATTAGTTCAAAGCGGTGACCCTGTCAATGTGTTTGGGTCAGTGTTTTGGTCACTGCCAAGGCAAAGAATATTACCAACTCTCAGATATCAATCAAATTGTCACACCTACAGTATACTTATAAAAAAAAAGGGACATTAAAGGCCAACATGACCTCAAAACAAAATTAACTGAAAGCTAAGTGATACATTCGAATAAGGCTCCTTTGCTTTAATAGAGCTAAATTTAAAAACTGATTGATTATCTAAATATATTCATTCCATTATTTTAGTGAGAGCTAAATTACTTTTGTCCAACAAATTGGATTTACCAAACTGACTGATCCTAGAATTAGATCACATCCAGTTTTGATAAACATTTTCCTTAATATCGTAACCATGTTTCTTTTCTATATATTTCTTCTTAAAAATAGGATTTTAAACATTGAATATTGTTTAAAGTCAATTTTTTATTTTATATTACTTTATATATCACCAAGATAACTGTATTTTGTTTGCTACTTCATCATTGATTATGTCATTTTTATTAACACAAATTATTTATTGCTGTTTTACATTTTTAATGAAGACCTAATAACATTAACATTTTTAATGAAGAGGCTAGTTCCTTTTGTAAGGAACTAGCCTCAAAACCAAATAAACTATCGCTACCAAACATAATCACATAACATAACAGGTTGAAGTAAGAACAAAATTAAATTGACAGTAACATAAGAAACGATATAGATATCTTAAATCTATACAACCATTTTTAACTGCATAAAGATGTAAAAATTTGATCATGATAAATGCAGTGATTTTACTGTTATTTAGAATTCCTAAACTACCTTATCAAGTAAGTGATTACCAAATTATCCTCAGAAAGGATGAATAAGCCATTCTAGATCTAATCATTAAAAAAAAACTTAAGGAGTCCAGCAATCAAACCAATTTTTCAATAGACCATATTAACACCACAAGTACAGTACGTGGGACCTTAAGCCAGATAATTTTAGAAAAATATACTTACTGAATTAAGTAAACAACATATATAAAATGTGTTGGGTTTGTTTTTTCAATTCATTGCAAAATATTTAAAATGATAAAAAAAAAAAAAAAAAAAATTGACAAAGGTTCACAAGGAAATAAATATACATCAAAACACTTTTTTTTATAGATCGTAATATATAAAAACAAAAAATAGTTATATCAGGTAACATCATGCGTAAACAAAAAAATGGCATTTAAATTAAGAAAAAAACCTTCATCAATTTAACTTGATAATTTAAAAAAATTAATCCTCGTCATAATATGAGCATTAATCGGATAATAAATATGCACCACAGAAAAATACATCACAACCACACGATGACAGAAAATATACATGAAAGCATAGTTTATCAAACATTAACCAAGTAATTCATAACTGCTTCAATTCAGTTGACCAAATATAGAATATAGAAAGGCAACCCCACCCACTAGCACCTGTTTTCAAAACTGAAAAAAAGGAAACAAAAAAATTACCTTTTCTATATTATACTTGTCCAGTGCTTGCGTCGCACAGTCAACTGCATCCTGCTGCATTTCTTCTGACATATCAGCATTTTTGATAACTGCCTTTCGGTCTGTCATTTTTATGGATTTTCTTTCTGTTTTATCAGAATAACTTTAATTATTTTGAGTTAACACTGTATTTCATAACATGCTATCATAATTGTAACTTGGTATTAAACAAAATACAAAACAATTGAGAAATGTAATTCTAGTCACATGAATTTGCAACATGTGGATTGTTTTATTGAATATAAAGTTTATTCACTGCTTCAGAAATTTACATAATGAAACTACTCTTTTTTATTATCCCTAATATTCAAAATTAACACAGAAGTATTGATTTTATTAGATGATAAGCACAATTTTCTAATAATCAATTATTGAAAACTGATGATTTATGCGTTTCCAAATTATATTTCAAAGTGAATAATATAACTAAATGTGATAAAAATATGTTTTTTTCTGAAAACAACTTCAGACTATATCTTTAAAAACAGACTTTTTAGTGTAACTAAGCTGAATTTGAGGCCGGGGGCTGAAAATCAATAACCTCACTTACAATTCAGAATCAGGAAACTCCCAAGTTTTAAGGAGAAGCACTAACGGTAATTTAATATTTGCTTGAGGTGACTAACACTCACAATCTTGACAACTGGAGTCCCTGTAAGTATAATGGCACAAGTAACAGAAAAGTGACCAGGATAGAATATTGGCTTCCTATTGGCCGATTCCTAGAGTCCTAAGCTCGTTCCTAAAATGGACCAGCATGCATTGCGACCTGCCCGCCCAACAGGGACTTTTATGGTAGACTTTTTTCTTTAATGTTTGGTTTTAATTTCTTAATAGGTCTTGAAATATATTTGAAATCAGCTTGGCTATATTAAAATAAAAAAGTAAACTATTAATTGCTTATCAATTTATGGCATTCTGGGCCCAAACTTCTTTTAAACAATTTAATTTATTAGCAAACGGTGTTTATTCATATAGTAAACATTTCTTTTCAAACTTTTCCTAAAAATAAAGACTTTTTACTTTTTTTACTTAGATTTAATAATAAAAAATAGGACATAAAAAAGTACTGTTAGCATTAATAATACATTGGCTTGGTAAAAATCAATTAAAAGAGACCCGTTCCCATGCTTCTGAAATTTTTAAGGTGTCAAAGTAATGAATACAAATAATTTTGATTGAATAACTGGTTAGTATTTAAATTCAATTCCCGCCAGTAAAATTTGAACGAATTTTCGCAGAGGTTGGAAAAAAAAAATCAGGTAAAGCTGGAAATTGTTTTAATTTGTGTATTCTGCCTGTAATAAAAAGAAACAAACTTTGCGCCGATTTTTGAGGCGAACTTAAAGCGATACTCTTAAAATATATCGAAATTAGCGGACTTTTTTTAAATTATTACAAATAACGCAAACTCTCCTCTTTATCAAAAACATGATTTTGTAGAGCATTAAATTTTGCGTTTAATGATTACCAAAACATCAGAAACCAAAACTTGTGATCTAAAGCACGGCGCTCAGTAGAGACCGGCCTGGACCACTTCGCACTACTCCGGCGTTTTTAAAAAGTACATTTTTATGTAATATAACGATAGACCTCCCCGCACCGACCTATTTTGGTTCAATGGTTCAAAAAGTGACAGGCGAAAACGCTAGATGGACGGTGATAGCGGGAGAACCTCTCCCATATATATTTAAGAATAAATAAAAATTATATATTTCAATAATTTGGCTTAAATACTAATACCCTTCCAGCTGAAATCAGTCTCTAACAACCAATATCTCCTTTTCTTGCTTAATACCTACTTACACAATTTCTTGTGACTTTAAATAGAGTTCTATACACAACTATGGGAGAAAAAACACAAAACAATCTTTCAGTGAACAGTTTATTTTTATTAAAACTATAAATGGAGTTATTAAAAATTAATTAATTAAAAAATTACAATATGTATAAAATTTACAAAATAAAAAATAAAATAAATCGTTTCTAATTTAATTTGTGGAAGTAATATTAGATGATGTTCATATCTGTGTCAATATTGATTTTATTATTGAAAAATAATTATTTTTATTAAAATAATTACTTATGAAATAAGTTCGGCATTTCCTTCCGACATGTTTTTCGTTTACTAGAAACTTGATATTTGTTACCTCTAAACTTCACAGATATCATAATGAATATATGATAATGAATAGATGAATAGTGATATCATTATGATATCATAATGAATAGATATCATAATGAATTTAAAAAAAAAAATATTCTTTACAAAATTTGTTTTTAAATTTTAAATAAAAAATATATATTCCTAAACTTGGCAGAACATTTTAGTGAATTAAAAAAACAAAAAAAGATTCTTCACAATTTTTTATAAATATTTAATTTTAAAATAAAAAAAATTATATCCATTAACTTGCCAGAACATTTTTATGATTTTTTTAAAAATATTTTAAAACTATATTTGTTACAAAAAAATATTTAAATTTAATACTATTACAAAAAAAAATCATTTAAAAAAATATATGTAACTAAACATGGTAAAACATTTTAATGATTTTTTTAATATTTAAAAAAATATTTTTTTAAAAATTTAATATTGTTTACAAAAAATTTATTTAAAAAATATTTATCCCTATACTTGGCAGGAAATGTGAATAATAGAACTCTATCATGAGAATATGTGAATAAATAACTGTCATGAATGACACATTGTACTTAGAGTAACATATTTGAGAAATCAACTTTAAAAATAAATTTAATAAGCTTATACAAAGAAAAAATCAAAATATTTTATTTTTGTAACCTTAAGCAGTAGGGCTTTTAATCATACCAGCTTACATTTTTTTATAAATTAACAGAGAATGATGAAAATATGGTAGGATGCTTGAGGATGAATAAAAATACTCACCATTATTTTAGTTGTAGGCTCAATTTGACACAAATTATACGGATTCCAGAGTAAAATTGCTACAAAATCAGATATTGCATTTCCCAAGGTCAGAGGAGTTCAGGATTGATTACCACTTTAGGAATAGCGTTAACATAATTGTTTTCACCATTCTCGATGACCTCCTAACCATTGGAAATTTTTAAAATATAAATAACATTAGTTTTATTCAAAATAGCACACTTGTACATTCTAATTACTACTTTTAATTTGAGCTTACATTTTTTTTCATCAATATATACCAATGAATGTTTTAGTGAATCAGGGTGTGGACAGTAACATACTTGAGAATATTGAATTTTAAAATTTATCATGTAAATTTTTGGTCATTCACTATGACAGGTCTAATAAACAATAATATACACAAAAATCGGGACGCCAAAGGAAAAGCCAACTCCATAATAATTAGAGGCATAGAAAAACAACTTCAAAGCCAAAAGATGGGAATTTGACAAGTATTGTGAGAATGACCCATATAATTAACCTAAGTAATAAATCAATAAAACACTGATACAATGTCATATCGTCCATCTATATATATATCAGATCGTCCATGGAAAAAAAAAAATATATATATATATATATATATATATATATATATATATATATATATTATTTTATTTATTTTTATTTTTTCTGTTGGCACAATTGACCAAGGATATCTTTGGCCTTGCGATGTGGTATTCTTACAGACATTTATTGCTTGCGGGAGCACAGACCTCACATTGTTGCGAACCCATGGTTTCCATGGTGCAGCGGTAGGCTATCATAGCTCCATAACCGGTTCCTTTGGGGCCAACTCGGCAGTGTCCTTCTCCGGAATAACCGTCTCACTCGGGTTTAAGGATAGTGAAAAAACGGTCAAGATCCACGGATTATTCTATTCTCAGCAGGCGCACGAGGACCTATAGTCCTTTCCCCGAAGCAGACCGTCCATGGACCAAACCTTCGGGTGGCTATTTTACTTCTTAGAAAAACACAACGCGGTTCACAATTTAGGTACAAAGGGTCATCACTCCTACGTCCGGAAATCGATTTAATAATTTAACAACTATTAATAATCTAGAATCTTGACCAAGACTTACACTGTTTATCACTGACTGATTAATAAATATTTCTTCTCAGCACAAGAGTGTCTGTTTCACTGAACTCACGGACTTCATATGTGTTAATACTAATATGGTTGTAGAGCAATTAATTTGGCTAACAGGCCAACTCTTAACTCTGTCGATTTTATGTCCTTCTATTCAGCGCAGTGAATGAGCAGGAATAATTTTTGCTTGTGCTCGTACCTTGAGCTCTTCTACAAATTCTAGAAGATCTTACAGGTGGTTTTGAGATATCTGGATAATAAAAGAGATGAGAAAACATCTGAAGACAATGCTGCAAGATGGCGCAGGACACTATCTCAGAAAGCTCTTATACAGGCAGGGCGAAATCCGTTTCCATCAGATGTTGACAGCAGACATCTTTTTTCAGGCGGTTGAAACTGATAGCGGGGGTGCGCATCGATATTTGACTTACAATATTTTACACCTAGGTTATTGATGTAATCAATTATAATAAACAGATGGCAATTGGCAGACTAAAGGGTCCCTCCTTTAGTCTGCCATTTGCCCTTTGTATAATTACAAATATATAATTACCTAATACCTCTATTAGGTAATTATATGTGACAACTGAAAACCTATGTACCATAGAAACCAAAAAATCAACAACAATAAGTTATATCGATAGTTGAAAATTATATAACACATAGTTTGTGATTGCAATATCCGGGCGGTTTATAACGTACTAGTACGAAGAAACAATGTAACGATAGCCCGAAGATATTTATATTGCTCTTAGGTCATATCATACTCTCTTTGTATAACTTGGATATTGCACAGACTATTGAAGGCAGTTTGCATTGTGTGTACGTGCATGAAGATAGAAAAAATCCAATAAATGGATAAGAAGAAATTTCTGATTTATGTTATGTATACAGTTACACCATGAAGTTTACCACTGATCTTCACTTCGTAGTGATTTTGACTTTTATCTTGGGTTGAGTTATTTTATAACTATGTAGTTGGTCCTCCTATCTGGCTTGATTAGATAAAACAGTTAGTCTTCTATCCAAAAGAATTTAAATAGATCACAGTATTGCCCTTATCGTTATACCTCGTGGTTTTACGATTAACTAGGCATAAATAATATTAATTTTATCTATAACGTTGGATACATAGTATCAGTACAAATGCGAGTATTTGAATAAGAACAATGGCACAAATATTTCTGTTATTTTAATGAGAATAACCTACCTTGAGCTAAATAAAGATGTCCTGAAATATAAGTTATGAACTAGGTCAATGCGAGGAACGGGACTTATCACTTATCATGACTTATTAAACAACCACAGTAAGATGTTTGTTGCCCTGTGCCAGCCGTGTGAAGCTATAGATGCAGTACAGGCTATCAATAGCAATGATTATATAGGAATTTATTTGATTTAGTGCCACATGGCTGTCTGATATAAACTGCTCAAAAATGAATAGGGAGATTTGTAATTTATTCTCTATTTTAATTAAATTAGCCGATATATTTAGTATTAGTTGGATCAAATAAAATAGAAAATACAAATCAAAAACAAAAAAATTGTTAATCCTTATTTTTAATAACGAATTTACTTAAAGAATAATAAACGTTAAGATTACTCATTTTGTAAAAAAACATCTTTTCTAATCTTTTTTCGATTTTAAGCTAGGTAATTTTCATTAACCATGAAAAGACATCTTCTTGAAACAGAAGTTCGCAATATTATTAAGAGAATGAACAACCAAGGTCACCTGGCAAGTTCATATCGCAGAGGCAATTGCCGTTTCTCAGAGCGTCGTCTCTCGGGCTTCTGACTCCAGCCCGATTCCGAGAGGTTGGGAGTGCCAATAGGAGGCCGGGTAGTAGATCGCAGCGCATTAAAACGCAAAGGGAGGACAGAAATATAGACGGAACTCTTTCCACAGTGCCAACCAGATCCTCAATGAAGTTTATCCACACAAACGTTTGTAGGAAGTTTACATCTGAGACAACCTGCAGCAACAGCCCGCCACCAGCAACTCAGAAGAATGTGGTGCAGCGAGACGCCACGACGAAACTAGTCAAAATGGATTCAGGGATGGTCAAAATGGATATTTTCGTCGAAGTCTGAAAATCGAAAATTTTCGCGATTCCAAATCTTCCTTTATTTTGTACAAGGAAGTAAACATTATGGAACTAAAACATTTTATTTTGTTATTTTTCAAAATCCCTTCATTTAATTTTCCTGCAGTGAAACACATAATAATTCCTAATATATATTAATGCAATTTATAATAAAAAAACGCCGCAAATTATTACACAATGGTTTATTATTTCCACTTAGTAATAATTCAAAAATATCTCTTCTATCCAAGTTAAAGAAATTAAGCAGAAGGCACCAAAGGAAAATAAATTTGAAGCTTGTCCCAAGATGATCGCCGTGAGAGTTTTTTCTTAACACTCCCAGTTCGGAGTGTTCAGAAAAAACTGTGTCAATGCAGGTAGGCTCTGATTGTGATGGTTAGGACATGTAATCAGAGGGTAAAATGATATAGACGAAATATTGGATGCGCACTTCAGTGCATTTAAAAAAAGATTTGGCGGACGGATTTTTTTTTTATTCGATATTTGGATTCTAGGTATCTTGAAACGTAAAACCTCAAATTTTGAGGGGAGTTACAAACATTTTTTCCTTGGTCGATTCCAGAGATCTACTATTGAAAATAATAAACCAAAAGCATTTAAATATATAGATTTTTATTTATTTTTTTTATTTTATTTTAATGCCTTGTTATGCTGATTCCAAAACACCTTGAATTCCCCCTCTATCTTTATAAATGACCGAATTATCGGCTTATAAGATCTTTAATCGGCAATTATATGGATTTTTTTTTTCGTTTTTTTTTATTTTAATGCCTTGTTATGCTGATTCCAAAACACCTTACATTAATCCTATATCTTTATAAATGGCCGAGTTATGGGCTTATGAGATCTCTAATCGGCCGCCATTTTGTAACAAGCAGACGGATGGTAATGTCGACTTCCGAGGATCACCTTGGGATGACTTATGGCATTGGTACCGAATCTCAAGAAAATCGGTCCAGTAGTCTCGGAGAAAAGCCGCGGACAGCATACGGGGGACGGACGGATTTTTTTTTATTCGATATTTCGATTCTACGTACTTTGAAACGTAAAACCTCAAATTTTGAGGGGGGTTACAAAATGTTTTTCCTGGGTCCATTCCAAATGTCTATTTTTGAAAATAACATAAAAATGCTAGACAAAGTAAATACCACAAAATCGGCAATATCCCTATTCATTTTTGAGCAGTATATATTTTATTTTTTCTCTTGGATCTTATTTGCATTGCCTCGTGCAGCTGTTACTATTACATGTATTTCAGTCTCTAAGATTGTTGAACATAATTATAATAATAATTCCAAAGGAATGATTTTCTTTCTCTTTGGTATATATACCCCAAATCCTGCTTTTTCTTTCTGAATTGGCTCCAGAATACCAGACCAAAGCCAAAGGAGTCCTTCATCTTTTCATATTGTACTATCTGGAATCATTGATGAGCTTTTCAAAATCAGAAATTCCGGGTAAATAATCACTGATTCACTGAATCACATGAGTTAATTTTCTCTCATTCCTTGTTTGTGATTCTTGGTCAATCGTAATATGAATGCACAAATTGGTAATATGAATGCACAAATGCCTTTCTTTATATTCAGATGTAAAATTAAATTAAATGAAAAATAACTTTTTTATTCTGGGGCTATGGTTCTTTAGAACAAGTTTATTTGTGTTGATCATGATGATGATTTATAGAAATATTCACATGAATATAAATAGGTAATAACAGAAAAAAAAGGAAGACTATCCTCCAGAAAAGTATAAAAAACAAAAATAGTATTGCAAATAACATTTGCGTGCATGAGTAAAGTGTGATAATAATTCTGATTGGGCGATTGGCAGCTCTGGTCAAGAACGACTTGTCCAACGTAGCAGTTTGGTGAGGAGGAAGAGGGTAGAAGTCGGGTGGATTGGACCTCGCAGGACGGGATAGAATAAAAGGCTCTGTTGGAAATAGGCGGGACTTTGAGCTCTGAACACCTGGTACAGGAAGGATGCAAGGAAATACCGAAAGCGGTAGGGAGGGTAGAGCCACTTCAACTCGAAGAAATTGATAGATAGAAGAAGAACTTTATTCTGGGACTAGGCCCCTTAAGATAACACAATTGAACATATAAAACAGAAACAATATCTGGTCATAAGACTACAAAATACAAATAAGTTAAGGTTTATAATATTTTCAGTAAAATAAATAAGTAAATTAAATAAATTCTTGTCTCGAAAAATATAACTAATGTGAACAAAAAAAAGAAAAGAAAAAGTGAGAAAATGAAAAAATACAAAAATGATGAGTTGATTATTTCTCTAATTATTTAATTTAATTTTGTCTTTAATTTCTGACTAGTGTAGATTGGTGCTTTAAGATACTGGTATAAATTGAATAACTTAATTGCTTAATCAAGTTATTCCTTTTCCTCCCCTAAGCGAAGTAGATCTTATCCTTATCTCCATTTTATAATTTCTAACCACGAAGGCATAAAAACATTAGTTATGTGGTGCATTTGAACATTTAACTAAAAATCTTCAAATTTCAACAATGATCAAAAGCATGTTCTTATAACAATTTTTATAAGGCTTCAACATTTTTTTAATTTGATTTATAGGACGAAAAACTGCTAATTGGTTATCATAACCTATTTTCTGTGATTATATTAGGTTTTAGAATCATATTTCATTTGCGAAATTGATAATTTTGGAGTTACAATTCTGATGATCACTTAATGCCCCAGCAAGAGAGAGAGAGGAATTCCGAAATTTTAGCCATTTTTCTCCTGTGTTTAGGACAATATTCGAATATGTGTTTAACTGTCAGAACTGTTTGGTGCAGATTCTTTTACCATTAGATATTCGTGCGCAAGGTGGCAGTGCCCTAGTTGGAGTCGAGCGATAGTCACTTCCTCTCCTAAATTCAGGAACAAAATAAATCGATTTCAAAATTCAATAAAATGATATTCATCATTAAATACATTAGGTTAATAAAAACAAGGATACAAATATTTTAATTAAAATAGATAATTATAGAAGTCCACAAAGATAAATTAGGAAGCGCGTAGGGAACATAGGGGGGCATTTTTTTAAAAGATGTTTATTTATTCGATATTTATTTAATACGTCATTTTTAATTAGGCTACTTTTGATTTTGCGTGTTATTTGGTTAGCTAGTCCAAGCTTTAAATTTTTGCAAGTTTTAGGTTAAAATGTTATGTTTATTAAGGTAAACTGATGTTTTAAAAGTTAAAGTATTTAAGTTAATAGAATATGGGTCTCAATCACATGATCACTTGGTGAACGATGTTTCCTATAAATATCTCCAATTTCTAACAATAAGATCCTTCCGTCATCTCCCTTAACCTGGCCTCCTTGATCACAAAAGCCTTCATTCACTGCTGAACTGCCAACTTTGGCGAAAATTATTATCGCTTCGTAGCTTTCACGGGTATAGGACCAAAATAATCTCGTGGCTACGCTAGGCAGTTGAATCGATATAGCCTTAGTGAAGGGACTAAGAAGCTTTTTAGGTGAGATATCTTGGTCGGAATATGATTTAGTTTATCTTCGAATGATTATTGATTTCTAACATTTCTGGAAAAAAAAAAAAAAAAAGAGAGAGAAATAAAGGGGTTGCTAATAATCATTGATTCTTGGTGTGGAAATGCATAATGAATCGACATCCATCGCTTTAAATACGTCTTGTTATAAGATCAAATTTCTCCATCTTCGAACACACACTAACTCCATTAATACTGCCTTGATCTTCTCCAATGATCTCAATCGTTACTGCCTCTCATGAAGGTCTGATGTCAGCAGATAATTCCTGAAATAGTGTTGCTAAATAGGAAAAACTGTCATTTGAAGTAGGGCGAATCCGCACCATGTCACAAAATTTTATCAAAACTTACTGATTGTGATAATAGTGAATATTGGCAGAAAGCGCTGTAAAGAGTTTAGGAAATGGCATAAACCATCATATGTGTAAATAATTCACAAAAAAGGTTTTAATATTTTTTACAAAGTTAAGAAAGCCGTTTCGTTTTCTTTTATGTACCTGTTTGGCAGTAGATACATAAAAGAAAAATAATTAACTTTTTAGATTATATTTAATAAAATTATAAACAAATGTTCTATTTTAACCAGAATCAATTATATCATGGGAAGGCTAAAGATTATTTCGTATAATTGAGTACAATTGAGTACTATACCTACAAATATCATGTGCGTCCTCATAAGAATAAATTAAATTAGAATAATTAAACAACTTACACTATTTTAAAATATTTCAGGTATTCTTTAGAAATTATAAACATAAATTTATATGCATTGAACAAGAATATATTTAACCTTTATAAATTGAATAAATTACAAGCTTTAAATGGTTATAAAATATTTTTTTTTTTCATTGTACCTTTTTGTAACGTAAATTTTAAACTATACTTATCTCTTCTTATTTACAACCCTTTGGCGTTGCATTATGAGGGGCATTCGACTGGTTCCTTCTTGGAAAACTGTTGTGACATTTCTTCGGTAACCGGGCTCAGATTTGGCTTGTGCTCAACTTGCACTAGAACATTTACTCTACTCTACTTAAAATTTACTCATTAATGTTTATATAGTCGTTGCCAAAATAAAAACTGTCGAATAAAGATATTACGGGAGAGGAAATTTTCATATAACACGTAAACAATGGTAGCAGCATATTACAGCCATCAATCAATTAGAGTATCTTATAGTGATAGAAATTAATGTCAGAAACATTTACTGCAAATAGTCAGGTTGGAACCCTGTTCAGAGACTTCATTGAAAGACACAAATATGACGAATCCCGAAACCGCACTCCTTTCCAAGTAGCAGTCTCATTAGCACGAAATCAACATCTGCATCGCGTCACATAGAGACTAATGGTTACTGGTAGGGCGTTAATGTGGATTTACAAATTGGATGAGATCTTGAAATAGTGATTTAATATCCTCTTCATATTTCACTTAATTTTCTTTATTAAAACAAGAATCTTTTGCAAATACTTTTGCTAAACTTATTCTTTATAGTTATATAAGATTACTGATTGAATAAGAATTTATCAAATTTAACTAATTAATTTTTTTCATTTTTTGTTTTATTTTAGGTGGATTTCATCTTCAGAATGCATATCCTAGTAGTGGTTCTATGCTGCTCCCTCACATTTGGTATAACATTTCCTCAAGAAATTGATGAAACGATGGACATTTCCAATAGTAGTAAGTAATTTTTGTTTTAGAGAATCAACATTCGCGTCTGTTACGCCAGCAAATCTCACAAGTTATCTTAGTTTAAAGATAATAAATTATAAACTCATGTTAATTCCTCATGTATATAATTGAATTATATATTTGTTTTATTTTAATACTTCTTAACAGTAAACTATATATAGAAACTACGCTGATACTGGTAGCTATCTTCTACAACCGTCAACCATTATCTCACTCCAGCTGTTCTTCCAAATCATCCACCTATTATAAAAAAAAGAACACACACACGCGTATATAATATATGCGCGCGTGTATGTGTGTTTGTGATGTATAGTATTGTATACCTTATCACAACTACTGAGGTTCGATACTTAATAAGGAAGCACTGTTTCATGTCCAACGGTTCTACAAGCGTCATTATGTAGACATTTTTATAATCCACGTCCAAGCGCGCAGTTCTCCCTCCAACGAATTTATGGATTATATATTTATTTTATAAAGGCTAGGTCAGAAAGGCTTCCCGATTCCACAGTCGACTTACGAATAGTAGAAAAGAAAATAATATTTCTGTCACAGCCAGAATAAAGAGTCCAGTACCTTCCCCACAGAGCTACTTCTCTCAGTGTCCAGCTGAAGCCTTTTTTTGCCATGATAATGCTTTCTATCAGGATTGGAATGCATTTTTCGCTTCTAAACTTATCCCAGTTTGCTATATGTACAGCCATTTTGACAAACAATCCTTCTTTTCAAAATTAAGAAGGATATTCCCATAAATCTCCATGAGGATCTCTTTCTTTCCCCCTTAAGGCAGTGGGGGAGAGGGAGAGATTTCTCATTTTCCCTAGGATACGGTATCATTCCACGGCCTACTGTTTCATAAATATTCTATGCCCTCTTTAGAAAACTCTGATAAGTCACCGCCCCTTACTAACCAGAGTGGAAGTGTCAAGATTAATTTCTCGGGACCACCTAAATAAATATCAACTGACTCAGGTGGGAGTCGAAACCACACTGTTCCGAACCGGGCACACAGGGAGATTCGCTCCAATGTGCTCGGCGATCACGGTCTTTACTTCCTCTATGGAAGTGAAAGGAAGCCTAATGAATAAATTAGTTTACAATGATATAGAATGATTTTCTAAAAGTAGTATGTCGGCGTTATAATCTTTCATTTTGTATTTAATGTTCGCAGTTCCGACAGATTTTGGAGAAGCTGAAGAGATATCAGATCCTGACCAGCTGTCGGAATACCTGTCTAGCCTCCTGGTTGACGAGACAGCACCGTTACCGCTGATCTACATGCCGGAGAAGAGATCTCGCTACTATCGCCGCTACCCATGGAAGAGACAGAACGGAAGGAACTACGAGCCGGACAGCTACCTCTGCACGCCCAGTCGGCAGGATGTCTTCCATCTCCTCATGGCACTCCACGATGCCCGCTCTGGTAACCAGGACCGCACTGTACACTTCTGCAACAGGAGGCGACCAGCGAGAGCTATCTTCACCAACATCCGCTTCCTCGGCAGGCGCTAGTCACAAAGCTTGGATCAACTGGAACAGACTGAGTTTATTTTATTTCTTTATTTAAAAAAATTATTTTTGTCAAGTGAGGCTGTTTTGGGTTATTTCTTTACTCTTTTCCTGATAATGCATCACTTAATTTCGACCCCTTAATTCCATGATCCATAAAACATCTTATTAATCCTATCCCATTATATGGGTAATAAAGAAAGTAAAAAAAAAAATAGATTCACTTCTAAGATAATTTCAAACACTGAATCTACTTAAAAACCATACATGATAATAATACTGACTAGTAAAGCAACCTCATGGGAAATATAAATTATACAAATGTAAAAAACAAGCGTTTATTTTCTTTATTATTAATCATTTCTTTATAACGGTCGCTCGCTTTCAAAACTAGGAACACCCATTTTCATAGATTATTTAGAAGAAATCAAAAGGCCAGCCAATTTTTTAATAAATCGTTTTACAAATTTCATTTCATAATTTTATTTTATATGAACAGTTAATTGATAATGTGTAAAACAATGATTTATTTATTTTTCAAATTTCCTTATTTCTTTCCACAATTAAAATATCATTTTTTAATGCACAAACTTTTTCGGGTGACCAAGCTCTGGCAGAACTGTTGCCTATTTTGTGCCTCATTTGCAGGTAAATGACTTCAAGCTACTAAATTGTTCCTGACTTTGGCTTTATATTTTATCTTGTTAAACATAAAAATATGTTAGATGTGATCAGATTTGATGAAAAAATATACACTTCCTGGTAATGTATGATTAAAATAGAAACAGTATAATTTTCCAAATTAAAACATTACTGGTTAAAAACATATGTGTAAAATATATTTATAAAAAATATATTTATTTATAGATCAGTTCCTTTTTTCACTGATTTTCATTCATTTCATTTTCAATGTACCATTAATGAAGAACGTAGATGATTGGACTTTATGATTTTCTGTAGTAGTCTATATTATATCGATAAATGAATGTAATTGGCATTTCACATTTTATTTCATGTTAAAAAAGACTGTTATATACTTTATATTTGAATTTAAACGCATAATTTGTCACTTATTAAAATTAAAATATAAAATTCACAAAAAGTTTATCACTTATTTTAATAAGAGAATTATTCAAAATAAAAATTCTTTTTGAATAGATTGTAACATTAGATAATATCATTAAATTATATTATTACTTCATGTATTTAAATTTTAATATTACGTTTTATCTTGCCGATATAATATTTATTGTTCGTGTGTTTGTTATTTGATTGAAATTTTAATAAAATTTTACTTTATTTACTATTTCAAAATTCACAGCCGCTCAGTATAAATAGGTGGTTAGACTGATCGTTTTAAATTCATTAGGTTAATCTTTGGAAACTTTTATGTAATTTTACGATCTGTTTTAGCATACCTAATAAATAAATAAAAGGGTAATATGTTGTGTTTGTTTCTATTAAATTAAGACAACGAATATATTACTTATTATTTTATATTGATACCTAATTTATTCTTAAATTTAATTATCCTATATTTTATGTAAGATATAGATTACTTTATTATATATATTATTTTTGTAGTTTTTGGGTTTCCTTTCCGTATAACAATTCCTAAATATATAAAACCAGGAAAACTTTTACTATAAGTGCATATTTGTAATTTATTTAGCTAACGTTAAATATTCCGCAAATTTCAAATTTTAATTGTAGCTGAAATAAGTATTGTTGCATGAAATAATCTAGAGACAGTCATGTATCATTATATACCATAATAGCATTCTAATGCATATCAAAAGAACACAATATACTTCATATATTAAAATACTGTAACAATTTTATGTATCTTATTAATAAATTGAATTTTATTGAAAACAATTATTTTATGGAAGACCATATCTAATGGCATTTATGGTGATCCTCAAGGTAGAATTAGTTAAAACTGTATATTTAAGTCTACAATATTTACTCATATGGAATAGATTCCTAAATACATACTGAAAATTAAATTTAGACATTATGTAATTGTTTTTAAATTTTAATAAATAACAGCCTCATTCCTTAGTCATATCCTTCGTCTGTAATTCAGCTTAATAAAGTCAATGATGTACACATAAAGAAAATTGAGATGTTTATTCTATTAACTGTTTTCCAAATTTTTATTTAAATAAGATATTTTCTTCGAAGAAGCCAATGTATAAAACATATCATATTCACTTATGCTGGAGTTGAAGCATTCAACATTATTAAGATTAATGTTATCGTCATACCATTGATTATGAGTAAAACGGTAGTATCAACCAGAGTTGGGTAAAAATTAGCTGTAGTTAACAACTAAAAACTATAACTAAATTATCTGTGACTGTAATTAATAAAGATATGTTTGCACCTAGATGATTCTTATGACTAAATTAGCTGCAGTAACTAAATTTTTTAAGTTATGAAGCTTTAGATATCGTTGTAGCTAATAGCTAATTAGTTTTATCTATAGTTTCAGCTTAAAACTACAACTTATCACAACTAAATTCCTTATATTATATTTCATTTTTTTTAATTAGAAATAATTATTTTATTTCCATGAATTTTTAAATAATATCGGTATATTTTTCTGACTTTTTTTCGTTTATTATTTAATTGATGATAAGTGCTAATTTCAAGTAGTTATAAATTTTAAAAAAATTGTTTTTTATTTTTGGAACGGGAGGTGGAGTTTGGAATTCATCGCTTTGGTGATTAGGAAGCTAAAATCGGATGCAGATTAGCAGCAGGCAACAGAGCATATTTTTCTCTGTCCAAAATTATTAGAAACAGATTATTAAGTCGCGTTACGAAAATAAGGCTGTACAAATGTCATATAAAGCCAATAGCGACCTACGCATGCGAAAAGTGGACGCTCAACAAGTGAGTTGCACAAATAGTTGATCGCTTCGAGAGGAAGATCCTAAGATGCATTCTTGGACCAGTCAAAGATAATGAAACTCGGCGTCTGCTACGAAATACGGAGTTGTATGATGAATACAAGGATTTGAGTATCTCCACCTTCCCCAGATTAGAGACTGAAATGGATTGGTCACGTCATCAGGATGGACGTGACCATACCTGCAGTAGCAGGTGCTCTCTAAAAGCGTTCAGGAACACGCCAGGAGGGTCAAGACCCAGATCACACTGGAAGGATGGTGTCATAGACATGAGACAAGTAGGGATGAGCATATATCGTCGTATGAGGCAAAATGATTGAGCAGGCCCAAAGACAGCTTCATGCGCCACTATAGAAGAAGAGATTAGTTAAAATCCCAAAATTCAGTATATTTTTTATTAATTAATACGACGAGTAAAATTTATAATTTTTGTTTTGTAATTTAAAATTTTAATATAAACAAAAAATTGTAGAATTTGTAGAAAATTTCTCTTGGATAATGCACGAGTTTGGTTCACTTTGCTCTCTTGCTACACCTATAGAATGGATTGTACCACAGCAGCTAATTTAAGAGCCTTGTTTAATCTCCTCGTTTAACTATTCTCTCGTTATTGCCTTGAAAACATAATGGAAAATAATAGCAAATCACCATCTAATTTGCGCCCTAAAGTCAATAAAAGGGACGATAATAAAGTCTCATTCAGAGGAGACTAAACATATTGTCCTTCTCTGAGCCCTTCGACCCGTGGTGAGGCTGTCGTTATTAAAGTCGTGGCCTAAATTACACCCGCCTTCAAACTAAAAGCTGCACTCATCGATCAAATTAACAGATCAGTACAGGCTGAAATTACATTCTGTAAATATTCTATAGATGTTTCAAAGGATATGCATAAAGAAATTGAGGAGTTTTCTATAAATGTTTATATATATGCATCTTAAAAAAAAATAGATTTTTTTTTTAAAAATCAATATTCTACACCTATAAGTTATTTAGTTTATTTCAAATCTTAAATTTTTCCCTGTCAAATAGATTTTATAAATCAACATTTTCAATATAAATTTGCCTTATCTCCATGAGGCACCCCATAATATTTTTTTTGTAATACTTTGTAGACTTTTTATAGAAAAATCCTCAATTTTTTTTATTTTGAGAGCTTAGGGTCGATTAAGTTATATGATGATCAGAAAATGTCGATCTTAAATAAAACCTCTTTCCGCCCATTTATTTATGCTGATTGAAAAGTCATTGATGGTAAGGTCGTGGCAGTTATAACGGAACGCTAAAACCATTAAACACCAATCATAGGAATCAGATTATTAAAAATGTATGAAATGGTATTTATAAAATGTTTCACTTTTTAGACGGTATCAGAGACTATGAGAATACCAAGAAGATTTTTAGAAAGCTGTGATATATTACCAATATAGAAGACCGGCAATTTAAGTAATTGCAAAGGGACATTTCTTCAAAAATTTATTAATATAATATTAAATAAACGTCAGACTGAGTATCAGATAATAATATATTACACAAAATTCAAGCAGAATTTGGACTAGTATACTCCACCCACGATGATAAATATATTCCTTTTGGGATGATAAATAAATAATTCTTTCTAAGCATAGTTAAAAGATGAAATTTTCTCTTATATAAATATGTGTCTAAGGCAAGGTTACTTGTTAAGTCCACTTCTCTCTTGTATCTCGATAAATTATCTGATAGAATAGGTTGGAGATGAAATTTTGTAGTTAGCAGAAAATTTATTTTTATCATTTATTCTGGTGATTTGTTCCTGATTTCCATCAGTGCTTTAGTACTACAAGAAATGATAAACAGATAAATTATCGTGAAATGTCGAGTGTCCTTAAATGTAGAAGAAGGAAAAGTAAGCTCATTTTAAAATAAATGAAGTTCTTTTAAAAAAAGAATATTTTGCGGGAAATAATATTAAAATGTTTATTATGAGTCTTATAAAGGAAAAAAAAAGAAGAAAGAAAAAAGTCTTATAAAGCCATAAGTGATATTATGCAATAAAATTAAAATGTTCGCCATATAGAGTATATTTTCGAGAAAAATTGCCGGATCGGCCGCCCCTCCCCACCGACGGTACAATGAACCTATTGGGTCTATGAGCGACTGAACTTTAGATCCGGACCTGCATATTTGTGAGAATACAAATCATTTGAGGTGGTTAAGGAACCACCAAGATATTAAAAAAAAAAAATGAGCAAATTTCATTGTTGTATCATACAGTAGGTAGTAGTACAATCTCGAATTACAGACTGCTTATAAAAAAAATATTGTTGCTAAATAGGCCATGCAATTTTTTGTAGACGGAGGGGTAGAAGGTTTTATTGTTTTACCGTGTGTATATGAGTGGAAACAAGTATTACCCAGCAAATTTATGATGGCTAATTTTGTTGTAGCCCAAAGATCACGAAATATTCTAACTGTTTTCGTTTTTTTGCTTAAAACCTCTAACCGACGCGTTCCAACCGAAAATACGTTATTAAAAAAAATAAAAAGCATTAAATTTTCTACGATTTTCACAGGTTAAACGTGTTTTTAAACGGAATACGAACCGTCATATAGCCCTTCAAAGTTTCAACATTTTTTCAATAGATTGAAAACAGCAGGTTTTTCCCTAGTACTATCATCTTTCAAGATTTCTATATAAATAAAGTTCAATAACCTAAACAATAGGAAGCCTACCTTTTCCAGGATGTTCATTTCATAATAAAGAACACAATTAATGATCTATAAAAAATGTCTTTTACAACAATTTATACTGCATGCAGCACAGTCAAATTGTAGATTTACCTTGCAAAAGATGGGGTAAAAATGTTTCATGTTTTAACTTGATATGAATGGTAGGATAATGAAAACATATTTTTCCCACAAAATTTATCATGCCTAAATTTTCTGTAGCCGAAAAATCAAGAACATTTCTTTTTAAAAATATAATAATATTTGATTACTCCATGGTCCTTGCGATTAGCGATCTATTTGCTATTTAACATATCAGTGAATTTGTCAAAAATCTTAATGCTAGAACTTTTTCTATATCATTCCAGGCCTACTAGAAATTGTCAAAAAATAAGAAATTTTTTTCAGTTTCTTGAAAAAATGCAAAACAGAAAAAAATAGGAATACATGTAATAAGAGTAAAACATTAATATCTGAGTACAATAGTTTTATTGTTATTCAAAATTTTAATTACATGAATAATGTCGTATTATAATTAGCAATCACTTCAATGGATCAGATTTCTTGGTGATTTTAGAATTGTCTTCATTCGCAGCATGAACAGAAACATCTTGTAATTCGAGCTGTGAACACTTGTACTGCGGTGATACATCCCTCTTCCAACTCATCTGTGCCTTTCTTCTGAACTCTGTCCGCAGGATCTGTTTCATCTTTCTCCTCCCCATATGTAAAGTCTGAGACGTTTTCGCAATTGACTCCACTGGATTTCTTGTAGATAGAAGAATATACGATATTAAGCCTGCTTTTCTGCAGGTTCACGCTCGACACATCTTACACGGGCACGAAAGAACGTGTAAAATTGGGTTGTGTGCTGGTTCTTGACTAATTTCAACAGGCCTGAGACCCTCATTACTATGAGTCCGTTCCCATTCCTCAGGACGTTTAGGTTTCCCATCCAAGTTTGCATTTGCTGGTAAGTCCCTTATAGAATGATGTTGCGCAGCATCATTTATTGGTAAATTAATGAGTGCTGATTTTAGCCACAAGGAAAAAAATAAAAAACATAAAATTTATTTATTTATTCTACTTTGTTTATAAACAAACATCGATTGAGGCAAACAATAGTCGCACAAAAATAATTAGACACAATGAGAATATAGGTAGTAATTACACATTTAGCTTATTAGCCACCTAAAATACAAAATAGCCTTTAAAATAATAACCTATAAGTTCAAATTTCTTGAAGTCATTTTCAAGAAAGATGGTGAAAGGTCAATAAATTCATCCTAAACGGCAATGAAGTTTTATTTTTATTTGTTTTATTTTATTAAACTTTTTTTAAGTTTATGATTTGGCGAGGTCGGACTTCATCTGCAGTGGGTATTTTAAGCATTATGTTAAAAAATTACACACACTTATTAAAAAAATTGTGTAGTTAACTTGCTTCCAAGAGTATGAAGCTGTCATGACATCGATTACGGGCACATACTACGTAGGTATTTTATAATATAAATACCATAAATGATAAAATAAAGATTATTGGTTGTTTTGTGATATGATGAGAATGTGTACGTCTAATCTAACCAATGCTCAAAATAGTTACGTTTTGTCACATTTCTTTTTCTACTATAAAGTCACGTGACCCATGGATTTCCGCTGTAATTTCCGATTCACTCTTTTATAGAAGATCTACTTGTGGTAAGATCTACTATCGTTTCTCAGCCTGGATGCTAAACAAACTAAGTCTCAGAACGATGAACCTAAAAGAATATTAACATGGAATATTAATGTTTGTTTGCTCTTACACAAGCTCCTCTCACTTACTACATCTTGCTTTCAACTTATTGTTAGTTTCAGTTTTCTTCCAAGCTACCAAAACATGTAAACATGACAGGTCTAGATACATTTTATCCAATCGAGGTCAAGAAATGTACCTGGTTTTTACTCCCTTATTAATAACTAATAATATCTATTAGTCAAGATATGGAAAAAATGGTGGTCAATTGACACATATATATCAGCATGAGAAAGCCAGTTGTAAACACTATATTAATAAAATTTATATTGAACTGTCAACAAATGATCCACTATCTTTATCTGGTTAATCTGTATTAGGCTGAATTGGCTTAATGTAGACCGATTGGTTACTGACTGCTATCTGGAAGCCTCAAGATTTTGTTTGGAATCATCCAGAGAGAGGGGTGTCGCCATGGGAAGGGTAGAAAGTCACTCATCCTCCTCCGAATAATTTGAAAACTCAAAATTTGGGAAATTTGAGAACATATTTCAAATTGCGAAAATTGTGGCAAGCCTTTTTACTCAATGAGTCACTAAAATTTAAAACCAATACTAATAGCTTTTGAGTCAGGAAATTGGGATTTTATTAATATAATGGTGTTTGAATAGACGAAAAAAAATATTTTTGTCAACATTCCCAACAGGTAAGTGAAAAGTTCAAATCCAAAAAAGTTGGATTAATTTACAATATTTCAAAATCTAGTTGGGAAAATTAAAATTTTTAATAAAGCTGAAAAATCAGGTGAAATTTTTTAGAAACTTTATATTTCATGCCCTCTTCGCTCAATAAGTTGTCGTTGTAACGTCCCTGTCCAGACATAACCTAATTATAATTACTGTCCATTTTTATGTCTTTGCTCTCATTATCTATGTCATAAATATTGTTCATTACTATCTAAATGTTACTATTTAGCAACTATTAACTTACCAGAAGAAATTAACCAGCAAGAAATTCTAAATTCTAAAATGTAAATAAAACAAAGCCAATTTTCATAAAAGCCACTTTTATTTCAACAAACAATGTATTTATTTTCGATAATAAATGCCACAAAAATCTTAATTTTGTTAAGACAACAAACAACTAATAAAAATACTACAACAAAATTATCCTTTAAAATTTTGGCTACCAAAATTAGAAAACAAATATATATATATATATATATATATATATATATATATATATATATATATATATATATATATATATATATATATATATATATATATATATATATATATATATATATATATATATATATATATATATATATATATATATATATATATATATAATATTTCCAAGTCAATTCTAACCTTTTCCTAATGGCATTTTCTTTTTCTTTCTTATTGAAAAATAATTACAATTACGTCTTTGGAAATAATTTCGGCATATTCTTCCGGCACTTTTTTCGTTTAGTAGATAATTGATATTAAGTCTTAATTTTACCTAGTTAAATTTTTTTTAACAAAAAGTTGTTTATTTATTTTTAAATATTTTTTATTATTTTTTTGGAAAGGGAGAGGTGGATTTCATGATATGACGAAGAGAATCATCGTTCATTAGGTTTCCGAAGTTCTATCGAAATTCTGTTCGAGCACGAGCATTACTAATTAATTATAGGTTTGCAAAATTTAGGCATCGTTTATCAGATTTTCTCGGGAGCTATTTGCTAATTTACTATCGGATTTTGGAATGTAAATTCGCATTTTGTATTGTATTACCGTCACAGTTGACATGTTTTCGGTATAGATATCGTTTATTTGGTTTTCAAGAACGATATTTTTGAATTTACTACAGAATTTTTGATTGTGCGTGCGTATTTAGATTTACCATTAATGTTGAAGTTTTCTTCTATAATAGGATCGTTCATTAGATTTTCGAGAATTCTAATGCCGTTTTTTAATTGGATTTTAACAGAGCAATTCAAAATGCCGGAAGAATATAAAGAAATTTTTTCAAAAGTCATTGCTGTAATTAAAATAATTATTTTCAATAAAGAAAGAAATAAAACGTAATATTTATGAATTAATTCAAGTACGGTTGGGTTACAATTGAAATGGAAAAGGTTGCAATTGAATAGAAAATGTCACATTTGAATTGGAAAGTCACAATTGAAATGGAAAAAGTAATAATTGATTTGGAAAAGGTTATAATTGATTTGGAAAAGGTAATAACTGACTTTGAATTGCTATAATTGCATAATTAATATTCATTTAACTTTGAAATAAAATAATGAGCTGATTAATCTAATGCATTGATGTTCACAACTTGGAAGACCCTTTGCGTTCGAGTGCAGCATGGATGAAACCAGATGGTTTATCAGTTGGTAGAAACACGGTCTTGTTTACACCGACACCAACCATGTCCTTAGGAAATCCAGACAAGTCCATGTCCATGTAGTGTTTGTTTGGCATGTCCATCTGGATTCTCTTAATCTGTATAATATAAACAATAAAAACATAAATTATTTTCAAAAAGGTAACAATTTTTAATGCGTTTCCCGACTTATTAATATTCCACTTATTACTATCTATTTTTGTCACTTGTTCACCATTCCTAAATAGCGAGTGCAATTTTAGAAATTGAAAAGGTAGCAAAAGTATCTATTAGGGAAAATTACTTCTTTTTATCTGATGCTTGTTTTTGTCTACGAACATTTTTTTTACCTAGATACAACTTTCTCTCGTAAATAGAAATTTTTGATTGCTATAAATTGCTATTTAGGAGAGAAAGTCAGTTTTCGTTAATTTTTATTGAGCATTAAACTGGAATATTGGAATTACTACAATTTTACAGTACTAGAATAAAAATTAAAACACCATTATAAATTTAAAAAATAAATTGCACTATGTTCTTATAATTTTAGGAAATTATACTAAAATTATTTTGTAATTAACTGACAGCATAATATGGCCGGAACCGTAAATAACAGTATTATCAATACGATCAATCATAATTGAAGACACATGGTTTCAATTAATTTTTATTTTTATTTTACTGATTATAAGTAGTAAATATTTACAAAATATAAACATTACCTGCGGAATAGTCTCCAGTGCTAATCCGCATGCCAAATACAAAGTATGTTGTACGCTTTTAGATAGTAGACCTTCATCCGAAGGTCCAGCAAACTTATCCAACACACAAGATAAAACTTTTTTCCTGGAATAGCAAAATAAGTAAAATTCTGATGAGAAAAATTTGTAAAAGTATTCACACACATATAATATTAATCAGTATGAATTAAGAAATTCATATTGAATATTTATTATATTTAATAAAAACTTTTTACAAGGTCTGTGTTTTAGAACATTATTTTATGGCGTGACATTTCGATACTATTTTTTTTTCTTCTTTAAAAATAAAATTAGTGGCCATTTTCGAAATATTTTGCAGTCACCTAAGTTAAAATATCAATTATTTCTAACATACTACTCAAGGCAGTACTTGTTAAAATTTAAAATGTTCTGAATTTCCTAATTGTTCTTATGTTCCTTTTTGGCACATCCAGATAAAGTCTTTCATATTGGTGACATCACATTTTTTGTTCTACATATCTCAGAACACAATAATTTAAAAAAAAATACTATTACTTCCTGAGGCGTACATCGGCATTAATAGTGAGCCAATAATTCTATTAAAAAACAGGGCCGAAACGATACAAAATCATATAAACAAATTATAAACTGGAAGACTTTTAAATTAACAATTATTAAAAAAGTGAACATTTGATATAAACTATCTTCCATTAAAAAATAAAATAATGACTTTTTAAAAAGTTTTTATTAATAAAATAAATGTGGGATTATGTGGTTCTTCCATTTCTTAATAAAATATATGTACATATATACGTGAGTGTGTTTGAATATCAATCGATGATGTTAAAATAAGCTAGGGTAGAGGATTTACGGCTAGAAATAGGTAAAAATTTCCAAAATGAGAAGGGATGAATAAAAAAGGATTTGCCGAAGAAAGAAGTTCTATTTGAGGGAGTATAAAGATCGATAGGTTGGGCTCAGGTGTTCAAGGAATGAATGAAGAAACGCAGGAGTTTAATGATATAAGAACTATAAGGCTCTAGGTGTCCTGGCGCATCGATGCAACTTTCTGCGAGGCGCACTTACAAATTTTTTTAAATCTTTCAATTTGTGTTATATTTTATACAAATGTTTATATGAATAATATTTAAAGAATACAATTAGTTGTAACATTTTTATTTCGATAAAAAGATTGATTGCCCCGATCTTTTGCTTAACGGGTAGAGCCGGCCCTTTATATGAACGTTATTATTTCATAGGAATTGGAATACATAAGGATCAATGAAGTAATGGCGTCGAAGAGAAGTGCATCTCCATTCAACCCAAACGAATCTTATAAAACAATTCATCATTTACATTAATCTGATTTCAAGTTCATCTGAAATCCTCTCATATATCAAGCAATTTTTTTCAAAGTGGATACGTAAGGGAAGAGAAAAGGAGAAATCGGGTTTTCAAAGGGAAGGATTCACGGAGCCTTTTTAGGAGTACTGATGAATTTGGGGTATATTGGGAGACTGCAGGTTAGGTAATTTCAGTTTTGTATTGTGATTTTTTTTTTTACAACTAAGCAAAGATCTTGTACATAGCATCTTCCTATTCATTTCGAAATAACGAAGATGAAATGGAAGTGAATAGATCACACTTTAAAAAAAACTGATGGTAGCGTCGAAAAAGATATATCGGATATATTTTATTAGAAAGATGAAGAGGAAAAATGTGGCAAGAAGCATTACAGGATTACACGGATTACAGGCACAGGAACGGATGGAATTTAAATGTAGATGCCCTTATGCTCCACTAAAAGTCAACGGAGATAAATTAATGATTTTCTGCAGCAAAGATAGACATAGCTTGAATAAATTAACTTCAATAAGTTTAAAACAATGTTTTGCATTTAAAATATTTTTGCATAATATGATTATTTAATTAAATATGATTCTGAAACTTGCTTTCAGTTTTAGGAAACAAACGTGGCCAGTACCAAAAGCACTTTGGTATATCAAATTGTGATTTTGTGAAAACCATGCCAGATTTTTTTTTCTTAAGTAAATGAAGTTTTCTTTATTAAATTTGTCATAGCGTTCTAGCTAATACTAGCTCAAAGAACAAAACAAAAAACTTTCTCACCAAATCTTTTCCAAAAATAAATCACAATATTGAAAAAAAAATAATAAATAAATAACTGGCGTTTAGTGACTTTTTTTCACCTGAATTTTCATCCTTTCACCAAAAGTATAATAAAATTTTTCGGCATAATTTAATTTAAAAATTTTAAGGCATTTCATTTAATCTAAATCCTCTTATTTAATCTTAGAGATTCATAAGTAATTGAGAAAGCCTGTACGTGGAACAAACTAAAATGGATTGTTAGAATTAATATAAAAATATCATTCGATTTAATCGGAATACAAATGGCCAAAAATGCATTTATAAGTTCAATAACTTGATAAATACATTCTTAGCTCGGTGTCCATCTTAACTGAAAACTAGTTCGGCTCAGACACTTTCTTGGCCTACTTAACTATTTAGAATAAGTATCTAGGAATAGCATAGCATCAAACGGCAGGAAAAATTAAGCACAGTGCTGATCTCACAATCCTCCAAGCATATCGTATGTAAAGAATCAGTCAGCTCAGTCAGCGCCAGCCTTTTTCCTAATCTTTCCAATAAGAGGTTGCGGGACATTTATTAATTTTAGCACACTGAAGAATTACAGTAGAGTATAGCCAAGCAAGGTAAATATCTGTCTTTATCATTCGAGTGTTAGTTATATATTTGCAAAAATTTATACCAAGCCTGATCGAAATCCACTCCGATGTGGGATGAATAGACCCATTCTGCTGTCACTATGGTTGAAAATATCCTGTCGTCGGTATCGAGGAGTGTCCTGTATTCATCGCGGTAGAAGTTTTTGAATTCAGACTGGGTTGTCTTCAGCACTCTTAGGCCTCGAAGACCAGCCGTTATAACAGGAGGATCTGCAACAAAATAACAACTATCAGAAAATTGGTTTAATACATTTATTTATTATCCTTTTTATTTATTTCCCTTCTCCGTAATATTTTAGTACATAAACCATGATTTCATAGTTATTAATATTTATAACTTTAATTTTTCTAATAATAATGCTATATGATAAATTATGATAACTCTTGTATTTCTAAAAATAAATTAATCGAGCTTCTATGATTTTTTATTTTATGATATAAGTTATAGATATTTTGTTTGGCCTAGACAAGGTTATATCTGACGTAGGGAATTTTGTATTTACTTGCGCTGTTAGCCACAATTTTATTATAGTTCTTTACCTCTTCTGTTCATCTGGACTGAAGCCCATCTCTCAACACCAGGGTTGTGAACGAAGGCATGCTTGTGTGGAACACCATCCATCTTGATCCTATCCCACTGTGTTTCCACCACAGTCACAGAGGAATCCACCACGTGTGAGTACTGATCCAAGAAGAACTGGGCCAGCAATAAGCCAAACGCTTCAGGGCTTGTTACCTGTTCCAGAAAGTTAAATAAGTGAACTAATTACATCATCAACGTCCTCAACACTTACGAACTACACTGTGCAGTGTTTGGTATGACTTCCTCGCCCTACTTGACACTTAGGATGGTTCGACCATTGGTCGAGGAAGAAGGTAAAAATTATCCATTGGCGGAGTCCCACAAGACACGTACATGGATGATATTATCACTTCCGTTCCATTGTTGACAGATGCTATTCAGCTTTATCTCCAAACAAAGGAGTTATTTCAAAGGGGAGGTTTTCAGTTAGCAAAATGGGCTTCGATTACTCCTGAAATGCTAACTTACTTTTCGGAAGAGGAAAAGGATTTTAAAACAGGCAGTTCCTTGGCTGTTTCGGATCTTGAATGGCAACCCAGCACCGATATTTTTCATTTCCAGATCAATCATGTAAATAAAGTCGCTACTAAACGGAATATACTCTCGTCCGTAGCGCGAATTTTCGGCCTCTTGGGTCTGTTAGCGCCGTTGACCTTCTTTCTCAAATCCCTTATTAAGGAACTGTGGAGTTTGGGTTTGGATTGAGATCAAGCTGTCCCCCCTTCTATTAGAATTAAGTGTAAAATTTTTCAAAGAGAAATAAAAGTATTGTTAGATCTTACGATTCCGAGGTACGTCAGAGTGTTAATCGATTCGTGAGTCACGTTAGTTGGATTTTGTGACGCGTCGGAAGTGGGATATGGAGCCGCGATTTACTTAAAAATACACACAATGGAGTAGTGAGAGTAGCGCTCGTTCGGACGACTAAGTGTCGGTACAAGAGACCGTCCAATAAACTCTATCTCTTGGCTACACAATAGTATTAAGATCTTTTTTGTCTTTTTGTATATACTGTATCTAGTTTATTTAATTTTTTATTTTAATGTTTATTTTTTGGTTATGGTTGTTTGTTTGTTTCTTAATATCTTCCTATGATCTGAAAACAACTTTGAATGTTAGCGCGGAAATATATTTAATAATATAGTATATTAAACAGTATCGGGATCCCCCGGAAGATGCTGCACTCTAACGGGGGAAAATGAAATTAGGCGTTAAACAGCATTAGAGATACGGATTTAATCCTGTCGTTTGTTGAGACCTCATGCGAGGAGAACATCGAGTTTGTTTAGTCTTTGATTTTGTCTCCGATCGGGAGTTCGATGTTAAAGAGAAGGATAGTTACTTCTATAAAAAGGTTCGTGCTTATCCTGTTTTCCTATTTATCCATCCCTTATGAGTTACCTTTTGGCTCGATCAGTAAATATGGGGCAAATGAACTCTTTTATCACTGTCACCATTGTCTTTAATAGAAACAGAATCCAATATAACTGAACAAAAATAGTTTTAAAAAATACTTAAATCTCAACGCTGGTTGTTGATGGTGCATACGGCGGTATGAAAATAATTAACAGCATCAATTATCTAATAAACTTCTTTCCCAAGAAAAATATCCTACATAAGCTATAAAATATAAAAAGAATTTCTGAAAGTTTGAAGAAAAATATAATAGGTTATTTAATTTAACAAAACTTATCTACAACCCATAATGAGCCATTATCGGACAGGACAATGTTTGTATAGGTAATAAACTTAATACTAATACCACCGTAATTGATTTAAAATTTTCAATTTATACGAAATTCCCACAAAAACTTTATCTTTGTAAGGGGTTATTCATGTCTCTGCCAATACTGATTGGCTGAATAGGAGATAATTGAGGATACTTTTACAATGGGGAAATTATAGGTTCTTGCGCCAAAAAATCTTTCACTTGTTTATTTATTTATTGCATATTATTATTGTTTGATATATACTCGTTTCAATGCATACAAAAATAAATGAATAATTCTATTATTAATAAACAAAATTCAAACTTACTCCATGTTTTTTTGCTATAACATACACTATATTCTTCTGGGAATCAGTTCCAATGATGTCCCTGTTATCACCATATTTGTACTCATTCCTGTCGGAAAGGCTGATTCGTGTGGTCACTTCTAGTTCCCTTGGTGTTTGGTGTAAGCCTGACTTGTAGATGTAGAGCAGCTTTACCCCTTGCTTCCCATATTCAGCATGACATATGTCGTAATCTTTTCCACTAAAAGAAAAAATGAAAAAACAAATTATAGTCAATAGACAAAGTAAGGCTAAACCGCTACCACCAAGGAAATAATTCCTAATGAGATTTGAAATGGAGTTCAGGTTATTTTTAAAATCTAGATAACAGAATAGTCATTTCGAAAAGAACTTTTTTTGAAATGTATGATTTAATGAAATTTTTATTAAAGACCCTGCAACGTGTAAACGAATTGAGATCTCATTGTCTTTCTTTTCGACTAAAGTAGAAAAAGTAAAAGATTAACGTCCTTTTTTTCAATAATTTAAAACATATATTTCAACCCTAAATCTCATTAGTAATATTTTTGAAACTACACAGCGTTATCTTAACAATCTGAATAGATTTCAAATTCTTTGAAGCTAATTTCATCAAATTATATCTGCCATAAAC
The DNA here is from genome assembly GCA_948150685.1 of Rhaphigaster nebulosa. NCBI lineage: Eukaryota > Metazoa > Arthropoda > Insecta > Hemiptera > Pentatomidae > Rhaphigaster > Rhaphigaster nebulosa. Next base: position 54,165,365 of record OX411306.1, on the reverse strand, counting down.
AATTATTTTAAAAGGATAGATTAGTTGTATAATATATTAAGATTAAACAAAAACTTTTTATTTTACAAAAAAAATTTTTTTACAAAAAGTTTTGAAAATTTATTTTATATGATTATATTTCCAGGATAATAACTCTTTTTAACTTCATTTCTTTAAAAAATTCTTTATTCAATCACATCTGCCAATGTTTCGGGCCCATTTTGTCCCTGAAGTGATTGAATAAAGAAATGAAGTTTAAAAGAGTTATTGTCCTGAAAATATAATGATATATATAAAGAGACAGATAAATAATTATTTTGGTTTAAAAATTAATTTTGCCAGCGGCGCTCTAGTACTGTGTACTGTTACAATTTCCAAATCTACAGAGTACCGCTTACAATATTTCCCAAATGGAACAGTTAAAAAAGTTGTAAGAGAGACGTCTTTTAAAAAAATATAAAACATACGAATAGCAAGAAACTTGAAAGCTGCCAAGGATTAAAGAATTTCTTATTCGTTGGCGAGAATCATTTTCCAATTCTTTGCAACAGTTAACAAACCCGTCTTTCAACAGTCTAACATCAGTCGGAGTTTTACAACATTGGTAACGATTATATAAAAAATAGTTTTGTTTTTTTTAATTTTAGGAATTAATTAAGTTAGACTGTAAGTTTAGCACAAGCCAAAAGTGAGAATTGTTCAAGACTAAAGTTGAACTAGGGACAAAAAAGTGTTATAATATACTTTTTTTTTCTTGAAGGCTTAAAACCTTTTTCAATTTTATATTCTTCTGGAAGGTTATTCATATACATTTCATCTAAACTACCTTTTACATTACTATTTATCTTTTTTACGGTTAATAAATATTGTACTTCAATATAACCTTCCAATTGTTTATTCATTAGCTTCTTTTTGTTACTAGATTTAATATAATGCATGCATTGATTCACTTCTGTCTAGTTTCAGAATAATTAATTAATAAATCAATAAATAAATTTTACTATTTTAATTTTCATAACTTATTATAATTATTAAAATAGTGGTATCTATTTATTAATTTAATTATTTTAATTTTCATAACTTATTATAATTATTAAAATAGTGGTGTCTATTTACTAATTTAATTATTTTGAAATATAACAGAGCTGAATCAATATATATAATACAGTAACAAAAGAAGTTAATAAAAAAATAAATAGGGGATGAGATTGAAGTACAATATTCATTAACAATACAGTATAGATAAATAGCCAGTAATCTGTGAGCTGGTGAGTTGAAATATATAGGAATTTAATTATATGTGATTTGTAGATGAATGTATGATAATGGCCAATGTAAGTACGAAAGGTCACACAAAATGAAATAAAGGCATAAGAAGTATGGAGGTGTAATTATTAAAAACTTTTAGAAGAATACAAAATTGAAAAACAAAAGTACTTTTAACCTTTCATGGGAAAATCAGCCTTTCTGATTCTATGAGATGCAATATTCAGATTTTCGCGGTTGACTTGGCATGATGAGTCACTTAGCTGTTGCAGATTTAGAAATATACTAGCATATCTATATAATGATTCATATGATAACACTAACGTGTGATATCGTGAGATGGATGGTTCTTTTGCAAATTGCAAATAAATGCCCCATTAGAGGATATAAAGGCTATTAATTATTTTACTCAGATATCCATTTTACAAAAAAAAAAAAAATTAAATCTGAATGTGTTTGTATCTTAAATGATATAAATTAAAAAATTTAGATGAAGCATCTTCAAAGAATTAAGGATAGGTCGGGGTGGTGTCCGCCATTACTGTGGAAAGGAACAGGAGCGGAGAGAGACGACATCAATGGGACCTCGTCAAGTCAATCAGAGATAGCGGAGTTTTCGCATCGACTTCCAGGAGCACAGGATCCCAGAGGAGCTCCTATTCGCGGTTCCAAGATTCGCCGACCCGCCAGATCCCAGATGGCGGCAGAAAATTCGCGAAGATCTAACAGGAGAACAGGGGGATCAGGGAGCTCTCCGCGAAAATTCGCTGGGGGCAGAACGCGCAGACTCCCAGGTCAGTTCCACAACCTCCATGTTGGATCCCGAACAGGCTTTGAGGCAGTCATACCTCCTGTCCTACCTCACTTGTTTACATTGCAATATCTTCAATCCTCTTATTGGCAATAATGGCTAGTAAACATGTGAATTTGTTTTTTCAAAATTTAAATAGAGAATGTGCGAAAATCAAGGTTTAAGTTTTCTGTTTAAAATAGTGTATGTGTTCAGTATCAGTTCATGCTGCAAACATTTGTAAAAGAAATCAAAAAAGTTGCAAAAAGGAAAAAAAACGTAAGTTAAGTGATGATTATAAAGTGGTATTAGGATATCTCTCAACGAACCTTTTTGAAATAAGCATAACGTGGTGAAAAACATGTTTTGAATTTTGGAACTTTTTCTGCAAGTTTCATTTATTATTTTATTATTTTTATCAAACCATATTTCGGTAAGACTTACGAAAAAACATTTTAATTTCATTTTTTTATATCACACAATAATATGCCCATAATTTTAATACATTGTTATAATCTATTCATTTCAAGCATAACCTCTTTAGTTGGCCAACAAGATCAATAAAGAAGCATTTGCAATGTTGCAATTTATTAATGATTTGGTTTCTTCAATTTTTAAATTTACAGTATTTTATATAATGTATCAACATGTAATTCTTTTCCAGTAATAAATAAATATCTGTTTATAAAAAAATCTTTTAAGTTAGTGCCTTTTATTAATCCTCTATTTGTGTTACGTTCATCAACTGATCGAATATAATTATTTACCTCAGTATAATTATGTAGTATGACAAATAGTTTAATTATTAATTTAAAATAAGTGAAACATGAAAACTGATGTTGCTGCAAAGTACACTAATATGTTTAGTAAAGTGATTGGCTTTATAAACTTTTATCTTTTTTTTTTATTGTTATTACAAAACTGTCATTTCAAAATTTATTGTTTATAACCATAAAATCCAGAAATAGTAATTTGGTAACCTTAAAAATTACAAAATAATACGTTTTATGATACTTTTCAACTGTAGTAAAAAAGAGAGAATAATACAGGTATGCGAAAATAATATAATACGGAATATTAAGAATATCTTAAAACGAGTTAAAATTAAAAATAACAAAATTATAGCTTTGGAGAAAATAAACAAGTTCTAATAATTTCTTGCTAAATTAAAGAGGTTTTCTCTTAGCACTTAGAATTAATTTTAAACATTGCAATAAAAAAATAAGTATTATTATAAACACGAAATAAAATTAGGTTTTATAACATTGCTTAGAATTTTTTTAACAAATATTAAAATTTGATATGTGTTGATTATCATCATCAAAATTGATTTTCATCAATTGTGCACAGATCACAATAAATCCTCCTGCATGTTTTTTTTTTTTCAATATTGATAATATGTTGATTATTTAAAGGTTTTTATTATTGCATATATAATATATTCAGTTTCACAGTAGAACCGTGACCATGAAATACCCGCCTGGTGGCTATGACCTGAGACCAGATGTAGTATCGACACCGCGTGGTCGATTCGCGGCCAAGGCCAGTCCAGCAGATGACACTCAAAGCGCTGTTCGCAATTTTTGTATTGGAGTTTTTGCAATTTTTTTATTTATATTTATAAACTGAATTCATAAATAAATGTTATGAATATTAATTTGAATAAAAGAAGATTAAAAAAATAGGAATAAAATAAATTAGAATATATATAAAATAGGAGAACAGAAAATAGTAAAATTTAATGAAAAAATAGTCTTAATTCTGGGACACATCACCTCCCCTTAGAATAATTAAGATGCACAGATAAAGTAGTACTGGTCTGGTTGTAATTATTGATAAATATAAGAGGAAAAAAATTTTTTAAATAAATATATGAACACACACATGTTTTATATATTTTATATTTATAAGGAGGAGGAAAACTGATATAGTATTGTATAATATTGTATTATATATATATATATATATATATATATATATATATATAGCTTTGTGTCTACCTCCTTAATTATCAGTTTTCCTCATATGTATAAAAGTATATTTGAATATAAGCATGTAATTAATTTAATTTAAAAGTTATTAAGTTAAATTTAAAAGCATCTTTGAATATATTTAATATATATATATATATATATATATATATATATATATATATATATATATATATATATATATATATATATATATTATAAATTATATATATATGTGTGTGTGTGTGTGTGTGTGTGTGTACACATCTACGCATATACATATATGGAGAATATTACTAATTGAGGAGTTTTAGAAATAAACAATGTTTAAGGGTTATTCGCTTTACAAATCAATATACTATCATATAATATATTTAAGACACTCGAGCGTAAAAGATGGCGAAATTGAAAACGTTTATAATGTTAAAATGCTTTACTTTCAACAGTCACTAACCAGAATACCAAACTTATTCTTAAAAAAAAATAGATTTCCTATAGATTCTTTAACAGCATTTGAAATCAGCCGTAAGGAATCCGGTCAAAACTTCAATTAACAGGCAATGTTATTCGTAGATGCCATGTTTTAGGCCGAATCCCTCATTTACTTTAGGCGTACTTACTTAAATGTATTATATGAATACTAATTTTCAGGAAAACTTGAGTTGCTTTGGTAATTTCAATTAAAATGGTTGTAACAAAAATTATATTTTTTTTATTCAATATTTAATTGATCATAATTTAGGCAAAAATTATTGGGATTATTGGGCGATTTCTATTTCCCTCTTACCCTCAGTTTGTATAAATAAGAGGAAGAAAGAAAAGACATAATTTGTATCCAGTATTGTCCCTGCCTTTAGACGTTTTTATAATGTAATATTAAATAAAACTTAAGCTGGATGTGAGCTTGAACGCTATTTATTTTCAATGTTATTTAGAAAAACTACGAATTTTATCATATGAAGGGCAAATCCGTCATGCCACAATTTGAAGGCAGATACAATACACGATATATATATATATATGTACACACCAGCCATTTTTAAATTAATAAAGAAATTATGGTGACGTAGCGAATTCGCTCTTCTTCCATGAAGCGTCTCATATATTTCTTACTTTCTGGAATGAATAGAATCAATATATAATTTTTTTTTAAAATAAATTTTACATTTTTTTCCAGTTAAAACGGAATTACAGCAAACTACACTGTAAACAAACCCTTTCGTTCTGTTTCAGGTCTTTAAGGCTTGCATTTTAAGTTTCCACTTTTGTCCGGTTACTTTTTCAACTCACGTTATTGATTTTTTTATAACTTTCATTATGTATTAAAAATAATTGTAAAATATAAGTTTAAAATTTAAATAACGCAAAAATCAAAATAATAGCACTTCGTTCATTTTAAAATTACATTCTTCAATTGATTTTGGTCAAGGATTAGATTATAGAAATCGATAGCGTGGGTTAAAAGTTATCTAACAAAATTAGATATTTTAAATACAAGGATTAAAGACCTAAAATAGATCGGAAATATTTAATAAATAAGGATTACAACAGTTAAAAAAAATTTAATTTTATTAAATTTTTAATAAATTTGTTTTAATAAATAAAGGGTCCCACACATATCCATACCACCATTATTACCAACATAATTAGCAATAAACTTATATGATTATATTTTATTACCTATATCAGGAGTTTCCAGATGAGAAGGCACTGAGGCCACTTTAATTTAATTTGTATTTTCTCTCATTAACAATTAATTATCATTAAATAATAATTATTTTATGTTTTAGTTATTTATTTATTATTACAAACAATCCATAGCCGAGCCTACGAGCCTACTTGCCGAGATTAATTAATGTTGATATCATTTTATGATTGGGAAGAAAACGATATTTTCCAAAAAATAAAATTTAAAAAAAAATACAAAAATTAAGAAATATAGAAATTAATTTACTTGTGGCTAGATAAAACATATAATACATATAAATGGTGCTAGGTTTAATGTTTTATTTGCAAATAAATGAATACCAAATTTATGTACAGTAATAGATAAATTTCTATTGTACATGAGAAAATCTCTATCAATCATAAATCTTAATTTATATAATTTTTAATGTAATACTTTATAAGTAAAAAAAAGTAAAATTTGACGCAGATTAATGAATTGAGTTGAGAATTGGAAGAAAAAGTTACTAAAAAAACAATAAGAAGTAAAATTTTTCTGTTCTTTCAAATATTTTGGCAAAGAGCCAGATAAATAAGAACAGAAAAAATACATAACAGAGAAGATAAAACGCAAAAATCGCTCGGTTTTTACCAATAAACTCATAGTGTTTTTTTATGATTCTAGTATAACACATATTTCCATAAGCTTCACTTAATGAGGATCAATAATTAATACAAATAAAATGGTTTATAGAAATAGGAAGCGACGACCATGATATCACAGACGGAACTTCATTATCATTAAACACTTATTTGGCTTCAACGGTCCCCAGAACTAACTGAATTGATTACAATTCTTCATAATGGTACTGAAAAGGGTTTTAACCTTCGTGTCCACTAGAAAGTTTTCACCCTCGAGAGCTGTAATCACTATTGGGCAATGCTCTGATAGACTGAGAGCACTGACTCTAGCTCACTCTCGGAGAGTTACTCTCTAAATTTCTCATACGATTCACCCACAAGTGGGCACGTACCTTTAAGAAGATAAAATTATGAACTTATGAACTTATGAATTATGAACAAAATAAATTAATTATTGTTTATAAAGTTTAAATTTAATTAAAGTTTATTTGATTTAATAAATACAATGTTTTAATCTATAAATACAATACTTCGAGTGCATGTATAACCTTATTCCTAAATGATCATTAAGAAATCAATTCTAGGCTTTAAGTAAAGCTACTTATTTTTACATGATTTAAAAAGAAAAAAAGAATTATATAGGCAATTGAAAATCATTTGGATAATTGGTGTGTTAGCAATAATTTATATTCATATTATTATTTTTTTATATTTTATTGATTACTTGATCACTTCCCCAAAGAAAAAGGAGCAAAGCATTGCACACGTTCCAGACATGATGGCTTGGCATGTCCATTGCATCTAGGCGTTGTCCTTATGCCCCTATTGTCGTATGAATTTTGGTAGCCAGCCATTCAGCCAATCAATGAAAACTTTTTATTTCATTTTATCAAAAAGTAATATTTATATTTAGACAATTTTTACAAAAATGTAGATTCTTATTTTGTCATATTATCACAACAATTGGTACTAAGATGTTGGTGGAAGAATTCTCTCTGACAATCAGCCTTTGAAGAATAATTATTTAAATTAATTTTAAAAGGTAATAATATAAAAGGTATTTATATATATTTTTTTTTAATGTAGTAGATAATATGAGAGTGATTTTTAACGAAATCTTTCCGGTTTTCTTCGATACCAACGTTTTTTTTTCTTTCTTAATGGCAAGATCCTTTTTAACTGCCACTGAACATGCAATAAGCTACTGGTTCGTGATTTCTTGTTTTAACTTTTAAAAGAATTCTGATTGGTGTGTTGGTATCTTTGTGGTAAAGATTTACGAAATGGTTTAACTTTCTGTTATCATGCTTAGTATAAATTTGTTTTTGTTTTTTTAAACTATACAAAATGATAGAATCTGCCGGAAGGATTAATCACAATTTGAAGAAACATTTTGTGTGGAATTTTATAAGGGGAAAAAATATCTGGTGTGCCCACTCACAGGACTTTCCTCACCGCTTTGGGTGCAAAGTCCAATACAAAAATTGTTTACTATAATATTAACAATTATTTACAGACTTATAGCATTCTCTCTTGGGTGGTAAGAGTCTGGTTTATAAACAAACAAAATTCCCCACTATTTCATTTAGGATATTCTTTTTTCATGAAACACTCTCAAAATAAAATATTTTCTCGGGTTTCCATAACTCAATTAAAAAGTTGAATATGCTATATCTTTGCTAATAATGATCCAATTTCTACGATTTTTTATTTTATTTTTTGAAGGACTTTAATTACCTTTCAAATGACCATAATTTACCATAAAATGTATACTTTTAGTGTTATACTCTTTTTGCTGCTTTTTCTCGAGCATGGTTTGTTTCGTACTTCATATATACGAATAGTTAAAGGGCGGTGAGAAGACATGATCAGTTTAATCATAAAATAGACTGCACTACATAGAAAACACATTTTTCGCCTTTTGCGATATTGATATTGTGCATAGGAAGCACGATATGATACACAGGCGTCAGGTGCCGAAACCATACAAAATAAAAAACAAAATCTGTCCAATCGTAAATTAAATATTTTTATTATTATTATTATATTAGAGATGATACAGGCCAATGGCTTTCAGCGCTGCGTTCTTTTAGATTCAGGAGGGGGTTCTGAAATGCATAGATCCTTTGAAAACTGCATATCGGAAATTCGACCCGATTACACCTTACACCTTATACTTCCTTTACTTTGTGGTAAGGAATGTAAAAAATACAAAACAAATATTCCACTTTTTATATGACAAATATGTCAACCGTATATGAAAGAATAAATTTTAATTTAATTTATTTAAGTTTTATTTTAACTAATAAGCGTTAGACAGTTAAATCTCAACTCAGAAACGTTTTCGCCATGTCAGATTGCAATATCTGCATTAGTCCCATACAACCGCAGCAGACCCAACGCCTACACGCTATTGGTATTGATCTTGTTGGTCTTTGGACCTTCGGGTCTTTGTGCTATTGCAAATCGAATTTCAAAAGATGCAAAGGATTTTAGATGAAAGACTAAACAACGATTCTACTACGATTCTAGTGAAGTTATACATTAAAAAAAATTAATAAACAATCGTTTGAGGTAAACATGATACGCCATATCCTTAATTTGAATTGAGTCAGTCTTCTTCTTTTACCATTTTTACCATATATTTTTATTATTATTAAAACGTAGTCAAGTGTAAATAGTCATATTTTATTTAGCATACACAAATTTAATTTTTTTAAGTTTCAGTCGAAATTATTTCTTTGCCTCATATTCAACTACAAAATAACAAACTGACATGACATATGACACAATTTATAGTTGCGTTATATTTTTCAAAATCAAATAAAAAAATTTCAACAATTAAGCTAAAACTAAGCTTCTCTGTCAATCTTTCTCTTTCTTAAACCTCTGAACTGAATTTAAAAAAAAAAAAATAAAGTCTTTTAAAAAAAAAAAAAAGAAAAATATCAAAAAGATTTTGTAATGGAGGAAAGCAGGATAATAACTTAAGGATTTTTTTGCGAATACGATTATGTATATGCAGTTAAATTTTCAAGAAAAAATATTTGCAAACATACGTATAAGGAATCGTAAACTCTTTGTATCTCAGCTCCCAATAAGGCTGAAGCAAACTTTTTTTTCCAAATTTGCTATTTTTTATAAAGATTCCAACGCTGTTTATTGCAATTAATTTGAAGCAAAATTCGTTGAAATGTTAGCTTATGTTTAAGTTTTAAAATTGTAATTATTAGTAAAGCATGATGAAAATTAAACAACTTTCAATTATTTTTTTTTATTATCAAAATATTGAATGCTCATGATTTTTTGACTGAAGTGTAACTGTCCTTAAAAGCATTTAAACTTTTTAAATACAGTTTTTTTTTTACTTTTTATAAATTAGTTTTAAGAAAAATGATTATAATTTTTTTATTTAAACAAGCCTCATTTTGTTGGGCATCAAAATGGCTATCATTTTTTATAGTTTCATCATGATTGATCGAGTGAATTTTTTTCTACATTACTTTCTACTTTTGGGGTCAATGACATTATTTTTTTGCAGTTTTTTTGCTTATTATAACTTTACTTTTAAAAAATGTTATATATCGTAGCTTATTCTATTGTGAACAATAGGACGTTTTTTGAGTTCTGTCCGACCTCTAGGAGGAGAGATATAGGCGAAAAACTGAATTTAAAAAATCAAGTTTTATTTGAATCGTTAAATTAAACGAAAAATCCGTTATCTAATCTGGGCAAGACTATTGTCGCGGATTCCTGAGGAAATCCTGCACATAATATATTTTTTTCAGAGTTTTCCGACTTTCCTGTAAAATTAAATGTTAATGAGCCCTTGCTACTGGACAAATGAAAAGATATCAAAATCAGAAAACAAAAAAATATTTACAAAGAAAAACTATTATAACAATCATGAAATAAAAATTATGAAAATTGTCAGTAGATTTATGTTTTCGGAATGCTTAATGCTTTGATGAATGATTTGGGCGTAGATTTCAACGTCGAAGACGTTATTCATTAATGCTTTTTTTTTTTTTAATGGATGTAATAATAATAGTAATAATAAATTCTTTATTTATTCCGGGACATGTCCCTTTAGAATAATATTGCATCTAAAATCAGTTGTGCTTTAGAGCCTTAGAGTAGAACAAAAAATAATATGATATTGAGTAAATAATAGCATAAATAAATAAATAAGAAAAAAAATGAGATCATAATAAATAATAATGACATAACTTTTAAACCTTTGAGGAAAAATAAACTCTCAGAGTTTAGAATAAAAATAAACTTGCAATATTAATACATTAAAAATAAGTACAGTAAAAGAGGATAAATTTATATTAATAATAAAAGTAAAAATAATGCATTAATACATAATTGGGTGCAAATTTTAGTTGAAAATAAGGAGTACCTATTTACAAATCTTTTGGAGCTGAATGGGCATGAAGTGACTGAATAGACGGGATTTAAAGGTGGGAAGAGTATTGGAGCAATGGATGGAAGAAGGAATAGAATTCCATAGGGATGAGGATCAGATAAGAAAAGATCTATCAAAACCTGCGGATCGGTGGGCCGTTATATATAAATCTGAAGACCGAGAACGGGTGTGGCGGGTATGAACAGAGGATTTGAATTGAAGGAGGTCGAAGATGTACGACGGACGGCGGGATTGGATGACTTGGGAGAGGAAGGATGCCAGGAAGTAATTAAGACGGTAGGAAGGGTACAGCCACTTCAACTCTTCATAGAATCGGGAGACAGAGGCGTCCCTCGGGATCCCGAAGATAAATCGTACAAAGCAATTTATCAATCGTTTTATTTTTGCCTCGAGGTCCCCAGAGACGCCCCCGTACACCGTACAACAGTAGTCAAAGTGGGGGAATATTAAGGAAGTAACTAGGAGTTTTCGGGTTTCAAATGGGAATAGGTTACGAAGGTAATTTAGTTGCTTTAAGGTGGAAAAGGTACGACGGGAAATATCAGAGACATGGTTTTCCAGGAAAGAGTTTGGTCAAAAGTGATTCCAAGATTTACTGGGATTATTATTTAGGAACAAGGTTGGAATATGAGGAACAGTTTTAAGGAGGTGACAGGAACCTATTACAATTGCCTTTGTCTTCTCTGCATTCAACTTCAGCTTGTTAGCAACAAGCTATGTAGTGGTTAAAACCTAATGAACTATGAAAGCATACGGAAATTTGTGCAACGAAAATTACAGTAACTTAATATATTGTATGAATCTTCAGTAGGAAATTTTGTTTTTATTTTGAAACAGATATTTTTGGTGTTTTTTCCTTAGTTGTAATCTAAACGCTTCAGTATTTTTGTTTAAAATGGTATCATAAAGTGTTTCATCATAGTGTTGTAGGTACTTTAGTATTTTTTCTTAAAATATTATTATTCTATTAAATTATTAATATTTATGAATTTTTATTGCTTGTAAGTCCTAGATGAAAGTAAATGAAATCTTACCCTATTATGCTTATAAATTCATTATAATCCTATAAGAATAAAACGATAAAATTATGCTACCAAAGTCGCTGAATAGGTAATAACAGTTTAATAGTATTGCATTTATATGTGCTATAATAACATTTATAGTTTAAACTATTATTGTAAAATATATTTTTTTTTTAACTTAAGTTTTTTAACTATTTTTTTTAGACCTAATACAAAGCGATGGATTTTTTTTTTTGGAGGGGGGGGAGGCATTTGATCAATTTCTATTAAATCATAATGATGTTTCTAAATTCATGCTAATGGTAATCTTTTAAAATTTGGAGAAAAAAAATCCTATAATGTTCAAGAGTTTGTAGGAGCATCAGAGTTTTTCCTAACATTATCTACTGAAAAAAAAATGTGATAAAAATTCATGATTGTCAATTTTGAAAATTTATACAATATAGCTGAAAAAAACGACCAGCAGAGCTCCGTCACTAAGTTCTCTAACACTAACTTAATCATTACAAATTTTACAGCACTCTAACTCAATTTGGAAGGACTGTAGAGGTGCGCAAAACCTTAAAGACCGCAAAAAAAACATTTAAACATGCCGAAATTTGGATTAAAAAATTACCCCTTCCTCTATGTCATTGTTCTTCCCGAATTTCAGCTCATTTGACCCAAAGGGGACCGCTGGAAGTAACCAAATGTAGCAGAAAAAAAAGAGAAAAAAAATATATGTTACAGTTGTTATTAAACGGATTATTCCCTTCCCCTTTTATGCAGCGCAAAAGCCTATTATTTTCGGAGAAATTACGAAAAAAATATTTTAATAATATAACATCCTATCTGAAAACTATTTAATAATACTAATTGGAATTTTCTAAGTAAATTAATTGGTATTTTAGTAAATGTGAGTAATATTTTTAAAAATATGAAAATGAAATTAATTATAATAATTTTTTCCAGTTTTGGAAATAAAAGCATATTCGTTTAAATCGGAAATAGATAATTTTTTAATTAGCATTAAAATAACTCATAATTGTAGTTAGCTTTATGTTTATAAAAGTACGTAACTACATAATATTGCCTACGTGTTTCTTTTTTTTCTGTTCATGGAATTAAGTAAGTCTCCATTAACAGATTTTTTTATTTTAAAGTATCTTGAGTTTACTCAGAATAATTGTAATGGTTGGATTTATTTATACTATTATAATATTATTTCATGAAAACCCCGTTATTATTTAAACTGCTATATTATAAATATCATAAGATTTTTCAGTTTTAACAATTTAACTTACCCACTAGTGTTGCTTGTTCCGACCATTGCTAATGCGGTTATGAGCTGCAATGCGATTTCGGAAAAATTGTGCTAAAAGATAATATTTTTGATTGATGTGACAGGATCAAATTGTAGATAATTACAATAATCAATCATGTTCCTCTTAAGTTATTTGTTCCTTGTCTAAAGCGTTTTGCGTTACATTTTTTCAATGAAATCCATCCGCAAGTATAAACAAGACACTCCTTTGTTGATCCGAGTTGAAGTAGGGAAAATAAGGGGAAGTAGAAAAAAAATTTTTTTTTTTTTTTTTTATTGAATAAAACAGGACCATTTCTTTAATAAAACTGAGACTAAACCAGAAAATTCAAGAAAGCTTTTAAACTAATCCATTTAATCCTTTTGTCAAATTATCCACTCTTCAATTAAAAATTTAGATTATTTGAGTAGCGTAGGATCAAAACAAATAATTATCACTTTTTGACGAAATGTTGGTAACATTTAATGGATTTTTGTACTATTTTAATGATATGGATTATTTAATTAAAACCTGCAATATCCTACCTAAAATGAGCATAAACATTATGTGTAGGAACAAAACGAACGGACTCATCGAGTTGGTAAGATTCAGTTGATTGGTCCAGACTTAAAAAATCCGTATGAAAAAGTTTTTTTTTTGGAATTAACAAACCGGGGATAAAGAAATTTTTTTTGCGGATATGATTGGCGCTATTCATTGGCTGATAGTACAGTCACTCTGCACTTAAAATTGAAATACCTGAACATAATATGCAGTATATGGGTATTTTGTTGTGTAAAATCCCAGTTTTCCGATTCGTGAACGCTGAGAAAATTTCAGAGCACCCGAAAAATCTCGAAATGTTCAGACTTATTCCGGTTTTTTGCTTTACGCAAGAAACGACGCGTTCTACTCTACGGTTTGCGCTGGTTGAACATTTTTCTAAATCAAATACGTACCGAGATATAGCCTTTCTAATGTTTCAATTATTTTTTCAAAATATAGACAAATTGCGGAAAATGCAGTTTTTTTCCAGTAACTCCCATCTTTCAACATTTCTACAACAATAGGACAACGATAGTAGTGATGTTAGGTGTCTCTAAATGGAATAATTAAAATCATCGCTCCAGGCCCACCATCAGTGAGGGGGGAAGGCAAATTCCCGGGTCCTGGGCTTCCTGGAGCCCCGGTAAGAGTTGTCTAAAAAATATTATACAGTCAAAAGGTTCGTTGAACTAATATATGCAATAAAATAATGAAAGTACTTAAATTTATAATAAATAATGCATATTAGGACATATTATACCGATATTTTCTTGTATAACCTGATAAGAAAAGTTTTAAATTATAGACCTTATTTAATTTTAAGTTTCGAATTCGTTTAAGCTAGACGAAAGCTTCAGTTAATTTGCAACACTGTGATCCTTCAGATATCTGTAACGGAATGAGAGCAAGGGGAATGTTGCCTTAATTTTGTCCCGCCATCCGGGGTCATATTAGGACAGATATTTTTCCTCATTTTACGGGAAACGCTTGGTCTGACTGTTAATGGAAAAAATTGTAGAGCTTAACTTTTTCTTCCGGAATATGTGACAAAATATTATTCTAATTTGACGCCGCGTGCGCGCATGACATGCGTCCAGATCTATGTCAGTTATAAGAACATGGTACACAATTTTGAAGTACTCTTGCACCTTTTTGGTATAATACGTATTTTTTCTAATAAATACATTTTAATTAATTAAAAATAATTAAAGATATCAAACTTTACTTACTACATTAATTTTAACTTTTACTATCCTTTAAAATAGTGTACATAAAGAGGTAAACTGCGAACCTCATTGTTTGGACGCGCATCAGGCACGTAAATGCGGTTAAATTTTCATATAATGGGGACTTTTCTTTCGTGGTGTTCCTCGGCGATCTTCCCTCTCGCTAATCTTATTTTCCATCTGTACAAATGAACTTACCAAATCCATCCGCCACTCCCAATATCATTTGCATGCAGATGATCTACAAATATAACTATCCTTTCACCCTTCCGACATGCTCGAGGAGTCTCGTAATCTTCAAGAAGATATTGCTATTTTCAACCGCTGGGCTTCGGAAAATAAGTTGAACCTGAAACCAGAGAAAACGACGACAATTTTAATTGGTTCCAAATCTTCCCTCAATGCCCTTCCTTGCTATCCATTACTATGCCTTAACAACATTCCTATTCAGATCCAAAACTCTATAAAAAACCTTAGAGTTACCATTGACTCCAATCCCATGTCAATCCTCCAAGAGCTCCTAAGATTCCGTGATTCTTTTTCTCCCGTACCCGTCATCTTCTAGTATGCTTCCCCACTTTGACTGCGGATGCTTAGTTTTTGGAGGACTGTCTGATGAGCACGAGCTGACTCAAACGATTAATTAATTGTTTCATAAGATTCATTTTCGGTCACCCCAGACGCTCTCACATCTCTCACTGGTATTCAGAGCAAGGGTGGCTTTATCCTAATTTCCGACGAAATTACCTTCTCGGTACCTTCTTATTCCAATCCTTAAGAACCAGAAAAGCTTTCTATATTCTTGACCTCCTCACTCTACATTCATCCATTCCTTTCCTAAACTCCTCTACCTACTGATTTCTATATCCCATCCTGTAGAACTGCTTCCTTTGAAAAATCCTTTATTATTCGCGCTCTGTTTTGGAATACCTCATCCATTCGTCAAGCTTCCTCTCTAACCTCATTTAAACACTATTTATTTCCCCATCTGCTGAATGATCAATCTTCCTCGTGCATGTAAAGAATAAATAACTATGTAACTTTGAGCAAATATGTACATTTATATATTTATTGTAATTTTTGTATTTTATTTTTATAAATTATTATAATTTGCCTGTAAGTTATAATATAATTTATTTAATGCTACTTAATTTGTACATTTATGTCATTCTTAGGGGACCAAATGTCCCAGGGTAACGATTATTTGTTCATTCGTTCTTATTCAGGTAGAAAGCATTACGGCATTGTTCTCATAGACCAACCTTTTTCCCATAAAATGAGAAAAATGTTTGTTCAAATGTAACTCCGGATGGTGGAGTAAAAATAAGACCGAAACAATCGCACCCTGTAAAAGATAACTGAAGGATCTTAGCTTCCATTTCGTTCAAGTCTAAAATTAAAAACTTTCCTGATGAGGTTGATACAAGAAAATATCCGTAAAATGTGTCCTGTGCGTCAGACGCGTACGTGGCGCTAAAGTTTCATACAATAGGCATACCCAAGAAGAAAATGTTACGTTCTACAATTTTATCCTTTAGCATTTTTCTCTCATACCAACCATTTCCAGTAAAATGAGAAAAAGTGTCTGTCCTAATGTAACCCCGGTGGGCGCGGTAAAATTCATGCAGAATCAATCCTCTCTCTGTTCCTCTCTGTTAAAGATATCTGAAGAAGCTGAGTATTTTAAGATAACTAAAAGTGATGTGATTTATTATAGGTTGAAATACTAGTATTATTTTATTGTATATATTTGTTCAACAATGCTTTTGACTGCATTTGATCGGCACCACACCGGAAATTTGCCCGGTCCCACACCTCACCGATGGCGGGCCTGGCGCGATGTTTTTAAATTAATCAATTTAGAGACACCTAACATTACTATTATCATTATCCATATATAAATGTTGAAAGATGGAAGTTACTGGAGAAAAATCTGCTTTTTTCTATATTTTGAATTTTTTTACGAAACATTAAAAGGCTATTTCTCGGTACGTGTTTGATTTAGACAAACGTTCAATCAGCGCAAATCGTAAAGAATTTAGTGATTTTTAACTTTTTTTAAAATGTGTTATCGTCTAGAACACGTCGTTTAGGGGTTATAAGCATGAAACTGGAAAAAGTCCGAAAATTTCGATTTTTTTTTGGGGTGCCCTGAAGTTTCCACAGCGTTCTCGAATTGGAAAATTTGGATTTTACACAATAGAATGCCCACATTTAGCATATAAAAAGATCATTGATTTCGGAATTATGTCCACTTATTAAGTACCTGGATATTGGTAGGTTATTAGGTTATTTGCTGATGACACAACACTTCTCACATCCCACAAAAACCCCATACCCGCATCTTTAATAATACAAAACCACATTGAAGAGATTTGTAGTTGAGCTAATAGGTGGGAAAAAATGATGAACGAAATGAAGGGTTTATTCAGTGTATTCACACTTAATCAAGGTTGATGTCCTCAGGTGTATTTTAATAATGTGCCAATTCCTACATCTGAATAAGTGCGATATTTGGGACTTCACCTGGACTGACTTGGCGGACCCACATCGGACTGAAAAGAAGACAACTGAACAAACGATTCGGACTGTTATCCAGGTTACTTGAAAGACGCTCCAAACTATCCCTTACTAACAGACTTACAATCTACAAAGTACTAATTAAACCTTTATGGACATACCGGGGCTATGGTGCATTGCCAAAACTTCAAACATCCAAAGATCAAAGCTCGTTTCAGCCAAAAGCATTGAGAAAAATAGTGAACGCGCCATTCAATATGACAAATTATTTGCTACACAAGAAATACAACAAAAATGTCCGCAACAGTCTGACTTGCAACATGAATCCCTCCGCACAAATACATCTACCACGAACCCATACGACACAACCCGACGAATTTCGAGGCGGTGGTCTAGAGACTTGTCAAGTTGACCGCTATACCAGGATGAGCGCAGATTTGCTTGTTGCAAAAATAATTTGCATAGGGCAAATTAAATTAATGCCTTCTTCTTCTCCTTCCTCCTCGTGCCTCTCAGCTTGGAGGTATATCCAGCTATCGCAACCAGCAATCTCGGCTCTTGCGAGTGCCTCCATCTCTCCTATCGACTTCCCTCGCGATCGCCCTAGCCCGGATATGTGGTCTTCGTAAGGCAGTCGAGGTCTACCATTAGGCCTTTTACCTGTTGGTTAGGCTTCGTAGAAGCTTCTAGGTTCTCAATATTCTCCCATTCTGCAGACATGACCATACCACTTAACTGTCTTTTCTCTAGTACTTGTTCCAGTGGATCGACGTCTAACTCTTCTCTAATTCTGTCGTTTCGTATGCAGTCTCGTCTTGTTTTCTTCCGTCACTCTTCGGAGGAATCTCATTTCAGCAGTGGTTATTCTATTTTTATGTTTGTCTAGTGCTACCCAGCTTTCACTACCGTAGAGCAAAGTAGTAAGGTGCACTACTCTATTGTAATAAACTCAGTAGATCTGCCTCTTATTAGACACTTGAAAAAATCAGTTTCCATTTATTGTACGGTTGTTGAATTATTGATAAAACTATTTTTCCTTTTATTTTTTTTACTGTTTCTAGTTGACATGTAATAGGGATTTTAGTTATTGGGTTTGGTATTATATCAAAGAACGTGATGGCTGACATAACCAATGTAAATATAGCGATGATTAAACTTTAACTTTTCCTTCATAGATAAGACCCGCCTACGAACCTAATAAAATTTCTTCTAACTAATCGTACGTATGGTGAATGTATAAACAGGGCGTCCTGTAAGTTGTGGGGAATATTTAAACAGGTGATAGCTGACCTCAAAAACCAACAAAAAAGTTCATATGGACCATAGTCTGGTTTTTCACAGAAAATTTACATTTTGTGATTTGTTTTTTAAGTATCACTTTTTTGTTGAATAGGAAGCTATTAAAAACTATACAAGGCAATTACGTTCCAATAGCTCCTTTGTAAAGTAGACAAAATTCCCTTTTAGAATTATAGTTTAGCTTAACTAACTCTTTGGGGGGCCAAAAGCGAAAAGATTATTTTTTTTTAAATCACACTTTACTTGTGATTTTTTTTTTCGAATAGAATCGGTCTGTAGATACCCCACTTTCTGCAAAACTTTGAAATTTATTAAGCTGTAATTTTGTATAAATGAAGTAAGATTTAGAAATTGATAAATTATTTGTCAATTCTATAATTTTGTTTTTATTGAAAACTAGGTTCGAATGTTATATATTCATCTTCAGTTCTAAAAACACACAAAAATTCAAAAATGAGCAATTCAAAATACAGTTTGGTATTATTATACCTATTAAATTAAATATGATATAAATAGTATTATAAAACATTTATGAATTATGAATTTAACTAAGAGAAGAAATCAAATACATGTTGGTACTCACCAAGATTTAACAAACCAATACAAAATTTTCTGTTTGATATAATCTACTTAAACCTTCGTAAGTACCAATATGTATTTGATTTCTTGTCTTAATTAAATTCATAATTCATAAATATTTTATAATACTATTTATATTACATTTAATTTAGTATGTATAATAATACCAAACTGTATTTTGAATCGCTTATTTTTTAATTTTTGTGTGTCTTTAGAACTGAAGCTGAACGTATTACATTCGAAACTAGTTTTCAATAAAAACAAACTTATAGAAGTGGCATATAATTTATCATCCCTAATTAGATTGATCCTTCTATATCATCATGCGGATGTCAACTGATTTATATATTTATTGTAATTTGTGTATTTTATTTTTATAAATAATTATAATTTGCCTTTTATGTTATTTTAGGGGAATGAATGTCCCAGGATAACGATTATTTGTTCCTTCATTCTTATTCAGGAAGAAAACATTACGGTCAACAAGTTTTTTTCTTTAGCATTTTTCTCATAGACCAACCTTTTTCCCTTAAAATGAGAAAAAGTGTCTGTCCTGATGTAACCCCGGACGGCGCGGTAAAGTTGATACAGAATCAATCCCCGCCCACTTCCTTTCCGTTAAAGATATCTGAAGAAGCTGAGTATTTTAAGGTAACTAAAAGTGATATAATTTATTATATATATATATTTGTTCAACAAACCTTTTGACTGTATTTGACTGGGAATTCGACCGGCCCCACACCCTGATGGCGGGTCTGGAGCGATGTTTTTAAATAAATCTAACACTACTACTATCATTTCCATATAGAAATGTTGAGAGATGGAGTTACTAGGGAAAAACGTGTTTTTTTTTTCTATATTTTGAATTTATTTTCGAAACATTAAAAGGCTATATCTCGGTACGTGTTCGATTTAGACAAACGTTCAACCAGCGCAAATCGTGAAGAATTTAGTGATTTTTAACTTTTTTAATATGTGTTATCGGCTAGAACGCGTCGTTGGTGGTAATAAGAAATGTATAAGAAAATTATAGAAGTGGCAAATAATTTATCAATCTCTGATTAGATTGATCCTTCTATACCATCCAGAGGGAGAGGGTAAAATTTATACATATATTGTAACGCTCAACAAATAATACTACTTTTGGCGAGGATAGAGGTCCTTCGAGAGGTCCTTATAACAAAAATAGTCGGTTTTAACATACATCCTGCCTTGTTATTAAATCGGAACGGACTATGTTAGCGAGTAGAGGGGCATTAGAATTAACGCTAAAATAGTCTATTTTAATATTAGACTACTTCTTCCCGTATAAGAAAATTGATAAGAAAATTATTTAGGTAAGCTTGCTAGATTAGGGATGGAGGGAGGATCCCGCTACGAAAAGCCACTGTTTTTAACAATCCCCGAGTTCATACCCGTTGAAGCTATTAGGTCCAGAAAGCCTATTATGAATGTCGTGAGGAACGGTTGATTGGGTAAGAGGGGAGGAGGAGGGTAAAATTTACACATATTGTCATCAGTTTCCTATTTTATTAATTTATTTTTTATTATTCATTCATAATTATTATTTAAATTGTTTTGTGAGTGTGTTTTTGATTAATTTTTCCTACTGTTGTTCCAATATACATGCGGACGTCAACTGAAGTCAGATTTCTTTGCCGATTGGTCAAAAATTGGTTTTTGATTTTCCAAAAGGTGGAATTGTGTTTCCCCGACAAAGAATGGCTTATAGAATGAAATTAATTAAATTTACTTTGTAATAAAACAAAACTTTACCAAAAAAATATAATCTATCCATATGTAAATTAACAATTTTTTTTTTCATTTATTATTTTTTTTTTCTAATGAAAACATACCATAGTATAAGGTACTGAAATTCAAGTTTAATTTAATTAATATAGTTAAATATTTAACACAAGTATTATATACGTTTATACCCAGAGATATATGTAATTATTTCAAAATTTTAATGAGAAATATTTAAAAAATAATAACAAATACCCTACCACTCCTTCAAGGTGCGCTAATATTCAAAGCAGGTCAGTGTTGCGACGAACTCAGTACAGGTACCAGCAGCGTTATTTCACACGAGTTCTTAAATTCAAAATATCAAAACACTCAAAAAATAAAATAAAAACAATTTAATTTAATCTAATTGTAGCTATTAAATCTAATATTAAATAGATGCATGACAAGATTACGTGAAAAATAAATCAAAATACGAGAATAAAGAAGATTGAAGATTCCAATGGGAATCGTAGAACCACATTTCCTTACGATCATATATTGATAAAACGAAAGGATAACATTTCACATAAAAATGTTAATATTTATACCAAATATGGCATTTATTAATTAGTTTCTGATCTTAAATTATTATTATGTATAGCAGCTACAATTATAATGATAAATAATTCGGAAAATTTGTTAACGCCATGAGTTCCTGATAATCAATGCTCTTGATACAATCATGCTAGTATGCTCTGAATACAATATCAGAATTAGTTTGAGAAAGTAGATACATTTATTTTTATTACATATTATAAATATTGGCAAGTACGTTGACACTTATCTGTTGAATGATCAATTAATTCAATAAATTATTTATATAATAATTTAATAATCTATATGCCAATTACCACAGGTCATGCAAGAGCGACGACGGGTAAATATATCAAGTGGTTTCCAATCAGTCATTTTCTATTACATTATAAAAATGTCATCTTCAGATTATTTTCAAATGATGCTAGTTGGCAAATCAAATCAGAATAAATATAATCTAACCCTGTAACTTACAGATTATTTGAATTATGCAAGAATTACATTTTAATTAAAAATAAGTAGGTAATGGATAACCATTATATTTCGTATTTCTGAGGTCATTTTTTCTCCAATATTGCACATATAGCCTGCCAGCCTGTGTACTGAAACATCAGCGGCAACAAAGATGGTGAATATTTCCCTTGTTAATAGATTATACAGTTCAGAATTGGATTCTGAAAGCGAGGCTGTGTATATACATATGAGGAGCACTCTATAAAAAGTTAATACATCCACTTTTCATAAAACAAAATAAAAATATATTTCATGACAGGTTCTACATCTAAAGGTAATTAAATTTCTCTCAAAACTTGGCTCTTTCCTTGTCAAAAAATTATTAAAAATTAGACTATTCAATGAAAATTTAACTTATCTATATGAGATCCCCCATAATAATTTTCGTGTTTTTTTTTTTTGGAAATAATTTTCAAAAGTGTATATATTAGATTATGATTATTTTTTTTTTTTAATAAATTCCCACATATCGATTGCTTGACAATCAATAAAGGTCTTAGTAATGTCTTGCTGGAAAAAACTGAAGTAAAATTGCAATGTAGACTGTTGAAGAAGCAAACATCTGAAAAAAAAAATGTATTATTAAAATTATTCCAACAGTAGAGTCTTGTTATATTTCCCTTCATTCACTCTTGCATTTAATTAAATTTATTTTATATGAGGTCTAACAATAAATAAAAGAATACTTATTTTATTGCTTAGTTTTCTATTACTTTTATAATACATATTGGATGAAATAGAACTAATATTCAATACGGCAAATACTAATACGGCAAACTGAAAGGACGTTCATGGGGCGAAGAAACTGTTGTGATTCGGCTTCTTCTCTATGCAGATGATATTTTCTAATTGCGAACTCCGCAGATAAGTTGTAGCAAGCAGTGACTGAAAGCATGAAGAGCTCGGTAGGATTAAGCTCCATTTGCGGATCAGTGCCGGTAAGAGTATAGGAAGAGATGAAACACTCCAAAAAAAGAGATGGGAGCAGTCACAGAACTACCTTGGAACTTCACCTACCTCGGAACAGTTTTGATGGGACAGGTAGACTTAAACATTTCAAAGCAAACTTGTGCAAAATAAGGCGTAAAAATATCTGACAAGCCAGGAACCTGAATAGGGCCAAGGAAGAATGGCCTGTGTGGCTGCGCTGAAAGGCACAACAGGGTCATGCGAAAAAATAAGAAGAAGAATGTAAAAATATAATTGTATTTTGCCAACCACAAGTCTTTGGAAACGTTGCCAAATCATCTATAATTATCCTCTATAAGTTGAAATGCGTTTACATGCTCATTAATCCCCAGATAAATGGTAATTGGAATTAGATGAAGTTAGATATTATTATAGACATCTACAGGTATGTATGGAGGTGAGATATTAATTGAGAAATTTAAGTATTTGGGCTCATGAGTCAATGACGAAAGATACAAATATACTGAAATTAGAGAAAGAATAGGCTAGAACAGTGAAGAAAGTGTACGACGAAAGAATTTTCGCTACTAGAGCAAAGGAACGACCAAGAAAACGATAGAAGGAGAAGGTGGAAAAGGACATACGGCAGGCGGGCATCTGCATGGCGGAGGAAAGAGCTCTGTAGCAACAGATGGTGAAGCTACGATCACAACACATTTTCACAACATTTCAGTTTCAAAATCAGATAACTTGATCTCTTCGGAACTTGAGTCCGAGCTTACTCCTCCTACATTGGTTATTATTGCATCGATTTTTTCATCAATGACATGGTCAGATTCCAAGAATTTTTCTTCAATAGCCTTTACGTTTTTATACATATTTTCCCACTGTTCTTTATTCTTCGAAAACGAAAGCCAATGTCAAGTTCAAAGGCGGGTTTTCAAAACAAACAAAAATCAATCAGTAAGTCGCTAAAACAATTCAAGGTCAATATTCCGAATGAGAAAATCAACATACAATCAAATAATCACAATACAGAGACAAGTTCGTAAACAACAGTAAGTAAGTAACCAGGCAATATGTTGGTGTACCTAACATTTAAAGGAACTACATTTTTAAAAGAACTACTTTTTAAAGGTATGGAGGGAGACGTTTTATTATTATTATAATATGTGGGACGGGTCAACCCTTCTCACCGCGACCTATTGTGAATCTTTTATGAGATAGCGATGGAGGGAGACGTTAGTTCCAACTTTGTGTTACGTGAGTTCTGGCTCAGCTAACAGTGGGCAAACTAAATCATATTTCCATCATTAGTGAATAATGTGCATAGGTATTTACAGGTAGTTGCAGAGGATGTGTTAAACACTAGCTGTTGACGTACGCATGATAGTATCGAAGGATCAATCTAATTAGGGATTGATAAATTATTTACAACTTCTAAAATTTTGTTTTTATTGAAAACTGGTTTCAAATGTTATAAATTCATCTTCAATTCTAAAAACACAAAAACATTCAAAAATAAGCAATTCAAAATACAGTATAGTTTGGCATATATAGAATATAGCATATAGTTTGGTATTATTATATTCTATTCTGTATTATTAGTATTATAAAACATTTATGAATTATGAATTTAATTAACACAAGAGATCAAATACATCAAATCATCAGGGTTTAAGTAGATTATGTCAAACAGACAAGGTTACGTTGGTTTGTTCTCGCACTGAACTAGTAATGGAAATGATTGTAATGTAAGAAAGGTGAGGTGTTTGAAGGTAAATGGTACGATTAGAGAGGAAGAATCGGGGTTTTCCAGTAATTCCGGTGAGTAATTGTTTTTTCAGTTATGGGTGGGAATAAATCTACGATTGGAATATTGGAAATAATTATTTGGTTATTTAAGCAAAAATCTGGATTGGATTTGAAGGATTTTATTATCTCAAGTATTTCATATATATTTAATTAGAGGCTTTTTTCTACTTGATGAATTAATTTAACTCCTGAGTCTTTGATAAATCGATGGAGTTTTTCATTTAATTGAATTCCAAAGTTGGAATTCTCTGTCTTATTATTATGCACGTAAATGTTTCTATAATCTCTGATTTAGCGATCTTCCAGTTTTCCCGTGTATTTGGCTGCACAATCATTACAATTTAGTTCGTACACTCTGCTTTTTTGGAAAGGGTCCATTGGTCTATTTTGTCTTTAGGAGAAGGGAAGTATGAGGATAAAGTTTTTTCGATCTTAAATGCAGGGTTTAATCCTAGTTTTTCACTTCATTTCCGCATTTGGTGGGCCGTAATATGGAATCAAGACATATTGTAAATATCAAAAACATCTGATTCAACCACACCTGTGTAAGAAAAAATCTGACACCGTCTTATGTTCAAATAAGATATGGAGTTCGAACAAGAGCAGGACAAGAGACATCTACCATGCAAGACGACAATGGGTGAGATTAGAAATCAATCATTGGTACTCAGTTAGGGATAGTATAAAATTATACCTTTATATCCTCCATTCTAAATTAACTTTTAACCTCTACCCACTTAAATTTGACTCTTGAAGCAAATTCGAACACGAGAATAACGACAGTAATTCTAGAAAGAGATACCCATCACCCATTGTCGTCTTGCATGGAGGATGTCTCTGGATTATGCTCTTGTTCGAACTCCGTATCTTATTTGAACATAAGAGGGTGTCAGATTTTCTCTTGCACAGGTGTGGTTGAACCAGATGTTTTTGTTGACTGTTGCATATTAGAGTCTCAACTTGGAAAATAAATAGATAGCGTCTTTCCGTTCTGCATTCCTTAGCTCTGTTATGACCTGTTTGGAGATAGAATCAACTTTTGAATTGCTGAGTCTTGAATCGTTGAGCGGTGTAATATGCGTAGTAGCTTGGCTCACTTCATAATCAGTTGACGTACGCATGATAGTATAAAAGGATCAATCTAATTAGGGATTGATAAATTATTTGCCACTTCTATAATTTTGTTTTTATTGAAAACTAGTTTCAAATCTAATACATTCATCTTCAGCCCTCAAAACAACAACAAAAATTAAATGAAAATAATTATAATAAATTAAAGAAATAATATATTTCATAGCAATAAATAACGGGTACAATAAAACCATTATTAATAACATTTAAACAAAAACAATTACCAAAAAAAGACAATTAAAAACATTTATTCAACAACCTCCGAAGACAGACCCATCCCGAAACAATATATCTTGATTCCATATTACGGCTCACCAAAAGTTATCCTGCTCTTGTTCGAACTCCATATCTTATTTGATCATAAGACGATGTGAGATTTTCTTTTACACAGGTGTGGTTGAATCAGATGTTTTTGTTATTTACAATATGTCTTGATTCCATATTACGGCCCACCAAATGCGGAAATGAAGTGAAAAACTAGGATTAAACCCTGCATTCAAGATCGAAAAAGCCTTATCCCCATACTTCCCTTCTCCTAAAGACAAAATAGACCAATGGACAGCCAAATACACGGAAAAAACTAGAAGATCGCTAAATCAGAGATTAAAGAAACATTTACGTGCATACAATAATATGACAGAGAATTCCGACTTTGCAATTCAATTAAATGAAAAATTCCATCGATTTATCAAAGACTCAGGAGTTAAATTAATTCATCAAGTAGAAATAAGCCTCGAATTAAATATATATGAAACACTTGAAATAATAAAATCCTTCAAATCCAATCCAAATTTTTGCTTAAATGACCAAATAAGTATCTCCAATAGTCCAATCTTAAATTTATTCCCACCCATTACAGAAAAAACAATTACTCACCGGAATTACTGGGAAAACCCGGGATCCTTCCTCCTAAATCGTACCATTTACCTACACCTCACCTTACTTCCATTACAATCATTCCCATTACTAGTTTAATGCGAGAACAAACCAATGTAACCTTTTCTGTTTGATATAATTTACTTACATCCTGATGAGTACTACATGTATTTGATCTCTTGTCTTAATTAAATTTATAATTCATAAATGTTTTATAATACTAATTTATACTAGATTTTAATTTAATATATATAATAAAACAAAACTGCATTTTGAATTGCTTATTTTTGAATGTTTGTGTGTTTTTAGAATTGAAGATGAATGTATAACATTTGAAACTAGTTTTCAATAAAAACAAAATTTTAGAAGTTGCAAATAATTTATCAATCACTATAAACACTAGGGTTAGGGTTTATTCCTGTAACCGTTACAATAGGCTTTTCCAAAAATAGAAAACTAATAAAGTATAAGAACAACGGAAAAGGAGTTCTTGAGGCAAACCTATAAGTGAGAGTATAAGAACATAATAAAAATTTAGACTGGCTTAATGGTCCTATTTTAAGTTGGTATAGCTGAGTAATAAGTGCGTAAAAGAGAAGAATGAATTGAGAAATGAGGTGAAAGTGGAAGAAAAAAAAGAAAGAAAAGAAGGCCAAAACATGCATAAAGTGAAGAATTACAGAGCGTTTTCAGAATAGAGCAATAAATTGGCAAACGAGATTGGATCTGACATAGGCAAGTGGATTCGAACTTATAAACGACCTCAGTTTAAAATATTAACAGATAATTTTAATTTATTTATTAAACAACTTTAATTTCGTAATAGATAACTATAGAACTTGATCATTTCATTACCGTCTCCTGCAACAACTTAAAATACCCATAAACAAGGAATTATTTTGATGATGACCAAGATTTCTGCGAATCGTCAAAAATTAATAATTACATTTATTATCGGGTTGTTAATTTATAATTTAAATAACAATGTTTTTCACTTACGGTAAACAGTAAAGCTTTATCCATTTTGAAAAATCCATGTGCTGAAATACTAACTTTTGGCTTAACTGCTAATAACAACTTTAATAATTCCTGAAAACAAAGTAATAAAATAAATATAAATGTTTAAAAACACACAGGTCTGTGATACAAAAAAAAAAGTCTTAAAAATCCCTCTCTAATAATTACTACACAAATTGTAGATCAAATTCTAATAAGTTAAGAGCTTTCATAGTACGAATAACAACAGCGTTTTATTTATACTTTTATTTTTTCATTTAATACAGTTATGTGCTTTAAACCATTGTGATTCATTACTTATGATTAATCATCTTCATTCTAAAACTGCAAAAGTAATAAAGCAATATCTTCTTATTGGATACCTTGCAGGATGGGATTGAAATCAATACGTATTGTTGTAAATTTCATAGCCATTCAGACAACTTTCTGCCGAATCAAACTAATAAGGAACCGATAATCTACTGAGCCACCTATCAAGAATATAGCCTTTTTACGAGTATTTTATTGTAATTTTATCCATTGAAAAAGTAAGAAAAATGTTCATAATTAAAATAAATTATGCGCAATATTTGGCATTTTTAGCAATTATCTAACAATATTTCATTAACATCAAACAATGTTTACAAAAAAAAAAAACGACCGCATCATCAAAACCTAATTACCTAAAGATTAACAGTTGAGTAAATATTAATTTTTTATACGTACACAATTAATAATCCTTTTGTCATTCACAATAAGACGTGAAGTTATGTTCGTCAAATTTTCAGCCTGAAATAAAGAAAAAATATATTTGATATTCAGCATAATTACTTAATTTTTTTAAAGAAACCACAAAGAGGTAATATTCCAAACTAAAACTTGTGACAGCTAACTGGAATTCTTGAACGATTAGTGAGGAGAAGAAGCGTATCAGTATTGTGTATTTTACTATTGAATAGAACTATATATTTTCTATAAAATATAAGTCAAGTTTTTTTTAATTTTGTAAAACACAAATAAGTAGTTTTTAGATACTATTGTTTGTAATTTTGGGAGTCCCAAACTGTTTAAAATGATCAATTTTGCGTTTTGCAAAAACCTACAAACCCAAAAAATCGACAAGCATCGTACTAAACCATTCTTCGATTTGCAGTAACCAAACAGCTTTACATAACATAATGCAATTCAAATTGACCATCAACAAAGTCACATGTCATTTTTAAATTATTTAGTTTTAGCACAACGCATTCTGTTTACCATCTTTATGTTAAAGTAAGTAAGTAAGATCAATTCAATTTGTAAATAACTTTGTTTTTGACTTTAAGCTAAATTTAATTTCATGTGATAACTTTCATTTCCATTTATCCTAAATTGGTGTTTTGTAAGGGTTGCTAGGTTTTGGCATAACACTGTCCAAATATTTCTCTGTATTAGACAAATCTTATATCTGAAAATTTTGTTAGAATTCTTATAATGAAACCTATATTAAAATTAAAAATTAAATCAGTGAGTAATTAAAAAGTTTAACCATTGAGATACGAAAGAAATATGTGAATTTCAGGAGACTCAAGTGAGTCTCCTGAAATTCACACATTTCAGTAATCAATAGAAATATGAGGAGATTAGCTTCAAAATCGGCTCAACCCAATTTTCAAAAGTTTCACAGGTGACACCTAAAATATATGGTTGTGCCCTATTTCATCCACGTAAATCCATGAGTTTGAACTAATTTTCATACCGAATTGAGGCACTATTGGTTAATATGGCTGTGCTATGTAATGTGGTGTACTCAGAAATAGTGAAAAATAATGTTAAAATCATTTCGTAAAAAAAAAAAGTGGATAGAGACGGTTTCGAAAATAATAGTCTGATGCATGTTTCAGAAGATAGTAATCTGAAAATCATGAGAGAGATACAGGAAATGCTAGTGTGATCTAAGGATGACAATATTTTATATATATACCTGTATATACAGGCATATATCAGATATATACCTCTTCCTCCAGGATGCATATACGGTTGACAAGAAGCCAAAACTGAGAGACTGCTACCGCAGACCAGAATATCTTCAGGGCAAGTAAGTCCCACCTCTTATCTTCTATGCTCAGAATAACCCCGTAGATTTTGAAAGAAGTGTTGACAAAGGTGAAGGTAGAAACAACCAGCAGTGGAAAAGAATATGCTGATTCTAACAATTCAGAAGCATCACACAAGTCACAATGTAGTTGAATTAGTCTTCCCAGTTGGTCTGATTTTAGCAAGCGAGACCAATTGAAGCTAACCTGAAAATTTGAGAGTAATTTTCAAAATATATACAACACTGCAGTCCAGAGGTTTATTTTTAACATTGTTTAAATTGCATTGGAGATAATTTTAAATTCTATAGATAAAGGAAAAGTAATTATTAAAATTGGCATTCATGCTGAAAAGTAATTTTGCTGAAAATGTATACATCTCTGTATACGTACGAATAAATATATTAATTTAAGGATTAATATTGTTACAATATAATATTTGGAGAACTAGAAAAATAGGGCGATGCAAGATATATCTTGAGAATTATTGTTACAATGTCAGTTTATCAAGTATGAGTGTTATTTCAGGAATGTGATTTGAGTTTGAACGAAATTTATAGGAATTTTTGATAAAGAGAATCCATTTTGTTTACAGTTAACAGCAGTTTAGTTAACAGATATGTTTTCCTGGTTTCAAGTTTGAAAACCAGGCCAGTTACTTAGTGACAAGGCAAGTTATTTAATTCATTTTCATGAATAATATCCTAATAATTTAAATTTTAATATCTGAAACTATTTATTTGTTGAGTTATATTATATTCTGTCTCAGCAGGGACAATGGTAATAGCGATCAAAGAAATCGTTCATACCAAATTTACAACAAAAAAAAATGAAATAATAACAAAATAAAACATTAATTTAATAAGGAAATAATAAATAAACTTATATAATATAATATAAACGTAATATCTTACACGCAGGCATACTTATATACATTATATACAATCGGCCTGTGAAATCCCGAACCAGGCTTGTCCCTCCATTTATGGATGGAAAAGCGTGACTCCAGGTGAAAACCAGTGGAGACTGAGCGAGAGCAACAATTTACTTTAAATGTAATGTTTTGAACATTCATTCTATTTTAAGGAAAAAAGGATGGGAATATTAGAAGAAAGAGAATTATAGAGGATAGAGGAGCGGGCGAGAGAGGACCGTTCAGAATGTTTTGTTTCTATGGGAAGTAGTTAGGAGTTAAATGGGTCAGTGCGTGGACCGAGGATTTAAATTATGGGAGAATGTAGATGTAGGAAGGTGGTGATAGTTTAGTATAGGAAAGATCCGAGGAAATATTGTCTACGGTAGGAGGGAAAGAGCCAATTAACTCGCCGACAAGGTGTAAAGATGGGAAACCTGATCCCGTCTCGAAGTACCGAAGACAAATCTTAAAAAGCAGTATCTTATATATATATATATATATATATATATATATATATATATATATATATATATAAATATATATATATATATATATATATATATATATATATATATATATATATATATATATATATAAATTCTGAATTGACCCTTTAGTGTTACTTATGTAACACAATGTTTTTTCGTATTATAAATAGCAATTGAATTGTAAAAGAAATAATGGTTCTCGGTATTAAAAAATACAAATAGGTCTAGTTAGATGAATGGCAGTCAAAAACTATGGAGAAAAGATGAAGGGGTATTGTAATGAGGGCGCAGAGTAGTTGAAAATCGATTTTTTTCGAGAAAAAAACAGTCAAGCCCGATCAAGAAATTGATACTAGACCATTTGTACACTAGTGTCCACATTTTCTCAAACTTTGGGCCAAATCGAAAGAGGAGTTTTTAAAATATAAACAAATCAAGGAAAATAGGTTTTAGGCGTGCGTAAGCAAAAGTATTGGTTAGCATAAGGCAAAATTACTATTAAACCAATATTACACAAGTCTATTACTTTCCTTCAACTTTAGACTGAATCGGACGAGCCATTTTTAAAATATGGGTATGTCAAGAAAAATACGTTTGCCCATGTGTAACCGAAAGTAGTGGATGGTATTCGATAAAATTGATATGAGATAATTTTTACATTGATCGTCAAATTCCATCCAACTTTAAGGTAAATCGGACTAGCCGTTATTGAAATATTGGTGTGTCAAGGAAAATATATTTGCCATGCGTGAGCCAAAATAGTGAATGGAATTTGAAACAATTGACATATGACCATCTAGATATTAACATGCACAATCACTGCAAATTTCATCAAAATCGGATTAACGGTAGTTAGTGTTACGCCCGTCATATGGATTTGACTGCTTCGGTAGTTTGGAAGGGAGTCTTATTTTAATAAAATAGTAGATTTTAGACCTGCAGTCGGCTGCGTTCAGAAGATATATAATAACAAAAAAAAAGTATTGATTTTTTTAGTAGTTATTCGGTAATATATTTTTAACTTGAAAAACAACAAAAATTGATGGATTTTTTTAAACTAAAATATGGTATGATATATCTTTTATTGATTATGAAGAAAAATCGCAACAAGAAAAAAAAATATGATTAGCTATAATAATAACAATAACATCCGCAATTTTTTCTTGTAAATCAAACATTTTTTCATAATTAGATTTGAAAGGCTCGTTACAGGTGTAAAAATTTTAAAGAATCCAATTAAATTTGTAAAATATTTCATGTAATCTATTTATTAACAGTAGAATAAAAAATATTTTCCCAATACCTTGAAAAAAATAGGGTTTTTTAACGCTTTTCAACTACGGCGCCATAATTGAAATACCTCAATTTGTATGAAAAGGATGAAAAAAAAAGTATGATTGTAAAAAAAGACATAGGCATATTGCGTTAAATTTTGAAGGCAACTACAGCTAAGAAGTTCAGCGGAGTTTCGAACACTCTGAAAGTATTTTGGAAAATATTGTATAATTTATAAAAAATTAATATGATTTTGTAACTTACCGTTTCGTTTATTTTGGCAAAATGTCCTCCAATGACATCAGTTATACAGTAAAGCAATTCGTAAAAGTTTATTAGTACGAAGTAAAAGTAATATATACAGAAAATACTGGATAATCCTTCCCATGACCATGCGCCTGAGGAGAAACAATAGGCATCCAGTGAGCACATTATAATGCAGGCGGCATACTTTGCATAGCTACGGAGTAACAGCTTATTTTTGTCAAAACTGAAATAAAAGAAATATTTATAATTTAATGACAAAATACCATGGCAAATACCAAAATTAGTTTTGTTTAACTTTTAATATTATTTTGAATACACCGGGAATCGAAAATTTGAGACTGAGGTGGACACTCAGTCTATCACACAAAGAACTGATATAAATTCAATTGTTGGTAAGGATATGGAGAGTGGGAACCTTTAAGCAAAAATAAATTGATATTTAACAATTCTTTTTTTGTTGGACTAATCAAAGTATCAACCAGCTAGGACCAATTGGTTGCTTAATGAATGAATGATAATTTTTCTTCAGGTTATATTATGATAAATGTTTTCATCGACCTGAAGAAAAATTCATCATTCATTCATCAGACTACTCATAAAGATTATTTGTTGAGGTCAGTAAATGAAGAAGAATTTATTTTTAAAGTTTTCAACTTGGATTTTGTACTGCTGTATGACATCGTCAAGGGATGAAATCATATTTTTGTCTATTTTCCCTGAAAAGAATAGACTTTTGCACTGTAACAAAGAGACTGAATGTGCATTTTAATCCCAGAACTCCTATAGTTCAAATACTCCTAGAACACGGATTTGGGGATTGTAAGGATATCTGACATTTAATATCTGACAATTTTGAATTTTAGTGAAAATGCGACCTTAGTGAAGGAGCTCTGCTGCTCACGCTTAAATTTTATTTTATTATTTTATTCCATTGAGGTTGTCAAATCCTGGTCCCAGAACGGTCTGAAATTCTGATTAAAACGGTCTACATTAACCAGGAGTGAAATGCCATTTCAGATTGAATTTATAAAAGAACAATATATATTTTTACGTTAATTATTAAAGTTAATATATCCACTTTTTGATCATTTTCAGGAAATAAAAATATCTGATGTGGACAAAACACGACTCCCTTGTATGCCTATTAAACTATAAATCGCTGGCTGATAAATTAATCCTGAATTTGGTTACTAGTTTCCGAAGATTGCAGAATCTCAAAAACGATACTCGGCGTCGCGACATCCATCTATTGACACACAAACACGAATGCACGCTGCACAAACACACACACACTCTTGTTTCTGAAGGTCTCTGAAACTGGTAACTGAAATTTCCAAGAGATTTCTTCGTGTTCCGTAACAACATTTAAATTGTCAATACCACAAGATAAAGCATTGGAAATCGACAGTTTCGACATTTTAAGCGAAAAACACATACAACTTATATCTTATTCTTCTGCTGCAGACTTGTTCATCTCACAAATGGGGTGGAAATCCAGTATTTTACAATCAATTTTAACACTTAAACCAAGTAATAAAATTATTTAATTAGAGTGGAAAAAAATTGCGTTTATAATCTTTATCACCAAAGCATATGTATGATCTCTGTAATAAATTTCAATATACCTTTTGATGTAAATTTCTTATGACCTTCAAGTAAAGTACCTCTTTCGGATCTTCAATTTCAGCCAAAATCTATTAAATTACTTATATTGATATAAGAGTCTAATTTACCAAATTTGAGATGTTTTACATTATATTTTAATACACTTTTTGATGAAAGTCTAATATGACCTTCAAGTAAACTACAACTTTCGGTTTGCCAATGTTTACCAAAACTTATTATGTTGTTTATATTAATATGTGAGTTTTATATACCAAATTTGAAAAGTTTTGTATAATATTTTAATATAATTTTTGATGAAAATCAATAATGAACTTCAACTAAAGTACCACTTCCGGTAATCATACAGTAACCTAAAAGGGTGGTTAACAACTAGATTATATGATAATCCTAAATACGAAATTTTAACTTTCTATGGCAAACCGTTTTTGAATTATGCGAGATATGTACGAACGTACGTATAGACGTCACGACGAAACTAGTCAAAATGGATTCAGGGATGGTCAAAGTGGATATTTCCGTTGAAAACTGAAAATTTTCGCGATTACAATACTTCCTTTACTGCTTACAAGGAAGTAAAAAACAGTATTCATTTTTCGTAACGGTGGTTATTATTAGTCTCTAAAGTAATTGCTAAAAGTGAACCAAATTTTCATAATTCTAGTTTCACTTTGAGTTATTTAGTTAACAATGCTGAGTGTATTAAATGCTGAATGACTAGGATGAATAAGTTGTGTATTTAAAAAATAGGAAAAACTCAAGCATCTAAACATTTTCTGCTGTCTTATTTTTACTTCCTTATTTCAATCAACCGAGCTTAAATAAAGAATGGAATGAAAGTAAGTTTCATTCGATTTTCCTTTTATATTCTGTGAACGATTTTCCGACTGTTTATAGGTATGAGAAAAGGAAATTAAATGTCAAAAAAATTTCTCACTTTTTATTCGCTTTTTCTCTAATATCTCGTAAATGATTAAATGGATTTTCGCGGTTGGAACAGTTTTCCAACTATTTAGGGGTAGACTAAAAGTAAATTGAATGTAAATTTTTTTTGACTTTTCATTCGTCTTTCCTCTAATATCTCGTAAACGGTTGAAAGGATTTTCGCGATTCAAACGATTTTCCGACTATAAAGAGGTAAGCTAAAAGGAAAAACAGTATGAAAGTGTCCCGCCTTATCATTCGCTTTTTCCATTATATCTCGTGAACAGAATAAATTTTTTATTGTATTCTCGGTATGAGATGAAAATTCGAAAAAATTGTCCAATCATTTTCCTTTTATCCAAGCTCTAAATAGTAGGAAAATCGTTTGAATCGCGAAAATCCATTCAACCGTTTACGAGACATACGAGGAAAAGCGAAAGAAAGCTCAGAAAAAATTTCACACCGATTTTCCTTTTAGCCTAAATCTAAATGTTCGGAAAATCCTTCGGACCGCGAAAATCCAATCATCCGTTCACGAGATATAAGACAAAAAATCATCGAAGGCCGCGTGGGACCTGCAATGCCACACCAATCCTCGGTGACCGCGAGGCCGCAGGTTCCCCACCTAAGGTATATGCCACCAACCCATAAGTTTACCAATTAGTGATCAATTTTATATTTTAATTTAGAGTTTAGAGTTTTAATTTATTCAGTAGCTATTCCCATATTAAATTAAAGTGCGCAAATTTGATATCTATAACAAACATCCGAAATTTCTGAAATACATTTTTATGGGAATTTCATTTTATCACTGAAGAACTAATGAGTTCTACCGAATGGCAGTGCCATCTATCGGTTCGAGATAGACAATCGAATGACAAATCGAACCTTACTAACTCTAAAGATTTTAAGAAAACAGAAAAGAAAAATATGGGCAAACAACTTATTTTTGGATATATGAAGTTTTGTTAGAAAAGAATGTTAAATAGTCAGGGAATAGGCTCTGGATATACCAACTTTTGAAAGAAAAGATGGAAAATAACTATGGGTAAATGTCTTGTGGATAGGTTCGGTTTTGAATGAAAAGGGTGATTTTGGAATTCCGTTTGAAAGGGAAAAAATAGTTTTTGAATACATACTAAATAACCTTTAGATACAGTTTAAAATGAAATAATTTTAATCCGTCAAAAACTCTATTTTTATGAAAAATGGACATATCAACTTTTGATATAAAACTCCTCAAATGAGTAGAGATAACATCTATACTAAAGGATGTAGAGCCATTATTACCTATAAGACATTTCAAGTGACCGAAAGCCGAAGTTGACCTGGTTCACTAAAGCCAGGCAGCTCCAATATGTCTTCCGCTTCATGATATAAGAACAGACCAATACCAATACAGTAATTTCTGCCAGATATACCGTAATGTTCCTGAAGAGAGGATGTGGCAGGCGAACGAAAAAGACTCCTGATGTCACCATCAAGATTATCATCACAATAGTGTAGAGGCATGAAAGAATGGACAGAGAGCCGACACCACGGTCACTCACGGAAAACAAGTACGCTCCGAGGATCCTGGCTTGCAATAGTACTGGCCTTAAATAACTGTATATCCCGTTTGCCTGCGCCAGAAGTGAAATGGGTCCTACCGAAGACATGTTCCGAGCCTTCAAGATATGGTGTGATTCACGTCACATACAGATTCAGATGTACAACGCGCATAAAGTAGATGTAATGAGTTTGCAGATCCATTTAGCCTGATGTGCCTCCGATCGATCTATCCACGTAAATAGCACCAGTGGATGAATCTATATTTTTTTTAACAACAGCTTAACTTTGTATCGGCTTACAGAGATTAAATGATTTTTAACCAAGGTTTGATAAAATTATGTAATAAAATAAAAAATAAAATAAAAATCTTTAAGATTAATAATGGAGAAAAGTAATGTCTTCTAAAACAGTCGAAGTATTGTAGAAAAAAGTTTTTTTCTTTTCGAGAAATAAATTCGAAGAAAACTCAGCTTTAATTTAGTCATCGTTAATTAAACTGGTGATTAAAAAAAAAATCGTGATTGTCTTAATTGAACATCTAAGATTCGAAAATTTAAATATATATATATATATATATATATATATATATATATATATATGTTTAAAACATAAGATGTTTTATGATCTTAATACCTATAGCAATAGGTGAATTTATATATTTTAATTTAATCTTTTGAATTTAATATAATTATAAAGAGGTAAAATATTACCCGTCTCAGTACAAAGTTGTGGGGTGGAAGAGAGTATATGAAACAATTAACTTAATTCACAAATTTATTTTATTTTTTTATTCAAAGTTCAATTTAAGGTAGTTTAATAAATGATCACGACCTTCTCAAGAGCTTACGGACGCTGTGGTATTGTGCATAACATCCGGGCAAACAATTCCTTGCATTTGAGGTTGAACTTGTATGATAATTACAATATATGTCGTTGCTGAAGCAAGCATCTAAAAAAAGATACAATCCAATTAATTAATTCATAAGAATAACCAAACAGGAAATAGTTTTTACTTACCGATTGAAATAAAGAATTGTTCAATCTGAAAAAACCACTTGCAGTGATTGATAATTTGGGCTGAACGTGAAAGTGTATATCAAGTAATTCCTGATAAAAAAAAATATCAATATTTTTTAAATGTATAATTTTATAAAAATATTCAATGTCAATCTATACGTACACTGCCGTTTCTCATTTTTTCATTAATCATTAATTTGGACAAGCAACCGCCAAAATCCTCTGCCTAAACAATAAAATAATGCTAAAAATAACATTCATTGTATAAATTAATTGCATACAATAAGGGAAATATATTAAGATAATCTGTGCAATAAACAACAGTATTGAATTAATAATTGTCATGAACTTCATAGAAGAGGATCCAAAGAAAAGTACAAAAACGCACCCCACACTTCAATTTCTTTAGTACGAAATATTTTACAGTGCAAAAATTAAATTTTTATGATCTCTTTATTATAGATTTCTAAAGATAGATAAATTTTGAGCATTAGACTAACGTCCAATAAGCCGAAGAAAAAGACTAATCAACAATAGCGAAACGTTTATCTGCTTATCTTTTTCATAAAAAAATCGAAATAGGATTTAGAGTGATACCAACAAATAAAATTATAGAAAAATAGGAAAAAGTAAAAACTTAAATTTAAACCGGAACTTATCCAAAGTTAACGAATAGTCAATTAACTACTTAAAGGGAAAATAAAAAGCGTCGTAAAATGAAACATTGATCTTCAAATCATTATTAAAATCGTGTACAATCACTTTTAAACATATCTGATATTGTTTTATTTATGTACTTTGCATTTCTTTCCTCGGTGTTTCCTTTCTCCGACTTTCTCTGGAATTGGTGTGCGAGACTGCGTTTAAAAGAAATTAAAAACATTAATAACGATTTGAATTTCCACTTTATTTATAAGTATGGATTTTATTTTGTTTAAGAATATCGTTTTTACTTGATCTGGTTTGGATTAACGACTTTTGAAATGGATGATGTAAACAAAAATCTGGAGCTCTTAGGTGCTTTTATGAGATTCGCAATGTGGACAAGGAGCCCACATAGTGTCTTGAAATTTAAAACAAAAAGAATTAAGTTTTCGTTTAAAGTTGTTTTTATTTTTTTTTTTTAAGATTTGAAATAAGGTTAGGTTAGAATGACTGATATGTATATGTCATCCATAACATTTTCATTTTTGTGGTCGACAAGTCTAATAAAAATAAATATATTTTAGTAAATATTTAAAATAGTTACATGTTTTTAATTCAAAGCTTGAGACCTTTATGCCTAAAGAAAAGTGTATTTTTTTTTTCCAACCGATAATGTACATTATCCTCAAAATACATAAAAGATTTTTTTCTATTACATCTTAAAAATTATGATATATAAATTTTTGCCCACTAAAAATAAATAAAACTGTCATCGTCGGTATCATTATCTATTTCTCATTCTAAGTTTTAGTGAATAGATACATTTTCCAAGAAGCAACAAGACGTTTGATTCCCGTGATACTGGAAGGGTACCTACGTTTAAATTGCTTTATAACATATCATTTTTTGCAAACATATCATATGTTGCATATATAACATATCATTTGTTGCATTTTTCCAATTCGTGCAGGTAAGAACTTAAAACAAAGAATCAAAGGTACTATACATTTTGTTCGGTTTTTGAGCAGACATCGAATATTTCCCACATCTCATAAAGTCTGGCTGAGACCCAAAATGTAGTTGAAATGAATATAGTTATCTGAGGTGGTAAAGGGTCCAGAAATGATATTAATGCCATGAACATCGCATTGAGATTTAGCGTGGTAGCCAAAAATACTAAGGAACAAACGAACAAAAGTTGTGGTGAAAACCAATTGTTGACTAGTTGGCATATCTCGCAGAGCTCATAGTGTATTTCCAGGAAACGGTTGATTATCTCCTTACTACCAGCGTGTACCACGGCGTATTTATTCAACAACAAAAAATGTCTTGAAACTACCTTCATTATAGCCGTGTATGAGTGTTGTAAATTGTAGATCACGAAGTACGAATAATACAAGGAGGTTATCAAACAGAATCCACTAATTTCACAAATACTCTGTTCGTAAGCAATCCAATCGAACACGACCATACATGTTTTAAAGAACCATCGGAGAAATATTTCTGAGAGGATTTCCTTCCTGTCGTACTTATACAGAACTCCTATTGTCAACAGCTTCGTGTCAATAGCACATATTCTGTCAAGCGCAATAATCAAAGTCATCCGTTGTAAAATAGTGAAGAGCACGACCAACAGTGTACAGAATAAAGCCAGTACTACGATGCTCATGTATACTATCGCATTGGCCGTGGTAGAGTAAGGTATTCCGAACGATATATAAATGTAAATGCCCCAGTAGATGCCATTATGCACATAAGGAGAGCGGTAATAATTATCTTAGGGTAAGAGCTTCGCATTTTAGCATCAAAGGGAAAACAGCCCACAACGCGGCAATTGATGAAGATAGGATTCATGTAATAATAGACATTGTTGATTCTGGAAGGCTCTTCCCAAGCTATACCAAAGCTCTTGAAGGTGGCTTCCTTCACAGCCATTTTAACAGTAATAATGCCAAGCCAGATCTATACTATCTCATCCACTCTATCTAAATGGCGTATTTGAGCAACCAATAAACTGTTTGCTACAGCATGATTTTTCCATTCCAGTAAAACTCGTCTGGTTTTTTTTTTTTTTTCCAATTCACATGGTAGAAACATATTTCTTATAGAGGATCAGTGGTGAGAAAATCAATAGTTTCAATACAATCTTAGACCATCCTCCAAAAAACAAAGAAGAGAGCTTTCTTTTAAAATGTAAGACAATTAAAGTGCACAAAGAATATAAGCTATGGTACTCAATTTAGTTATTAGTCAAGTTTCGCTACCCTTAAGTGGTCCTTAAAATATCGCCATTTTGCGGTAGCGAAACTGGGGTTTTACCAAAAGCCACACTGCCTTCTTAACTAAATATCTGTTGACTGGGCAATAATAAACAAGATTGGTTTCTATTATTCTGCACTAAAAAGTGCAGTCCTTTTTTTAAACTAAACTGTCACACATCATAACATATTTTAACATACCCAAAGGTTCAGAGCCACCAAAGCATTATCCTCACTTATTTCTCCACATGAAAACCTAATTTAAAATATCGGAATTTCGTCGTCACGAAAACTTTGCTCTGTCCTTATAATAGAAAAAAATAAATAACTAAAAATAACCTATACCAGTGCAACTCATCCAGGTCTAATGAATAGGTCTAATCAAACATCCGATCATAAAAAAAAATCTGAAACTTTTTAGGGATTGATAAATTATCAATTTATCAATCCCTAATTAGATTGATCCTTCTATACCATCATGCGGATGTCAACTGATTCTGAAACTTTTCATAAATTGTTCATTACCCTTCTCGTAATACCTGGTTTAAAGTCCCAGGGTTTACCGCGTCGGGTTTAGATGGGTGGAGGAGGAGAAAGATAGAAAACTGATTTATTTTCAGTATTTTGTGAATATTTAACAAACTGTGAGGTTTATTTCAAACATTACCCTATAGAATATGGAGTTTCCACTTTTAGTAGAAATTGTTCCTAACACCGTTTGTACAGGATAATAAGCCCAAATCGACCAAATTTGTGCAATCACAACTATGGTCATAACTCCGCCCAAATTTCGGAGCAAAAACCCGGATTTGATAAGAAGGTAAGTAATCATTTAAGTGTCTATGTTAAATAATTGGATGTAAGTTTTAAGGAATTTATATCAAAAATACTACTCAAAATACAAACTTTATGTTGGTGGGTATGGAAAATTTTTTTTTCATAAATTTCGGGGAGGAGAGGATATATCTCTCTGATCCCCTTTACTCTCTTCCTCCTGCATACATACGCCACTGACTGTCTGCTCTTGTATTTTTCGTTGTGTACGTATGTTCCATGTGAATCTTTTGTCCAAGTATAGTCCAAGATACCGTGAATAGTTTTTCGAAGGCACAGAGTTGTCGATTTTTACTTCTGAAAGAGCTAATTTAAAATGTTAATAAACCTAAATTGTAACATTAATAAATTAATGTTTAAGAATTAATTATATTATTTTTATTTTACAGTAAATTATTACATAACACCTTGGACCCCTCATTCTATTCATGAAATAAATTAAATTGCTGCCCCCTCCCAATTCAATCACTATTATTTTATTGGATTCCTAACTAGGTAATTGGTAGTTATTGTGCTTAGTAATCCGAAAAAGTACAAGAGTTCGTGATTATCGTCGGCCGGAAACATTTCGGTGTTAATATTCTAGGAAGTAATGAACTTTCGGAAAGTGAGAATTTGGTGGGGTCGGAAATTTTCCCTCCCTATTGTTCCACACGCCTTCTGGAGTGAGTAGTATATTAGTACCATATTGTGTGAATCGTGGAATGCTTATTTGTACTTAGCTGCGTAATAAGTGATGTCTTAGATCAATAATCTAGGTAAGTTGGTTTATTTACATTTTCTAAAGAATCACTGTTCT
This sequence comes from Rhaphigaster nebulosa, assembly GCA_948150685.1. Lineage (NCBI taxonomy): Eukaryota > Metazoa > Arthropoda > Insecta > Hemiptera > Pentatomidae > Rhaphigaster > Rhaphigaster nebulosa. The sequence goes on along the minus strand of OX411306.1, from coordinate 54,122,912 downwards.
AAGTAGGTTTTAAAATTAACAAAACTACCCTTTTATTTTAATTCGTTATAATTGTATTTATCTAGAGTTAAGCGTCTCTATGATCCACTATAATCAGATATTCTGACGAAATTTTATGTCTGAAACCTATTATTCTATAGTTAAAATGTTCATTGATATTTTTGAAATAGAGGCCTAGAGTTGTTTGCATTCGTTATGAATTTGGAGTATTATTTTTAGGTTAATAATGAGCAAAAAGTATATTCAAAAATTTAAGAAAAGTTGGCTCCTCGAAGAAGATTTTAAAAGTAAGAGATTTTTTTAATATGATCTGATTTTTGCTGTTTATATATAATATAATATTATTATTTGTTTTGTTAATTAAGAATGATAATAAATGGTTCTCAAAATCATCTATTTCCCTTCTTTTAATATTTGATATGCTTCATACACTCGGTTTTCTGGCGAATATCAGAGGATTGTTCTTTTTGTTTTAGCCGCACGAATGCTTTTCCACCCTCAGTCCTTTCCAAGATACCAGTTTTATTGCCTCTTCAAAATCAATTCCTTATGAATATGTTATCTCTCATCTTGCATCATATTTATTTATTTTATTAAAATGGTACTTATGTTTTGAATAATTTTTGTTTCTTATATTTTTGTAGCTTAAAAAACAGATTTCTTGTCTAATTCCATCTCAAGCACGACTGAACTTTAAATTCACAACTGAAAATGGTTGAAACCAATAACCAAGCTGTTGTTTTAATAATATCACCTCCTCACAGTGGTGTAGCCAGAGAAGAGGACCAGAGGGTCCTGATCTTCCCCTCCCCCTGTTATAAAAATGTTAACTTTTATTGGAAGGGTGAAGACAAAAATTAAACCCTGGCAAAAAAACCTAGTTCTGCCCTTAGAACTGATGAAAACCTGAGTTTTTTGTATTATCTCCTTCTCCTTGACACGGACTGAGGAGAGAACACTAAGTCAAAGTGATATGAGGTGGATTCGAGCTAGAAATAGGATTTTTTCCAGAGGGGGAGAGATTAATTTTGTCGTCTCGTCTTTTACCCCTTAATAAAAGCCAGCATTTTTATAAAAGCAATTTAGGCAATATATTTAGAAATAAATATCATTAACTCAAATTATTGAACAAATTAAGCTCAAAACAATGAAAAAGCAAAAAAAAAAATTCTGTCGTATAGGGCAAGTGTACCTTTTGCCCCTTGATTTGGCCCGATATTTTCTACTTTGAAGCGGGTCGCTCTGTTTGTTGAGAGAGGAGGGAAGAAGAAAAATACATTTAGTCAGAGTTATCTTTTTGGATAATTAAAAACTTGTTGATATTTCATATAGTATACATATTTATGTGCCATATTTATTTTTTGAGGTATTTTATCTCAACAATTAGCCACCAGAACAAAGGGCGAAATATTGCCATACCACTCTAATCGAAAAGAATTATTGCAGCACCGCCAATCTAAGAAACATCAAGCCAATATGGGGACAAAATCAGCTACTGAAATAATAAAATATACTCGACCAACTATTAATACTGAGAGGAAAATTTCAGTTATTAGTGAACATTGCTCAATTCAGGCAGTTGAACATTTGGGTGTATCATTACCGTTTAGTTTGGATCAAAATTAAAAAATCTTTCAAGACATTAAATTACACAGGATGAAATGTAGGTCATTGATTACAAGTAATAAGTTGATGATGTATGCAACAACTCATATTTTAGTTTAATCATTGATGAAGGCATTTTTTAAAAATTATTTCTATCAATAATTATGATGCTTCCCACATATTTGATCGTATTTCTGAGGTCATTTGTATCAATGGGCTAGATTTAAAAAAATAATAGAGATCAGTGTTGATAGAGCCAATGTTATGATTGGCAATAAAAACTCATTGGCTTCAAAATTAAAAGAGATTGTTTCACATTTTATTGTAAATAAATGTATTTGCCAATCTCTACATTTAGCTGCCGAGTGTGCATTTAAGGAACTACCCACCTCTTTAGATTTCATGATAAAAGGAACACATAATTGGTATTCCGTGAGTCCTAAAAGACAGGCATATTATGTTGATATGTATAAAAAAATTGAAGGCTCTGATCCTAAAAAAGTCAGTGGCACCAGGTGGCTGATACAATTAGATGCCAAAAACTATTTTAACATAGTGGGATGTTGTGAAAAGCCACTTTTTGTCTATTACCTTAATAAAAATAAAAAATGTTTTGTTTCCAAATCATTGGCGGCAATATTCTCTGACGACAACAAATTGTATTTAGTATTTTTTTAAAATACATTAGATCGAGTCATGTTAGTTAATCAATTGTTCCAATCTGAGAATGTAATTACTTTTAAGTTATTCATAGCTTTAAACAACCTTTTTCTTACGTTTTTACATATAATTGTTGTTCCAAATCATTTAAATAAAATTTCACCACATTTTCAGCAGCTAAATTCAGAAAAGAATACCAGAAAATTTAAAATTGTTGGAGTTGGAACAAGCTTGTGTTTTTCACCAAGAAATGCGCTTTCTGTGATTAGGAATATTTCCCCCATTCTAAATCATTTTAAAAATATTGTACCAGATCCTGATGCAATTTTAAGGGAATAAAGTTGGGCATTTTCCTAAAACAGTCGAGTTTCGGAAAACATGTTGCAAGAGTTCTGGGCTCTTGTAGCTGGAGAAAAAGATGCAGAAGGAAAACTTTAGTTTATAAATATTTCAACATTTGTTTTCACACTACTTTCATTGCCTGTGTCTAATGCATCAGTAGAGAGAACATTTTCCATAATGAATGTTATTCGCAACAAATTACGAAATCGTCTCTCAATCATTACTACTGAGTCCCTATTAAGGCTTTGGTACAATGTAAAAAAATGTTGTGCTAACTTTATTCCATCATCAGAAATGTTGGCCAAGTTCAACTCTGAACACATGTACAGTGACAATTTCAAACTAATAATTTTGGATTCTTTTTTGTAGATTAATTAAACTTTTATCAAATTTATTTTTAATATTGTTTTTATTTTTAGCTTGTATAATCATTACTGTGTTCTAGTCTTTTTGCTATTCTTACTAGTTTAAGAATCATTACAATACCTAATATCAAATATATTTTCATCAGTGTAATACGGTTAAAAAATGTTAAATGGTTAAAATAAAGCATGATTATAAATGTTCATGTTTGTTTCAATTTTAGTTTGTCCTTAATCAGTACTATGACTTAGTCTTCAAACTAATTAACATTAAATATATTTTTATTTTTCTGATATTACAGTTATATTTTTTTGTTTTTGTTTTTTTGTTTATTAAATGTCATCTCTAATTTATCTTGTATTTATTTATCTTTTAGTATTGTTTTTAGTTGGTCCATAATCATTACTTTGACTTAGTCTTTAAACTAATTAATGTTAAATATATTTTTACTATAGTTGCATTAAAATAATTCTTGGATCCGTTTTTTTATTATTATTATTATTATTATTAAGTCTTTGTTACAGAACTTCACATAAGAAAACAATAAGGCTATGCCTGGCGACAGGGGTTACTACCCAGTGTTGCCAGGCAGTTATTGAATTAAACCATGTACCTATGTAATTTATTATGCCTGCAATATTGGGGTTACCAACAATTATCTGGCCGGGCAGTGTGTTTATGAAGTACCAACGTGGTGTACAGTTTTGAGTTTGAATAACAAAGTTTATTCAATTTATTATTAAATTTTTGTTTTCTGATGTTTATTTTTATTTTTAAGTGAATTTATTTTTATTTCAATATATTGACTTTTATTTTTACATCTTTTTTTTTAATTAATTTTAACGAAGGTCCTTACATCCTTCAAATCTTCACCTCTGATTTATCTTGTTTTAAGTTTGCTCATATTTAATTTATTTATAATAAATATTTAATATAAAGTAAAATATAAATTTTACCTGGGTTTTTTCAAATAGAATAACTAATTATAAGTATTATAAAATATATTGTATTAAACTTTTATAAAAATATATGATAAAATTAAATAAACCTCAAGTATCTTTTTATTATTTATGCTTATCTTATCCTAGTGGGATAAGGATTTTATTAGTGCAATTTAGATTGCGCTAATAAAAAAATATTTACCTAAAATCAGTAATAACTTCTACACTATTGACTGTATTTTCATGGAAGTGGTTTCATTCGATTCAGAAACAAAAAGACTACGAAATGATACCTCACAGGACTTAATTTGTGCAAATCCCACCCTCTATTTTCACCCTTCCAGAAGGGGTTTCCCTCGGAAATTTGGGAGGACTCGGCAAATATGCATTCCTCCTATCAAGACATAGTTATGACTAAAATTATGAATGTACAAAGTTTGTTGTTTCTTTGGGCTTATTTTTCCTGTACTAATGGTGTTTAGAGCAATTTTTACTGAAAGTGGAAATTCCATAACTTTTATCTCTTCAACATCTCCGTAACCATTGATTTTAGCAAAAAAGTATATAAAATCATTTATATAGAGAATTCAAAGCACTTTCATTTTGTATAGAATAAAGTTTCCAATAGATCTGTTAGATATTCATAAAAAACTTAAAAGAAATCAGTTTTCTATCCTTCTCCTATCCTATTCTATCCTTCTCCCCTCATCAAAACCCGGAGGAAGCCTAGGACTTTTTACCAATTATTACGGGAAGGATAATGAACAATTTATGACCAGTTTCAGCTTTTGTTTTTTGGGTTAATCCTTAAATTTGCTATACTATCTTGGGATGATCAGTACCTAGTAAGAACAGAACTGTTTTTTTACCAATGGTGACTACATGGAGGTAATAGGACCAGTATTCAAACTTAACTGCCAAGGTCATCTCCCTGCTCAATTTAGGGTTGTTCACTTTAAAAAGGCTAGTTGTTTCCCAGGAGAGTTTTCTAACTAGATCAACCCCAGAGTTAATCCAAGGCTGGCATGACTGAATAAATAAATTATCTGGCACAATTGGAATCTCAGGGCTTTAGAGTGCATTACTCTCGAGATTTCTCAAACTATTTACTCTGAAGAATACCTGAATATTTGAAAGATATGTCTGTCTGTTTTTTGGAGCTACTATAACTCACAGTTAATTATAAAACTTTAATAACATTTTGCCACATATGGGTCTTTGTTGTGTTAGATGCTTTGTATTTTTTTGTAATAATTAAAATTTGTAATACTGAAAATACTTTGTATTTTCTTCTCTTAATTACATCAAGTATATTATACTTTATAAAGCTCTAAATAATTGATGAAGTTAAATTAGCAAAAAGTTGACTGGTAAGTTACGTACTTATGACTGTTAGAGACTCAAGATTTTTAAAATTTCCCAATAGTAAACATAAAATAACAGTAAACAGAGCAGTCTGATGTTAGTGGATAAGCAAAAATGATTAAAAATATAAAATGATTGTTTCAGGAGTATTTTTGATGTGTTAAATTATCCAAGAAGTCTTGGAATCAAATATAATAAATATTTAAATAATCATTTTAAAGAATATTTTGTGGTTTGATAATGATATATATTTGCGAGATACCTTTGGAATGGATGAAAATTTAATTAAATAATGAACGTTTCAAATTACAATTGGATAATAACAAATAAAACTAAAGAATTAAATTTATTCATTCAAATATATAAATCACAGTAAGGCACAGCATCAGATTGATTCAATTCATTTTAACATGCTTTCACATAAGTTGATTTGAATAAACTAAAATTATCACAGCATCAGAGAAAGCGGGAAAGTAGAGATGGAAGCAAGAACCCTCATTTCAAACACAGCAGTGAAATAATACTTGAAAGTAAATAAATTCTATAAAAAAATTTGATGACAAGTATCTACTTAATAAGGCTAAATAACTCGATGTAGATAACAAATTTCATTCTACATTTAGAAATTATATAAAAGTACATTCTTACATTACTGATATAAATATATATATATGTTTCAACAAGTTCTTTTCTATTTTCAAAAGTGAATTATAATAGATGAAAAACTGATAAAAGACTAAAAGGGCTTATTCCATAATCTATTAAATACTCAACTTAATATTCAATCATTCGCTATGTTTCTGTATGTAATCAATTTGCCAAGAAACACAAAAAACATAGCAAGTGTATTTTATATAACAGAAATGATGAAACTATAAGCCTTCGATACATTAGACCAGTTTAAGTTTATCGATTGGTCCATTTCCACATTGTTAAAGTTATATTGGGCAGAGAGTGCACCTGATAGAGCTAATCAATTTTATGTCAAAGCAAAATTTTAACAAAAAATTCCACAGATCATTATATTATACTAATTCTATTACTTTGAACAACCAATTATAAATTTTTAATGCTAATTCTTAGAAAGAAAGAAATAGGGATACTGCTAAATCACAGCTGTTGTCAGCATTTCATAAATGTCAGAATTTTTTATCAGGTCAACATATCAAGATATTTCAAAGTAATAAAAAATATTTGAACATTAAATGTAACTATTTATTATGGAAAATCTTTACCAAACCATAAATTCATTGATTCCAATATATTAATAAACAAAAAAAAAATGTAGATTATCATGCAATGTCACCACAATTAACATTCCTTTTAAAACAATTTATGATTGATTTGTCGAAGTTATTTATATATATAAAGTTATCAAGTATGCATAAGAAAATTAGACTGTAGCAGCCATAGAGGCCCATATATATGGAAGCTGACATATAATATAAAAGCAATATTTAATATATTATACCTATTACATATAAATAAATAATGGAAATCATATTTAGCTTGTATTTAATTTTCTTTAAAACTGCTTACATACATGCAATATTTTACATCATAAATAAAGATAATTATTTTGATATACAAAAATTTCAGAAAATTAAAATAGTTAAATTTAATCAATTATGAGCCATTTCTCTTGGACTTGTTGAACTTCTTTGTTTTGAATAGGATGTCTGAGTCGAAGTTTCACTTCCAATTTCCCACCAACTTGTTTTCTTCCATCCATTAGCTAAAATAGTATAAAATATATTAATTTTCAAAAATAAAAATGTATTTTTCAAAAACATATGGTTATACACATAAAAATATCTGATGTGGGCAACACATGACTTCCTTGTAAGCCTATTAAATTAAAAAGTGATACTGAATTTGGTTATTAGTTTCCGATAATTGGCACTCGGCGCCCCGACATCCATCTATTGACACAAACACACACACTCTTGTTACTGGAGGTCTCATTCCGTTTTTATATGTCGTTTTCCTTCAGTAGGTTACTAGTTTCCAAGATATTTCTCCATGTTCCGTGACAACAATAAAAAATGGGGAGGAAAACCATTATTTTACATTCTATTTTAACACTTAAAACAAATAATAAAAATGTTTAATTGGATTGGAAACCAAATTGCGTTAGTAACCTTTATTACTGAAACATATGATTTCTCTTTTAATTTAAATATAATTTTTGATGTAAGCTTATTATGACCTTTAAGTAAAGTACCCTTTTTGGCTCACAAATTTTAACCAAAATCTATTAAATACATTTATATTGATATAAAAGTCCTATTTACCAAATTTGAGATGTTTTACATTATACTTTAATATAATTTTTGAAGAAAGTCTAATACCTTCAAGTAAAGTACCGCTTCCGGTTTTCAAATTTAGACCAAAATCTAGTATGTTATTCAAATCAATATATAAATTATAAATACTAAATTTGAGAAGTTTTGTATAATATTTTAATATAATTTTTGATGGAAATCAGTTATGACCTTCAAGTAAAGTACCACTTCCGGTAATCAAGCAGTGACCAAAAAGGGAGGTTCACAACTAGATGTTACAATAATCCTAAATACAAAATTGTAACTTTCTACAGCTAACCGTTTTTGAGTTATGCGAAATACGAACGTACATACAGACGCCACGACGAAACTAGTCAAAATGGATTCAGGGATGGTCAAAATGGATATTTCCGTCGAAATCAGAAATTCAAAAATTTTCGTGATTACAATACTTCCTTTACTTCGTACAAGGAAGTAAAAAATTATTGTTATCATCAAGATAAAAATATCTGATGAGGACACCCCATGACTTCCTTGTACGCCTATTAAATTATTAATCGGCGGCTCAAAAAGTGACCCTGTATTTGGTTACTAGTTTCCAAAGATAGCAGTATCTCAAAAACGACACACGTCCCGACGTCCATCTATTGATTGACACATACAGAGACACACACACACATATGCTCTTATTTATGAAGGTCTTATTCAGTCATTTTCTTCCTATGTCAATAGATAAAGCATTGGAAATCGACGCTTTCAACATTTTAAGCGGAGAAACCTGCTAAACTTATATGTTATCCTCCTGCTGCAGACTTGTTCAGCTCACTAATGGGGAGGAAAACGAGTATTTTACACTCAATTTTAACACATAAAACAAGTAATAAAATTGTTTAATTAGCGTGGAAATAAAATCGCGTTTATATAACCTTCATCACCGAACCATATGATCTCTGTAATAAATGTCAATATACCTGTTGATTTAAGTTTATTATGACCTTCGAGTAAAGTACCTCTTTCAGTTCTTCAATTTCAACCAAAATTTATTATATTACTTATAATGATATAAAAGTGTAATTTACCAAATTTGAGATGTTTTACATTATATTTAAATTTAATGTTTGATGAAAATCAATAATGACCTACAAGTAAGTACTACTTCCGGTTTGCCAATTTTAACCAAAATTTATCATGTTATTTATATTAGTATGCAAGTCTTAAATACCAAATTTTAGAAGTTTTGCATTACATTTTAATATAATTTTAATATGATTTAGAAATATCTCAATTTTTAAGTCATCAGGTCTTTCGCCTGTAAATTTTGTAATTTAAAGTTAGAAACCAATGTAGGAAAGATAACTCCAGTAACACAGCATTCTTCAAAGCTTTGGCACAGCCAGAGCACTTGAATTTATTGAGCAAGTTCAATAAACAACTGATGATAATCTCTGAAAATCAGTGGGGTCACAATTGCGGAAATGACCCCATGATTGAGTTCTAAGTCTTAGAAAGATCAATTATAAATGCTGTCAATGGAGAAAGTTATAAATATTATATTATGGTGACAACTATAAAGTATTAAATGGGAAAAAATGCATTATTCATATTCGTTATTATTAGACTTGCTAGATAGGTGTGAGAGATAAATCTCGGAAGTGTCATTCGCTCAAAAATATACCTTTCTGTGCGAATTACAAATTCAACATTCAGCCATCACTCTTGCCACTCTAATAATAACAAATATGAAAACTGCATATTTTCACATTCGATATTTTACAGTTGTCACAACGATAGACGACGAAAGAACAATTTATGACAAGAAAAAAACAACAGCTATTAAGCAAAATTTAAAACCCAACAGAAGAGAGATGTGATTGACTTTTTGCAAGATGAAATAAACTAAGACCAAGATCAAGGTTAAAAGATAAAACGACAAAACTATGCGAAATCCTTTTCGAGGTTTCAACAGTTATCAATACAAAATTTCCTGCAACAGTGATTATTTTGGATATTCAGCAATGAAAATCGCTCCAAACCGCTTTCTTTATAAAAAAAAAAGTCCTATAATAAACATTGCTGCCATTTTTGACATTCTGGAAACAGTTGTTAAAAATAAAACATTAAGGTTTCAAGATGGTGAACAAAATTTCAATGTCAATACCCAATTTAGTTAACTTCTGTGACATAACATAATCTCTAACAATTCAGTAACAATAATTCTGCCACAAATAAATTCTGATAAATAAAACAAAATTTAAGTGTGAATACATGACCATCATAGAAAAAATCCAAAAAGAGAATAATAGTGGACTAATGATGATATTTTCAAAAAAATAATAAAAATAAAATATTACTTACATCAAAAGAGTCATGGATGGTACATTTGGTTTCTAAAGGCTGGAGTTTAACATTCACAGAGCCAATCAATGAATCACTTCTCAAAAAACCACTGGAAAAAAATAAATTCAGTTTAAATACATATTTAACAAACGATTCAATGTTCGAAAGGATGAACTTAAATAAAAACTATTATTTATAAACTGAGCTGAACCATTATGAAAAATCATTATAGAATTAAAATCATAACTGAAAGATATTGAAAGGTTAATAACAATGACTTCAAAACTTATCAATCAAACTCAGCGATTAAACAGTTTGTGGATATCATAAACTCGTAAGTTAATTTAATTTTAACGAGCAATCATTCTGTGACATTATAATGGTATTTCATAAATTATGGTTTTTCGTTTTAAAATTATTAAATAAATTATAAGGACAAATGGCAAATAGGTTTCTAATCCATCAAGATCATTTTATTATTTCCAATATTTTGGGAAATTTCTTCCCATCTCCAAGATTTCTTTAAAATGATTATTGAGATCATAATTTAATTTAGTCTCTAATATAGATAATTTCTGAAATGGAATCTGGTATTTGCTAAATAAAATTCATTCAAGATGATCTTAAACATAAGTAATTCAAATACAGAAATATCAAAGTTTAATTTATCTGGAAATGTTCAAATAAGTTATTTGATGAAGATGAAAATATTATCAAAGTTGAACGAAGACTGCCAATTCTATAATATGCATGTTTGAGTTTAAATTATTTACAGATATCAAGCAAAGTATGTGTTCAAAAGGTCAAAGAAATTTGGGATTGTTATCATTAAATTTCATAATAACTATCCACTCTTGGGTTTGTATGGCTTTGTGTTTAAAATTATTATTGTGTCAAAATTAAACACCATCAATGTTTTTATTCTACTTTTTAAGTTTACCAATATCGTTTCTAAGATTATAGTATAATCCTTTTCAGTCATTCTTTCTTCAATTTTATACAACATGCCAACTCTTTTTAAACTTATGCAACCCTTAACAATCAATTTTCTTTCCTCAAACTGAGTTTCTAAATTAATGGGTTTCATTTTGTTCAAATAATAAAAACGACATTTAACAAAAAAAAAGGAGATAATAAGGAGATAAATAAAAAAAAGGAGCAAATATTATAATATTTTAGATCAGGCTTAAGCCCATGGGAAGCTGTGTGAATTGAGTCTTTAGACTGCACTAAGTAGATCTATTATCAAGGGGACAGCTTGGAGAAAACCATGCACACATATTAATTCCAGCAAGTTGTCAAACACTTCCACAAGGTTGGTTGTGCTCTCCAAGAAGGATGCTCATTCTCAGAGGGAATGATAGAATAAATGAAAAAACATTGTGAAATATGTATGAAAACAGTTACAATTAATTTTAATAATATGAAAAAATTGGAAGACCACTGTAATTAAAAATAATTTTATGAAATATTAAGTGAACTACAAGATTTAGACAATGATACGTGAAGCATGAAAGAATGATATTATTAAAATACAATAAAATGCAAATTCTTACAAGATAAATTATAATTATTACTTAAAATGTGTTGAAGATTCAGAACAGAACTTAATCGTTCACAGATAAGAAATTGAAGGAAAGAACAATGAAAATGGTTTAGGAAACAAGATGATGTGAACTTACAATTAATGACTTTTTGAACAAAAATATTGAAAGAAAATAAAGCACTAAAATGAAACTAGGCATGATAATTGAGAAGAGCAGAATATGAATTAAAACAATATAGCGGTTTAGTAATAGTAAAATCTTGAGAACGATATTACCAGCATATGGCTTGCAGAGATAGTGGCAGTCAGTGCTTAAAAGCACGCAGGAAGATAGTGCTGCACTAGCAATCGAAAGATTTTGATCTAGGAACTATTGTCGTTAACCACAGGCAATAAAAACACTAATTTTTTCTTAACAAACATATTTCTGAAGAAGCGTGGAACCCTGAGCTACAGGGGTGGAGCTGGACATCGGATAATTGCTTTCTAAACTAATTATATATCGCAGTGCTTGAAAGCAGGAGACCTTTTACTTCAGGTTTGCTGATGTGATGAAGACAACTGTTGGCAAGCAGATAGGATGAAGATTGGAGCAGACATTAGAGATAAGGTATGCAGTCTACATGGAAGACACTTCAAGTACCTGATCCATCTCCATTATAAGATGGGCCTCATTAAATTGATAATTAGTGAACTCGAAAACATAAAAAGATCTTGGAGGAGAAATGCAATAATAATATACTAAGCTTGCTCCCTGTTTAGGATCAGGTCTTTTAATTTAAATAATTTTGGAAAAACTGCCAGTGGTATCCCAAATAGTCAAATGCTTTTAAAACATGGCAGAATGATTTTAAAAAAAGTTTCATAAAAGTGAGCGACTAATATACTAATAGTAAGAGGCAAAGCGAGAAATTTTATAGGTTGTGAGAGAGAAAGCTTTTTTTTTATCTTAAGAAATGTAATCCCAGATTTTTAATGATAGAATATACAATGTCCTTCCAAAAGGTGACAGAATTTTGCCGGTATGACTCACCTTTACGATAGTATAGAGGCTTTTCTGACCTGACAGGACGCCTGATAATACCAACAGAAAATTCTGAGTTGGGACAAAAAAAATTCAACTTTTACTATTTTTATTAGGATTTGAAAATTCAGAGGTCCTTCCAGCAGTACTTTCCTTATACATTCTATCATTAACCTCGGTACAAAAATGTTATAATTCATAATTTTTAATAAATATGTGATTCCTTGGGCCCTTTACCAAACAATCGTGCATGGCTTGAGAGAATATTTCCATTAAAGAATACAAGTCCTACACAACAGCTGAGTAAATTAACAGCCTAGTATTTAATTTAAGGGACCTAAATACATCTTCAAGCTACAGACATACATGTACTTTGACAAGGTGACTATTGTCTGAATTATGATCACAGAGCTTAATATTTCTAGAAAGTAGAAATTTAAAAAATCATATGTACCTTAAAAAAATATGGTTATTTCAGTAACAACCAACTGATCTTTGAATCAGGGTGAAAATTCAACAATCTAATAAAATAAAAAGCTATGAAATAAAAAAATACTAGGTAGTGATCATGAATTGTTTTCATTAGAACTCTTCATTCTTACATAGCTGAAAAACATCTTCTTTGAAAATGTTTTAAGGTCCTAAATTTCCCACTTGGTGCTAATATTATGTCCAAGCTCTTTAAGTAAGGATAGCAGCAAATTCTTTCAAGGGTATGTTCAGACAATGTCTACAGTATTTGGACTAACATTATTATAGAAAATTCTCTCCAATAAATTGAAATAGTAATTGTTATAGAATGTCTGGAGCCCAAACCAGCTTTATGTAGAATTTTTTCTATTATTTTCTGAAGTAACAAGCAGATTGTCAGTAGGTTTCATTTTTCAGCTGAAAATATGTCTGAAATTGTTCTTCCAAAACAGTGGGACATAGAAACTTATCACCTATTGGTTTATTAAAGCAATATCACTACTTATAATTCTTAAATTGTAGTACTCATAGTGCATTGCATTTGGGGTAAATTGCACAGCTCATAGTACAAAAAAAAAATAACAATAATGAAATTATATCTAGCACTAGTATTGAAGTTAAATAAGGAAACTTATCGAAAATGGAAGATGCCAAGCTCAGCTAAACTCAAGCATTTATAGGAAGGAATAGTAGAAGCCTCCACACTCTTTCAGTCACCTCAGTTATTGTCAGTCGTTCTTTTGTTCATATTATTATTATCATATATTATTTTGTGTTATTTTAAATGAAACTTTTTAAAAACAAGTCCACCATTAGTGCTACCTTAGCTGGCGCACTTCACCCAGGACTACGAAGATAGCATTCTGAAATTGTGTCCATTTGACCCAGCAGCCTTCGTACAGGATCCTGATTTCAAGACTTCAATAGAAACCTTCAAGCATCAACAACAGTGGACTTTAACTCCAGAACAGTGAGTAGTTCAATTTCAAAACCAGGGAAACTATTAAATATTGTTAAAAAAATGACAGATCCAATTAATTATAAAATTTCTAGAATCGATTACGATCATATCCCATCATTTGATGGAAACCTAAATGAATTGGCATTATTTTTTGAAAATGTCGAGATTGCTTATAGGGCCATTTGTGCCAGCAACATTGTTGAACATGATTATAATCACACAGTTTTATTCATAAAAATTAAAGCAAAATTATCTGGACCAGCCAGAAACGTATTATTGGCAAATAACATAGAACATTTATTAACATTGATCAAATGACTTGGACGAAAATTTTGCTGACGCAATGTCTTTCGAAATTTTAAAAGAGTTAAATAAGGAAACTTATGGAAAATGGAAAATGCCAACATAGCTAAGCTCAAGACTATAAAGGAGGGGATAGTAGAGGCCTCCACACTCTTCCAATCACCTCAGTTGTTCTCAGTCGTTCTCTTGGCTATTATATTATTTTGTTCATATTGTATTATTTTGTGTGTTATTTCAAATAAAACTTTTTAAAAACAAGTCCACTGTTAGTACCACCATAATTTTGATGATGATAAATATGTCATCCGATTCTGTATGCCAATACTGCCTGAAGTTTTAAGTTCTTCCGTGTATTTATGGAAAAGAATTATATAAGCAACTAAATAATGCAACGAGTAAAAAACAAATAATTGTATGGTTTTGAATTAAAGCATTTTGTTATTTACACATGTTATAATAATACCATTATTTTAATTTCAATTAATTTTTATATTGTTATTATTTTCATTTGTCACTTGTAAACAATTTTAAAATCATTTTAATCCTTTAAAAACTTACAAAATCATAATTATCTCGATATGCTTCCAAATCTTCATACTAGTAGTCAATTTCAATTAATAGTGTTCATATACTTTATCATATCATGTATAATGTACTTTATTGTTTAATGTAATTTATAATCTTTCCTTCACTCTTTTCACTTTAATTTAATATTTCATTTTTTACAATATATATTGTCATATTTTTCTTTTTATACTTCATATATTTTTATCTTGCTTGTAATTTCTGTTTTTATCATTTTTTACTGTTAATGGTACTGGATTACTGTTAATCTTGTTTTTTCTTTTAACTGTGATGATGGCCTAAAACTTAGGCCGAAACGTTGGCACAAAATAAATAAGTCATACTTATTAGTATGTTAGTCTTTGACCATACCCTCCCCGACCAACTTCTTGCTTGATAAATTAAAATACTTTCAAGGAAACTATCATCCAATGAATTTCAAAGTAACTTCTAGCACATTTCAAAATTATGTAAGGTATGGGTAGGAATGAGAAGAACCGCCAAGCAGACAACTCTGTCCCAGCAGATGTGTCACTTTGATGATCTTATCAACGTGGAACCTTTGGAACCCAGTGAGGAGTTAGGGAGAGAAGAAGAAAACCAAGGAGAAAATGAAGCAGAGAAAGCAGATATCGAGGCACCATCCAAAGATGAGATCCTGGACGCAATCGACCACCTCAAATGCAACAATCGGATATTATAAGACTACACGCAGAACTCATCAGGTGTGGTGGGAACGAACTGGTAAAGAATATTCAGGACCTACTCATCACAATTTGGATGGATGAAGTATTGCTGGGCCCATGGAACAAGTCAATCATATGTCCTATATTTAAGAAGGGCTATCGACTCATGTGCGCTAACTACAGAGGGATCTTTCTCCTCTCAACGGAATACAAGTTTCTTTCGAAAGTCCTATTCATGCGTTTGCTACCTCACGGGGAGAGGAAACTCGATCGATACACGTGTGGATTTAGAAAAGGCAGGTCTACCACTGACCAAATATTCAGTCTCAGGATGATTCTTAAACGAGAGAGGGAATATAACATCAAAACTCACCACCTCTTTATTGATTTTAAGGCAGCTTACAATAGTGTGAAGAGGGAAGAATTGTACATGGCTCTATAGCATTTTAAGACCACTAATAAGCTCATAAGCCTTCTGAGGCTTATAATTAACAAGGTTAGATGTATGGTCCAAATCAGTGGAGAATGGTCGGAAGAATTCCAATATAAGTG
Organism: Rhaphigaster nebulosa; assembly: GCA_948150685.1. Lineage (NCBI taxonomy): Eukaryota > Metazoa > Arthropoda > Insecta > Hemiptera > Pentatomidae > Rhaphigaster > Rhaphigaster nebulosa. The sequence continues at coordinate 54,106,907 of OX411306.1, read as the reverse complement.
TTTCATCGAAGATCCACCAAGACAACTGCTGATGGAGCCACTCACTCCATGGTAGCAGGAGAAGAGGACGACCTAACCTGTGATGGGCCAATGAACTTGCTGCTGACAAGGAATTGGATGGTGACTACAAGAGACCAAGATAGGCACCAGATTGGAGAGCCGAGCCAATAATAATAATAATCTATTGTAAAACTAAAAAAAATGTTTCTTATTGTAAAAAATCTCCAGAATCAATAAAGTCTAAAAATCATCAAAATTTCAACAATTTTCAGAGTCTTGCTTACTAAATCAAAACTGTGTTTCATTAAATAATAGAGTTAACTATTTCAATAGAGGTTAATGATTAACTTTCACATATTAGCTTCGATAAAAATAAAAGAGATTAGAGAAACAAATATTTTTCTTTGTTATTTTTATTTTCAACCCACTAAATACCATCACCTATATAGACTTCAAAGTTATATTTTAGACATCATGATTAACCACTGAATGAAAAAGCTAACACCAAAACAATCTACTAAGACTGAGAAGCATTGTGACATTTGTATCATGAAAGATAAATTTATTCTAAATTAGTTAGACAAAACTTTTACAAGTGATATAAACAGAGACAAAAACCAGAATTACAGTGCTTTATGCAAAATAAATCATTTTTATTTACACAACATGGGAGAGAACAGCAGTTTTAGCTTAGGATAGTCCTACCTTGAAACTTCATTCTGGTTGGAAGGACAACAAATCCCACAAAGACCACTCAAAAAAGATCTGGAACAATAAATACTTCTACTGGCAACAATTAAAAATTACAGAAATAAACTCTTAAGATATGATGAAACGCTGCAGGTTCTGCCAATTAAGAATTGACTGATCTATTTCATCCCAAAGCGGAGGAAATTAGTTAAGATTTTCTATTACAATATTACAAATAAAACGTATTATAATGAATATGCTTGGTATACATTCATGAATATGAAAGACATTCTAAAACAAGAATTTAGGATGTTCTATCCAGAATTATCATTGGAATACACAAACACACACAAAATAAATTAACTCTGGAAACGGTTTACAATGAAAATTAAATTGTAGGGACAAGTTAAAAGAAACAAAAATAAAACAATAATAAATATTTTAGAATTCTCATGAATTGCTAAAATTTCAAAATAAAGATATAAATATAAATCCAAAATCGACAATTAGTTATAAAATGTCATTGATAATCACCCTTTAGACCACACTTCCAGCTTCAATGAATGCCTTTTAAATACTCTTTGACAAGCTCTGTTAGTTCTCAAAATTGGTATTACAAAGGTTGTGAGATATTCTGGATTATTTGTATTATAAATAGTAGATGTCTTTTCCCTTTTGGGTTCTTCCTAAAATCAGTAATTATAAATAGAATACTAAATTATTTTGAATTAACAATTTATTCTGTTTTAATGATAAATATTATTACGATAAACTTACAGAAGGAAAAGGAAATTCATATCGAACATAAGTATCTATTTCCTTAGGGTTGGGAACATTGTAATTTATTCCATGTATAATACTTAATTGTAGATCATTATCATTTAAATCGGTATTGGCCCTAAAATAAATAATAAAACATAGAGAATATCTAGGATGAGTCCTTGAAACAAAAAATATAATAGAAAATCAATTTACTTGACAATTGAAAATTTTCTCATTTCGTAATGAAATCTAGGCACTGGATCATCCCTTTCGTGGAGAACAATCACCCTATCTAGGTCCTTCTTAGTATTGACAGCTAACTGTTCAAACATGTTAGCATTAGCCACATCTCCAAGAGTTTTATAATGATGCTTTGTCTCTATGCACATCTACAAAAAAAAAATAATACACCTCTGATAAACAAACAAAACAATGTTTTTAAAAAATAATAAAGCCTATAAATACCTCAAACTGACGTTTGAGATCTACTTTAAGTTGTTCATAAATTTCTGCATTAGTACCAGGAAGGCAGTCCTTAATACTCACGATTTCAAACCCTTCATTTAATTTGTCTTGAGGAGCAACAGGAATCTGAAATCCATTTAAAGTTCTTAGTCCATTGATAGATATTTAACATTACATGTTAACTAGTTTTATTATCCAACAACTATTAAATGAAAAAGAACAATTAAATTATTACTAAGTATAATTAATACAGATTGCTAATAACAATAAATAAACCAATAAATGTTTATGGTAGAACAAGCATTAAAATTCTGGGATGTGTTTATCAGTATTCGGTCTAATCTATATTTTATTTTATTAATCCTCTTGTCAATATTTTGTTCGCTCACATCATAGGTCATTATTACAGATAAAAATCAATGAGAAAATGAGAAGTAATTCTGTACAGAGACAATATGGCAACGTCTGTCATTTGTTTTTTAGTCCTAATACTGACTTAAAGGAGGTTCAAAAGATAAAAAAGGAAATAAATAACAAATAATGAATTCTATGTTTTATTCATCCTGACTTATTCCTAACAAACATATCTTAAATTGAAAAAAGTTTTTGTTTAAGACTTGAATTATGTATTAATGAATTTTTATAAAGCATTTTCACTTGTAATTCTGTATCAGGAAAAGATGACCTTAATCTTTCGTTCGTAATTATTATTCCATTAGTTTAATTTAATTTAATTACACCATCATTATCAGCAAATCTATTAAGTAATTGCATTGACTTTTTTTTTTATCTAGCATACATTTTTATTCAGAATAAAGCGATGAATCAGAGAATTGGGCACAATCATCCAAATAAAGAAAGGGAGTTTAAGATTATTAGAAAACTTAAAAATATTTCTTTGGAATATGATGGATGCAAACAGAATTATTTTATGAAAAGTTCTTTATTTCTTCTTCATGAGCTTGGATTACAGAAACTTTAAATTTTTCAATAAAAAAAATTTCTACTACTCCCATCCCCACATCTACAGATATATAGAATAAAAAGTAAATTGTTTTTATAAACTTACTGTAGCCATATCAATTGGGAGACCTGAACGTGAGGCTTCAATAAGTGGATCAATTCCTTTTACTTGTCTTAAACATTCCTTTGCTTTCACTAAATTTCCACTTTTTTTAGCAGCAATGGCTGCTTCTTTCCATTCTCTTTGCCTTTTAAGCAGCAATGCAAGTTGTTTTTCTTGCCTAGTGACACGGCCTTAAGAAAATTATACCAAAATTAAATAAATTTCAAAATTAATTCAGTTGTTATTTATTGTTATTAAATTTCTAATTTAAAAAATTAGTATATAGAATTTAATATATAAAAGGTTTAATAATTTTGCAACCTTAGAAACAAACAAAACAGAATTATCAATTTCCATTGAGGTTGAATGAAAATTAGAACAAGAAGCAACAGTTTCAGATATTTTTATACCTATGTATCCTTAAGGATGGATTGTTCTTACCCAAATTGTGCATAAATTATTGTCAAATTGGTGAAAGCTGAGTTTTGGATAGCAAGTTCTGAGACAAAGTATACTTGATAACAGGGCCAGAATTAAGATTTTGCAAGCTTAATTTTGCTACCTCATCTTCACCCCTTCCTTCCTCTCCAATAAAAGTCAACAGTTTTATAACAATATTTTAGGTAATATATATATATTTTTTTAAATATCATCATTTCATTACAATTACTCATTTTACTGACTGAATCCAGGTCAAAACAATCAATAAACAGAAACAAATATTTTTTATTTAACATAAAAATTAAATTTCACTCAAAATTGCCGCTATTTAAATTCTGGCACCAGGGGAAAGTGCCCTCTTTGTCCCCTCCCCCCTCCCACTAAGTTTAAAACATCTTGACTACAGCGGAGAGTAGTACCATGCCACATAACAAACAGCTCAAGACCCAAGTAAGGCACATCAAACAGACTAGGTATACAACAATACCCTAAGGTAAATAAAACAAGTAATCATGACCTTATTACTTACCAGATTGTGAAACAGATGAGGAAGATTGAGGAGATGGAGTCATTTTTGTCTGTGGTTTTGGAGAAATTGATGGAGGTTTATTTTCAGTCTTAGTTGGCAGGGTAGGTGTTGCCTGAGGAGGAGGTGGTTTTTTCTCAACTGGAATAGGTGGAAATCCTAAACAGACAATTAAGTGAATACATATTATTAAATTGCACAATAGAGGAACAGAAATAAATAAAAATAAACGTTGGTTTTTAGAATATTCAACAAAGAAGCATACTTTTCAAAGTGCCTCTTTATTTAAAGATATTTAAAAAATCATAAATTAAACCAAATGCAAACTTTATCAATTTTATGTAATGTAAATATATTCTGCAAATGGAAAAATTTGTATTCATATCCAAAATGAGTTCACATGAAAATCAATTTTATATGATGAAGTCTTAATTATATATTTATTAATATATTTATCCATCAAACAAAATTATACAAATGTTAAACAGATTTGTAGAAAGCAATAGCAAAAGGAAAAAAAAAAAAATCTTTCTTCACTATTTCATTTGCTATATCATTCTATGCATTACTGCCCAGCTATGCTTCAAAATAATGTGTCAACAATAGCATTGCATGTTGCCTCTCTCTAGCCAGACCTCTCTTTAAATGTAAGAAACTGATGTAATATAAATTTAGCACTTCCTCATTGTGATAATGTATTACCAACTGATATGACAGACTGGATTCTATCTACATGACCACATCTTAAATATACTTCAAATTTAAAATAATTGTAGTTTAGAAAATAATAAAGTTACATGAAATAAAATAATCATAATAAATAATAAATTCCTAAAAGATGTTGAAGTTGAAGAGAAAGCGATCCTGAATAAAAGGTCTACTTAGCATGTATTCCAAAATGAGTTTACTACCCGTACTTGAGTGATCAAAAAGTAGAATTTTCACATACAAATGTTTTTAGAATAAATTAGTTCTACTAACTTGAGAATGTTTTATTTGAATGAAAAGGTAAAAGTAGAAATTCAGAAGAATGATGAAAAACGGAGAATATCTACTCAAATATTTTAATTATTCTTCCTTGATTAACGAGTCATTATGGGAAGAAATGTGGCATAATTAGTAATTAGCATCCCATTTGTACGATAGCCGGCTTTAAAGAGAGGACCTGATCTAAATCGTCGATTGGAATAAGTTTTATATTGAGCCAAATTTATTTTAAAATGCATCAAGTTAGTGAAAGAGTTTTAAAAGTAAACAAAGATCAGTTGTTAAATGGTAACTTTATCTAACTGTGAAACATCATTGTTTCGATTCAAAGAAAAAGAAGATGGATATAAAACACAAGTATGAAGACATCACAATGACGTATCAAAACAAATTTTGTTTAGTTGTAGTTGAGATCGTTAGTAGCAGTTCGTTACTTATTCATACAAATCATATAATTCAAATATTTATGATCATTTGACTGACCAAATTAGACATAACGTAATATAACTCAAAAATATAGGGAAATTAGTGACTCTCAAAAGGCTAAAAGCGCATTCAAGAGTTGAGGGTAATCCCAAATTTTAAATATATACTTCCTGACTGAATTATTTGATAGACAAATTCATTTAATAAAAAGTATAATTCTCAAAAATGGAAAGCGGCCTGAAATGGAACAAAATTTTAATTAAATTCAAGACAAACTTGCTTAAATTTATTAAAAATATAAACTTCGAAACAGAGACCAAAGATGGGTAGTGTAGGTAATTTCTTGTTGGCCTTATTTTGTAGTTTATTTAATTGCTTAATTCAGTTTTGTTTTTGTTATATACATTCTTATTTGTTTTTATTTTTTTTCAATTTATTATTTAAATTTTGTTAAAATAAAATGAAAATATAAATTTATTGTTATCATTCCTGTAGTATGTCTTTAAGGCATGGAGCATATATCTCTAATTAACGGTCCTCATGTGGAGTTACCATGTAAGAAAAAGATGAAAAAAAAAAAAAAAAATATATATATATATATATATATATATATATATATATATATATACACATACACACACACACAATATAAATAAGATTTTCTTACCAGGGGGAGTTGGTAGCTCATCAACTGGAATATCCTTTCCAGTTTTATGTAAGCGAATAGCATCTTCATATTGCTTGGAAATCCTACCCATTCTTCTTTCTTTACTACTGTTTCCTTCACTTTTTGCTGTCTCGGCTTGTTTTCGAAAAACAGCAAGTCGTTGTTCCAAAGCTTCCAGGATACTAGTAGGCTGAGTAGTGGTTTCAACTATTAAAGTCATATTGAACTTATTTACATCTTAAAGAAAAAGGATAATTAGGTACTTTAAAAAAAATGGTGTCATGTAAAATCTAACGAGTAATAAAAAAAAAAAAACAATGCTATTTTTGAAGCAGTTTTTCTTTATTCATAAAAACTAATGTGTTAGTAGTAGTAAACTAATCTAAACTTACCTCTACTTAAATGTTTTGTAAATTTCTTTTCTTTTTTTTAATTTTATAAAAAGTTTGTTTTAAAACAGGACTAAGCAGGAGCAATACAGGAGATTTGTGAAGTTAAAGGAAAAGAAGTTCTGAAAAAAGTCTACTTAGCATTGGCTCCAAAAATTTAAATATAGGCAGTAACAGCTTGGAATAAATCTGGTTCAAGATGAACTTCAATAACAGATAAGGACATTTTGACCAAAGATCAGCTAAGAGTCAAAATACCCATTAACAGAGGGCGGTGCCAGTCAAATATAAACTAGTATTACAACTTTAAAAATTAAAAATATCATGTCAGCAGGTGTCTCATGAGTAGACAAACATCTGTAAAAGTCAAAAACTATTTGATAAGGTACAAGCAAATGCTTAAAAATTCACTAGGTGATTGTACAAAAAAAAAATTATTATCCTGGATGCCACCTATAACAATGTCATTTATAGCTACGAACCGGTTATAGCAACTAAATCGGCAGATGCCTTGAACTTGGTATACCTGTTACAGGAAATTTTAACAGGATATAACGACATCGCTTGTAACGACATATCAGTCATAGCGACTCATTTTTCATTCAGCAAAGAGGTAAATACATTGGTTAAAACGGCTCGGCATTGGAAAGGAAAAGAGGGAGATAGTTTAAAATGAAACCAAACATTTTCACAGAAGATGATGAGCAGTCCCTTTCAATGGGAGATGCTTTGGACTCAATTCGTACTTCACAAAAGTTTTTTGCAGTAAACAATGGCCTTCAGAGCGACATCATCAAAAGGATACGTATGCTATAGAGGTTAAAATACCTTATCAATACTAAATAAACAAATGCTCAAAACATTCCTGCATAACTAATTTCTTTATTAAGCAAGTTTAATGTTCTTAAATGGCTTAATCACTGTACTATAATCGAGAAATTTTGTTTGAAAGTAGTGTTAAAAAATTATTCTACATTAATTATAAAATTAAATAACTACAAAATTATGCTATATCCAGAATGAAAGGGGCACAATGGCACAAATTAAAATAAAGCAATTTTTTTTTCTTTTACTCACCACAGTAAAATTCTTTTATAATAGTCAAGAGGTAATGCAAAGGATTGGAGTATTGTACTTATAAAGAATAGGTAAATAGTGTACTGCAAAATACCAGGAAAAATTGATGCAACTTTGAAATTAAATTGCAAACTGACAATACAATACATGTCTGTTTCTAACTACAAAAAAATAAAACATAAGTTATCAACATTTAGATCAACAAAGAAAAAGTCTTATAACCTGCAGCTTCTTTCTGAGCCTTTGATGGAGGAGATGCTTTCTGTTTCTCTGCATATGTAGGAGGTATTTGTGGAACTGGTAATGTGCTAGAAATTATAACACCTGGAGAAGGTGGCATTGTTGATAGGTCTACAGGCTGACCCTCTTTTACGCCTTCAATTACGGATTCAAATTGCTACAAAAAAAAAGCTAATATAAATTTTAATCTGTTATAAATGAAAAAAAATACATAAAGTAATTAGAACTTGATTCATGACAGATTATATGTTTGTTTATTTATTGGGAGTTTAGTTTCCTTATATATTCCAATTAGGGCATGAAGCCACGGATTATCTGTGATTATCAGGTTACTTGACTATTCTAGACAGTGAGAAGATCAAGATTTATTCTGTAAGCCTGCATAAAATAAAAGTCAGTCTTCCTAGACAAGTGCCTGGCCCACTTGTCACTAGAAAATGATTAGATTTTCTTTAAACCGATTCGGCTTTAAATAAAAACAGATAAATGTATGTCAAATAACATTTTATATTCTGTATTACAATAAATAAATGGAGTTAAAACAAGTAGTGATTCTAGTAAAAAAAAAAAAAAAAGCAATTGAAAAAAGTAGAAATAAATATACATCAATATTTATATGTTATCATTAAGTTTAAAATTTAATAACTTATTATTATTATTATTATTATTATTTACAATACAACATAAATTCCCAAAATGTAAATAATTAGTTATTCTAGAAAATAAAAATAAATGGTTCATCATAAATTTTGCTATTTTTGTGAGGTAAAATATTTTGTTTTATGGTAGAAATCCAAGGGGATTGCATTAGCATTGAGAAAACATTTTGTGTTCCCTGTAAGCTTCCTCATCTACTTGTTAGTGGCAGTTTTTCATTTAGCCATCCAAGTACCACGGGTTTCATGTAACACTAAGTACCATGGGTGTTCTTTAAGGACCCCAAACTATTTTTTCCACTTTTAGTTTTGGGTAGTATTTCATGAAATAATTGTCTTCCTCTAATTTTATAATTTATTTAAAAATGTTTATCACATATTTTTTAATGTTTCATTGACAATGATATCCAGAGCATGTATGTACACTCTTTTTTATCAGTTTTTTAAAAAAATAATAGACAAAATAAACAAAAACTAAAACAAGACAAAATAAAATAAAATTTATGGAGAAAATGACAAAAAAAAAAAAAAGATTGGAGAAATGAAAATTAGAATATTAGTGAATAATGCACTACAGTATTGTCCTGAAAACGGAGAAATTCTCTGAAATGTCAAAAAATATGCGATAAACGTTTTTAAATAAAACATAAAATTAGAGGGAGAAAATTACTTCATGAAATACTACCCAAAATTACGTTTAAGTTTGATTTTCTTTTTGCCTAAAAATTGCATCTTGCCTTTTTTTTTTTTTTTTTTTTTTTTTATATTGCAAGCTGTTAGAAAAAAAAATAATAATAATAATGTTTTTCCATACTTTTAACTTAAAATTCTAATGACAAATATTCCTAAAATCTAGCTACTAGTAAATAAAGAAGATAAGAATATAAAAAATAAATATAATTTAAAAAATAAAACATTGAATTTAGATATTTTTAAATAACCAAGTTTGTGAAAAGGCAAAAGGACACAATTCTCCACAAAAAGTATTTACCTAATAAGGGACCTTTTTTCTAGCAAAATTAAATCCTTCAAATAAGAAACATTTCGGTAAATTAATTAGGTATTTTTACATATAGATCCTAATTGATAATTGTTTAATTATGTTTATAACTGTTATATGATAATTTACAATGAAATAATTAATAAAAATGTTGTCATTTTGAAAAATTGTTGTTTGATGTAATATTGCCCAGGCACTTTGAAGTACTTTCCTTTTTTTCTAGTTATTTGCAAAAAAATATTTTATGTAAGAAATTAGGAATTTTTAAATTGATTATAAAGTATTTTTATATAATTAAAGCCAACAAAAAAAGCCACATTTGATACCACAGGGATTGCGAAAGGAATGTTTTAGAGAGAGAACAAAAAGTTTATATATTCTTATGATTATATATACTTGTAGGATTAATATTTATTTATTTTAAAATTCTTCTATTTCGACAAACTATTATATAATTAATTTATATGTTGCAAATGTTCATTGATAAGGAATTAATGTCCTTATACACTACAAAATCTCACAAGCCACTTATGATTAGCCTTAATTTATTTAAGTTATCAAGAAAAAATGGATAGTAATGAGACTGCTTATAATTAGACGATTTTTTTTTTAACTGGTTGCATGGATAACTATTTGAATTTCATAGACTGTTCAATGATAAAAATTAAACAACAGCAAAATAATGTACCTTTAAAACACGGACATGGGCCTTAGCTGTTTCAATATCTCCACTTTTCTTAGCAGCAACAGCTGCTTTCTTGTACTCATCCCGTCGGTCGGTCAGTATTTTTAAAGCATTCTCAATTTCTTTTTGCTCCTCTTTTGGAGGCTCAACTTTTGATAAGGACCTTCGAGGAGGTACAGGCGGGGGCTCATTATCTTTTGGAATTTCATTTTCTGAAACTTATATTATATTAGAATTAATAATCCTTAATTAGACTTAAAATATATTATTCACAGCATCTAATAGATGAACAACTCATACTCTAAAAGGCATAATAAAGCAACAAGGCTTAGCAAACGATACCAAAACTATGATATATATTAAAAAAACTGATGTAATTTAACATTCTCTTCTTATCTTGCCTCAGTTCTAGTAAAACCTCAAATTTTGAGAAGGGGTTAAATTTGTTTTCTCAAGGCTTTGGTATAATGATTCAAAAACACTTTATATTTTTCTTTTGTCTTCGTAAATTACTAAGATATAGGTGTATGAAACCTTTGATCGGCTAAAATTTTTAAAGTAAATGGTGGATTGTAATAAGTTCATTATTAAGGATCCTCCTGTGGTGGCCTGTGGCTTTAGTGTAAAAGCTCAAAAAAATCGGCCCAGCAATCTCAGAGAAAGGCACAGACAGCAGACGGCATTCAGCATAAGGCTTAAGTACAGATTTTTTATTTTATCTGAGTTTTGGATTCTACGTGTCTTGGAATATAAAACCTCAAAATTAGAGGGGAGTTAAACATTTTTGCTTCTAGATTGATTAAAAAGGTCTATTATTGAAAATAATAAACCAAAACATTGAACATCTCTCGAACAGATAAGATCTATCAAATGCGATATCATGTTATAGGTAGTTGAGGTGTAGAAGAATATGGTGTCCGACCATATGCAATTCATCAATCTTAATTTAGGTTTTCTGGAAGGGCTATTATGAAAAGTAGCGGTTCATTTAATCTCACAGGACTGATTGGACTCCATTCTGGCATGAAACCATTTGAACAACTTTCTATAGATGCCAGGAATCGAACATAAGTCAAAAGTTTCTTAAGCAGTGATACAAGATTTTACTATATCACTGACATTCAAACATAAACTAAATTTTTAAAAAACTAAAAAAAGTACAGAACTTAAACTAAATAAAATATCTGAATTCATACCTAATGTGATATCTGAGGGAGGTTTTCTAGTGGAGATAGCCACAGGTAAGGGAATCTCATTTTCATCGACTTGCCCTCCTCTTTGTGCTTTTTTCAGCAGTTCATTAAGTGTATTCAGACCTCTGCCTAAGCTGAAATATTAAACAATAATTTTTTATATAAGACCTTTGTTTACCGAAAAATACATATATAATATTTCCAACAAATACAAAGTTGCAGGTATGCCTGAGCGAAATTCAAGCTGGCTCTCTGATGCATTGATATTAACAGCAGTCCAATGGCTGTCATCCTCCAACGTAGCCCACCTTCTGCAACCCATTTCCGCATAAACATTCAATTAGAGGGCAGTTCACAGGGCCTGAGTGGTCTGAACAGCTCATTGATAGCGGTTCCTGAGGGCCAGGATCATCATAAAATGATTGTCAAACCAACAAACCCTTGTTTAAGGCAGCCCAGAAACTGGTGTATCTCTCCCTGTACCTTAATCTCCCTGTACCTTTGGATAGATGGCCCTTCATACAGTTGTTCAGGGAAGATCCAACACACTACTATGTAGCACTCGCTTCTTCCATCTTCGGCTACTGCCAAAATTGTTGCTACTATTTCCTAATTAATGACCATGATTTGATGGTAGAAAATGTAAAACCATAAAAAAAGAACAAATACAAAACAATAAAATGCAAAAATTTATGGAAAAAAAAGAAGAAATATGGAGAGATGTGTTCTCATGAATTATCACATTTCAATTAACTTGAAGTCTAACAGGCCCTTATCGCTAATCCTTTAGAGGACTGTTGGTGTAATTGAAGGTATATTATTCTTTTCATATAATAACAACAAATTTTTGTCTTGGAGCACTAACTATCCCCATTATTGAGTTATATAATAGGAAAATCTGGATGGGCCGGTTTTATTTGTGAGCCAGTGGAGTTGGGAAAATTAAAATATCATATATAAAATAAATGGCTGTCAATTCTAAGTGAGGCCAAGACAAATCTAGGGCTGTTGGGCCATTTAGGTAGTTAATGATTAATAAAAAATAAATTTAGAATAGTTTTTTAAAAACATAAAAATATGTTTTGTTTGAACTAAAAAGTAAAATATAAACATAGACATTTAAAAGAAATGAAGAAAAAATACGAAAACAAACAATATCAGTGCACTATTTTATGTTACCATCTTAATTAGCTCGGCGGAGGAATGAAGAGGCGGTTTGAAAAAAGAGCGTCTTTGATCGTGAGCCATACTTGGGTGAAGACCTCAACTTCACGATAAAGTGAAGTTGAGTCAGTGTATTGCTTTAAAAACTAAAACTTAAATACAGGTCAGTGAGTAAAGACATAATTAAATTGCTACATCTCTTGGGTAAGAAACATTGTTAATTGTATTAATAAACAAAGAAGAGTTGCGCCAAATAGGAATAAAGAAGACTTCAAATGAAGTATCAAACATTTCTTATTATGCAATTAAAATTTAAATTTAATATTTTGTTTTTAGAGTATTGATATGTTTGAAATTATTTTTATTATTTTTCTAATATTCCACGTTAGATCCACTAAATCGATCCAATTTTCTTTGCAAAAATTAATAATCTTAATTATTTTTTTATACATAGTTTTCTGTAATCTTCCGATTATTCAATTTTCATAATTTTAAATGTATCATTTTGTTTTATTATTAATAAATTTCTTTTTGTCCTATTGTATTTTCTGTCAGTCAATTCATAACCAACAATTTCAATCAGTCAATTCATAAAATGTATATGCATGTATATACAGCTTAATTAGCTTGGCGGAGGAATGAAGAGGCGGTTTGAAAAAACAGCGTCTTTGATCGTGATTGTACATACATTTGTATTGTAATATTTTTACTTTCTATTTGATAATTTCTTTTTTATTATTATTAATTGTGGCCAATGAAAATATTTTAAAAAAAAATTATTGAAATAAAAAATAATTTTTTTGGTTGTTGGTGATTACTGACAGAAAATATAATAGGACAAAAAGAAATTTATTAATAATAAAACAAAATTATAAATATATATATAAAATAATGAAAATTGAATAATCAGAAGATTACAGAAAACTATAAATAAAAAATAATTAAGATTATTAATTTTGGCAAAGTGGATCAATTTAGTGGATTTAATGTGGAATATTAGAAAAATATTTTCAAACAATTCTTTACTCTAAAAATAAAATATTAAATATATATATATATATATATATATATATATATATATATATATATATATATATATATATATATACAAACACACACTCACATATATTCACTGCCAGATCTTGCTTGTAGTTTTACAATCAAAATATAGAGATAGTTTTGTACAAAAATAACTTACCGTCTAGCTTTGGCAGTATCTCCAGTCGATTTAGCATTTCCTTCAGCTATTTTATACATTTGCAAACGTTCCTGCAACATACTTAGCACACTTGCATTGGATTCTGAATTAACAGAAGCGGTGGAAATAGGAGCATCTAGGACTTTTTCGCCAGTATATGCTTGGAGTTCAGCCTGAAAATATTGGTGTGATAATTAACTATATGAAACAGTAAAATTGATATCATCAATGATAAAATATATATATTTACAAGAAGAGAAGGGTCATCCTCATCTCCTGAAGATACATCTGACGGAATATCTTGAAGGCTTTCAGCAACCATAGAATCTAAATGGACTTGAGGAGTAGGTAAGACTAAAAAAAATAAAGTTATAGTATTATGAGAAATAGCAGTATAAAGCAAAATAACTGAGAAGGCCTACTTCAAAAAGTTATATTTCCAATTTGTATAAAAAAAAACCTCTGGTCATGGAAACTACTACTTTACCTACCCTTACGCTATATTCAAACCTAAGCTATACGAAATAGTACCGAATACATATTGAATAGCGCAACAACGAAGAACTCATTATATCACACCAAAAAGTAAAAACTGTGTCATCCTACAGTTCTTTCAGGAAAATCAAATTTTCCATATAAAATGGAAATGTAAATTTTTGGTGTAGACTTCCACAATTATGGTGAAAATAAATACCTTTTGGTTTTGCCATAGGTGATTTCTTTGATCCAGGAGAAATAATAGCCATGAGTTCTGCTTCCAATTCTAAATCATTTTCATCATCATCATCCATATCAACATCAGGTACACTGAAAATGTCAAGCTAACAAACAAGAAAAATGATCAAATTTTAACTGTCATTCATTAACAAGAGACAAATAAAAAGACAAAGTAATTGTCAATACCTTTGGTAAGCCTATTTTACTTCTAGCTTGTTTGGTTTTGGGCATGATTGATTTTAAAATCTCGTCTTAAAATAATAATAAAACCTAAATAAATATAACATAAAAGTGTGTCGTAACAAAACGTCTCTTTATCTACTTCTGTTTGAAAACCATTAGATAACAGCCTTGTTACCTCAAACGTTTTTTGAAAACAATAGAGTTCAATAATAACGGTTCTAGAACGGTTTTATAGATGTCAGCACAGTTCAAAAGTGCTTTTCAAATATTTTTCATAGCATCACCTTTATCATAAAAAAGAAAATTTTGTATTTCTACAAGCTACTTTTTAACAACAATCAGGGACCTATTTCATAATAAAGTACAAGTATAAGTGGTAAAAATACTAGTGGAAAGATTTGTTTTTAGAGATTACAGATTACTTATCGTCTTTAGATAATAATAATTCTATTTAATGATTTTTTTTTATAATTTACTATTTTTAATATAACTATTTTAAATTTTATCATATTTTAACATTTTACAGTGTTAGTCATAGACGTATTAAGTCATAGGCTAACTTATTCTTTTACTTTTTAATTTTAATTTTACTTTTGTACTTTATTAAACAGGGGGACATCCTATAAAGTAAAGTACAAGATGTTATATATTGTTAAAACATTGTTATATGGTCAATCCATATGAAGTGGTCTAAGAGTGATTGTTTGACCATTTAATTTATGTATTTAATAGTTTGTTTGTTGATTCCGCCATGTTTCTAGAAATAAAAACTGTTGGTGAAATTATTTTTTTTCCTTGACCAATTATAAATGGCAGTCACATTTCTTCATTTCTAACGGCCAATTTCAGTAAATGGAGTCATTTGCGGCTTAAATAGTTCAAAAATAGTCGATAGTTCAAAAACTATATGGCTTAAAAATATCAAACAAACACCATTTTAAAGATATTGCTTCAACCTAAAAAACTTATTCTTAATTTTTCACATTAGTACATTTAATGTGTTCCTACTCCTAATATTATAAAAATTGACCTGAAGTTTAACACTCAAATAAAAATAAATTTTGTCTTCAAACCACTTTTTCTATGAAGAGTACTATAAACAATTTACCTTTGGGCTTTAATATAAGATCTTCAATGGGACAAGAGTTAAAAATCTGAAATTCACATAAGTTACGGTGTTTTAAAAGAGGTTTACGCTAAATAAAACTGTCCCTGGTTTATTTACTAGGTGTAAGCTTGACGACTGTTCGAAAATGGGGAAAAACACGAAATGCAAAAGCGTTTGCAGTTTCGTCGATAGTTCAAAAACTATAGAACATAAAAAGATCAAACAAACAGCATTTTAAAGGCAATGCTATAAGCTAAAACATTTATTCTTAGTGCATTTCATTTATTCCGACTCCCAATATAATAAAAATTGATATGAAGCTTAACGCTCAAATTTAAAAACGTCCGTTTTCAAACCGTTTTTACTTTCTCTTTTTTTTTCTCTTTTACATACGTAATTTCAGCAACTTTTCGTTTTTAAGCTAGGCTGTTCACATACAGACACATTTTGTACACACACACCATTTTGCGAGACTTGGTTATTTGGACTCAATGGACCTTAATACGTGCATGTCCGTTAAAAACTCGAATCCGAAAATTTTCACGATCGCAATACGTCCCCTTACTACATATATGTATATGGCAGGCACAAGCCACTTTACGTAATCGATTTTACACTTTTTTACAATTTTCTCGAAAACAGCTATAACTATTTTGATTAAACTTGCCTAAATTATTCTTCATAAAGCCCTTTAACTTTTCATGTATTTAGTATATCAACGAGGAAATGCTAGGAAAACAGTTATAACGAAAAGAAAATTTTGTTTGAGCATAATTCAAAAAGTAAGTATTTTATGGTAATTTTCATGAACGAAATCATATGAAAGGTAATTAAATTCTCTAAACTACAAAAAGGAATCATCGAAATCGGACCGGAATTAGCAAAGATACAGCGTATGTTATGAGGACTATAAGACTAGACGGATAACCGAGCGCATCCGAAAGGAGACGGATGAGACCGAACCTCCTCCCACCAAACCACCAATTTGTTGTCAACAATACGCTCTATAATAATGTAATTGAAGAATAAAAAATCAGAAATTAATTTAATAATTTCTACTTTTAGATTATTTAATAGAAACAAAATGTTTTCATGGAAACTAGCCCGAAACTATGGATGGATAACCGAGCGCATCCGAAAGGAGACGGATCCTCCCACCAATCCGCAATCTGTTGTCAGCATACGCTCTGTAGTAATGTAATGTAAGAATACAAAAGTAGAAATTAACTTAATAATTTCTACTATTATATTATTTAATGGAAACAAAAATGTTTCGATGAAAACTAACTCGAAACTTCTAAAATATATTTTCAACTAGACAAACTTAAAATAAACAGGTAATGTACAGAATTGTTGTACTAAAATTGTTTAAAAAACTGTTTTACTGTACTTATATGGGAGAAGATGTGAAGAAGAGAATGATGTTCAGTTTATTTCAAGTATTGTTTATGTGAACACTTTAAAATTTTATTAAAAAAATAATTATTAAGAGACAGTAAGGGAAAGTTGAATGATGCGCGCACCGCATCAGATTTTTTCTATGAGAAGTATGCTATAAATAATTTGCCTAGTAGTGTGGTAGGCAGGTCCTTTATAGTAGATCAACCATAATAAACATCCATTCTACTTAATGTAAGCATCCTTGATGGTTTATGATTTATTAAATTTTGAAAATTTTCAATCAGACTGGACTTAAAAATCTTAAATTTAGACAAGTTACAGTGTTGAGAAGAGGTTTATGGTAAATAAATACGTCACTTCTTTATTTGCTTGGTTAAAGCTTGGAAACTGTCCAAAAATGGGAAAAACACATTTGCGGTTTCGTCGATAGTTCAAACACTTAAAAAGATCAAACCATTTTAAAGATAATGCTTAAAGGTAAAAAAAAACTAATCTTAGTACATTTAATGTGTTAGTACTCCTAATACGATAAAAATTGGCCTGAAGTTTAACGCTGAAATAAAAAAAATTGCATTTTCAACCTATTTTTTCAATGAGAAGGAGTGCTATAAACAATTTAGGAACGTTTTCAAGCAGTTACAAAAAAACTTGGTAAAGATATGTCAATGCTTCTAATAAACCGAAATCCAAAATAAGAAAAATACTAAACACATTATTAAGCTATTGCTTAGATAAGGCTAATAAAAAATAATTCAGGTAAGTAATATATACATTACCTAACAGAAAAAAATAGCTGTAAAATTATTAATTTTAGAAAATAAATTGTTACTTGCACGACACAGACGGTACGAGCTCTTAACGTGTTTTTCCTCATTTTGTGTAGGTCAATATAGTTATATGTTGCGACGCCGAGTGTCGTTTTTGAGATTCTGCAATCTTCGGCAACTAGTAACCAAATTCAGGATCACCTTTTGAGCCACCGATTTATAGTTTAATAGGCGTACATGAAAGTCATGGGTTGTCCACATAAGATATTTTTTTTATTTACTTCCTTGTACGCAGGGAAGGAAGTATTGTAACAGCGAAAATTTTAGGTTTTTAGATTTCAACGGAAATATCCATTTTGACCATCCCTGAATCCATTTTGACTCGTTTTATCATGGCGTCTGTACGTACGTTCTTTTTTCTTTTTTTTTTTTTGTTACTACATGATCACCGGAAGTAGTACTTTACTTGAAGGTTAAAATAAACTTTCATAAAAAATTATATTAATATATAATGCAAACCATCTCAATTTATATTAATCTCAAAAATGTTACATCAATTTAAAAAATATGCAAGATTTCCAGGCCTGTGGTTATTCCCCTCTAAACTATGGTATGGTCCAATAAACAAAGATAGCTTCTTTTTCAGTCATAGTCTGGTCCCCATCAATCACTTATTTGATTTTTCCGTCATCCCCCATTCTACTTACATGGACATTTCTGTTAATGCTTTTCCACTATTTCATCAACTGACTTTGAGGTTCTCCTGGATATTATCGGTTCTTCAGGGTGTTTCCTAAATTCATTTCAGAAATACCATCTCTGATTCAAACGGGGGTCGAAGTCAGAATGTGAAACCCTTGCTCACAGCGGACATGGTAATATTAAAAACTTGGAATACCCTCGGGTAATGGAAGGAATTATTGTAAATTGTACATAATTATTGTTTATATTGTATGTGAAATAAACGGATGAAAAAAAAAAGTTTCTATTTTTTCATAAACATGCTTAGCAATATGAATATAAATTACATCTATAAACGCTCGAGCACATGCAACTATTTTATTAAGATTGAAAATATTTCGTGGAGGAGTTGGCGTAGTTTTTATTATATGTTTACATTTTTATTTATTTATATTATATTACTTTTATTTATTTTTTCTTTTTTTAGTATGCAATTTAACTTTGACTTTGCAGTTAGAGAATTATCATATTGCAAATCTCGTAAAATTATAGCTTGATCGTTAATTCTAAATCATTTGATAGCATTTAATAACAAAACCTTTACTGTCCTCTTTTAAAATACTTCAACATTTCGAATAATTAATAGCATTTAGATTTTTTACTGAACTAAAAAAAATAACATAAACCTATATTATAAAACCTAAAACATCTGAACTCTTGGATAATAAGTTTTATCAGTGATTCTCAAAAGTTGGTCAAAAGTAGGGAATAACCATTACAAACACTGGTGGTAGTAAAGTCAATGTCATAATCATAATAAACACAAGTTAACTCTGGTGGTTGGATGGATTTAAAAACTGAAAAATGCTATGGATTCAAGATTTTTTTTACATTGTCGCTCAAGCTAACATTTTTAAAATTTTCAAAATTGTAAATTTTAGATTTCATATTTTAATAAATATTTGTTTGAAAATATTGCAAATCTATTTTCCGCTATTCTTCTCATCATAACAAAAAAAAAACGCGCAGATTTTGGAATAAAAATCGGACAATTTTGCCTCTAAGAAATAGGGGTAAAATTATTAGATAGTTTCTGATAGTTTCTTTATTTTCAATAGAGGATCACAGATCTTAAGGTTCGCTGATGAACTGGACATCGTTGGGAGGAGCCTTGCTGCAGTGGAGGAAGCATTTCTTAACCTCCATAGAGAAGTGGCTAAAGTCGGGCTGGCCATTAACGAGAATAAGACAAAATACATGAAGACGGACCCTCAAGGTAGACTGGAGCACCCACCGGAGAACAAAATAGGGAATAATATTCTTGAGTGGGTGGAAGAGTTTGTGTATCTCGGAACCCAAGTGAACTCCGACAATGACATAAAGCCAGAAATCCAAAAGAGAATTTTAGCCGCCAATAGAAGCTACTTTGGATTGCTTAGACACTTCCGCAGCCGAATCATCACAAGGACCACTAAACTCCGCCTATACAAGACCTTAATTAAGCTCATACTTGTATATGGCTCTGAAAGCTGGACAATCCCAAAGGCTCAGAAACAAGCACTCCTCTGTTTTGAAAGGCGCATTCTGAGGAAGATCTTCGGAGCAGTACGGGCCAACAATGAATGGAGGCAGCACACTAATGCAAAGCTAAAAGAACTTTATTGTAAGGCCGGCATAGTTAAATTCATCAGGATAGGGCGGATTAGATGGACTGGACATATTGCCAAGACGAGGCCTGATGAAATACCCAGAAAACTTCTAGAAGAACGTCTTCATGGAACTAGAAGAGTTGGCAGACCCAAACTACGGTTGGCTGACGGTGTGACAGCCGACACGCGGAACCTATTAAACCTTCGTAACTGGAGAGCAGCAGCAGAGAACAGACAAGACTGGCGGACAATGTTGCAGGCGGCCCTGACTCTTCGTGAATTGTAGCGCCATCGAGGAAGTAAGAAATTCACTCACGAGGTCGGTAATAGTAAGTTACCGGTTGAATCAAGATAGGACAGAGGGGAAGGGGAGAGAACAAATAATTTATATTATATTGTTTTTTAAATAGGACCTAATTTATTATCATTGTTTGGCGAAGAACTATTTATTAACTAATTTGCTATGAAAATAAAATGATTAATTTTATATACTCAACATAGATATGCCTTTATGTCAGAGCACCCATTTTACTTTCAGCTTCACAAACCATTGTCGTACAGAATTGTTACAGAATAGTGTACAGAATTGTCGTACTAAAATTGTTTAAAAAACTATTTTATAGTACTTTTATGAGAGACGACGAGAAGAAATGCAGGCTGCTGAGTTTATTTCACGTAGTGCTTATGTGAACTCTTTAAAAATATATTAATAAGATTATTATTATTGTGTGCTAAAGGAAATTTGTCTTATGCGCACATCGCACTAGATTTTTACACAACTAAATGTGGTATAGATATTATACAGATCTGTATAGCAGATGTTGTTAGCTGCTATTACAGTCGACTAATAAGTACTTGTTTTAACTTTTATAAAAGTTAGAATTGAAGTGTTAAAGAAATTTAAGGTATGATTGGAGCCGTCCTATGACATCCGGCACCAGTGGGCTACTAAAAATTATGCGCCTCTCTCAGTAAGATGTCAATGCACATAATATTTTCTATTTCATTTAGAACAGATTATTGGGTAAATTTTGTCATAAAAAAATATTTAAATAAAAATAATTAAATAACTAATAATAACAGAAAAATATAATACCAATAAAAAATGTTGCTCCCAAAAGGCATGTACCCCGGGGCTACAGCCCATACAGTCCAGTGGTTAGAGTGGCCCTGCGTATGATAAGAATACCAACTATGTATTTTCTACAGACTACCTACAGAATCATCGAATACCAAGGTTTTTTTTTTTAACTAATCACTAGCTCTCTTTGAAGCAGTGATCACACTATTCGACGTGCTCAGTGGCGAAGGAGATGACCGCCCCGGGCGCCGCATAAAGGGGGCACCAAAATGCCAAAAATAATTTGTTCCCTTCTTTTTATGGCTCCGAAAAGAAGATTTATTTTAATGGATTTAAGTCAAATATGCTGGAATAACTAATGTGTATAATAAGCAAAAAGGGACTTAATATACCAATCTATATAAGTAAAGTATCGATACTTTCCTTTTAATACCAAGTAGTTTTGATATCGATACCACTGATTCTATATTCCTTTCGATGTATTAATTGTTTCGAATATTTTATTGAAGTGCTTGAGTTTGTGTCGGTATCGATACTTTGTCGGTATCGTATTTCTCTATAAGCAGATAACAAGGAATTGTAGCAGGGGGCGGTAGTGCCGAATATAGGATATTAGATAGAAGGGAGCTCAATTTTGCCGTTCTTTCTTTCGCCCCTCTCTTCCCTCCCCTCCTCTCCCCCTCCCCCTCCCTCCGCCCTCTGCCCTCCTATGATAAGTCAACACTTTTATGACAGTACTTTAGGTAATATATTTCGAAATAAATCTCATCATCACATAACAGTAACTTGTTTTATTGACTGAAAACTATCAAAAAGAAGAAACAAATAGGTAGGGTTCGGGTGGAATCGGCTATCTTTGCCTTGGGAATCTCTTTTCCCCACTCTAGTCCCTTTGTCCCCTGTAGTTCGGGTCCTGAAGGGTGGCAATCTTGAAGTTTTCCCCGGAAGCCAGTCTATTTAGCCACGCCTCTGGACGTGACCAACTGTTTATAAAGTGAAAGAGAGAATGAAGATGAAGGAAACTATTACCAGCAACTGAGGATTATTCACTTCCTCCCTCTCCCCCTCTAACAATTACATCATTCTTAACCGGATTATTTCAGTTTTAGCTGAAAATTTAATTGACATAATAGTTCCCTTTCGGCAATACACTACTTCAAAGTTGTAGTGATTACATTACCTGTATAAAATTAAAGAAACAATAAAGATGACGCTATTTTCGTAACATCACTCTGGTGATGGGTGTCAAGCAGCTGTGCTCGTACCATTTCATTTTTACAAGAATATACTGAGTAATAAATAATTCCCGTCTAGATACTGGAGTTAAGAAGTCAATAAAAAGGATTAAACCTTAATTAAAAATTTGGAATGTCTTGCCAATAAAGTCTTAAGTAAATTGAAACATTATTATAAATCTTCATATAAAATTATACCTATGACAGAGCAAAGGTTTTTAAGATTTTCATCAATAATAATTTTAATTCAATTCGTATGAATTAGATTAGGGTGATCAGCTAACCAAAGGATTGGTAAATTACTCATTAAAAAAAACAGAACATCTGTGTGAAATTGTTTTTAAATGTTTGTAAACAATTTAATCGAGGTTAAATCCTACAAACCTCTTAAGACGATACATTACATCTACTACAATATGAACGGGTTATTCACAAACACATTTTCTAGGAATATGAAATTTAACAATTTAATTCGTATTAATATCTGTATATAAAAACCGAACTCTGTTAAAAAGTGGATAATTTCATTTTTGGTTCCGGTCGTGAAACATATTTTTCAAGAAAAACGATTGGCATAAGACAAAAATTACTCTGGATTTTTTTATCACGGAAAAATTTCGTATTTATAATATTTTTTCGATTCATAAAGATGTCAGGACTGTGCATGCTAAGTGGTGATATGATCAGAATCAAAATGTCCTCACAGTAATACTTTAAATTTCAAATATGATTGATCCTTAAATTTTTTTATATATTTTAATTGGTAACGTAATAAAAAAAATTAAAATGATATATAAGAAGTTGAACAATATCGTACTTAATCTATGATTGCTTCCTTTTGGAAGGGAATTCCTATGGTTACTTCTAAGT
The DNA here is from genome assembly GCA_948150685.1 of Rhaphigaster nebulosa. Taxonomy (NCBI): domain Eukaryota; kingdom Metazoa; phylum Arthropoda; class Insecta; order Hemiptera; family Pentatomidae; genus Rhaphigaster; species Rhaphigaster nebulosa. The sequence continues at coordinate 54,083,583 of OX411306.1, read as the reverse complement.
TGGTGGATTAAAATTGTTTATTTACATCATGGAATCGGACTACAGTACTCTTTGCAATGGTGAAATTATTTAATATTTCTGAGATGAAATTTAGCTCTTCTCCAAAGGTGTTTATTGAAAATTTTTTCAGAGCTGGATAATATTTTTCTTGAGTGCCCTACTGACAAGTCAGGTTGTGCAGAAGTCCGAAGTCTTATTGATGCATTTGCCAATAAATATGGGAATGAAAAACCACAGTATGTTGTATTTTTTGTACTTCTTATTATCTTTTTGTATATCTTCTTATCTTTAGTTTTATTGCTTCATCCTATATTTGTATTATTCCCAAAATACTATGGATTACCAATATTCGAACGTTGAAGTTCCTCAAGAAATTTAACTTCATATGTTAATTACATAATTTTACATGTTGAATAGTTTACTGTGGTAATAATAAAGGAGATCATAGCTTGGGTAACGGTCATGATTAACTTATTAAATAATTAAAAACTGGATAACTAATTTAAATAAATAAATTCTTTTTACTAAACTTTGTGATTATCTTGGCTACCTCCCTGACATCATTCATTTGAATCCCTAATCTTGCATGAAGATAATTGATTATTGACTATTTTGATAAATTATTGATTGTGTTACTTTATTCAAACATTGACACAATTAATACCCCATATTGATATTCCCACCATTCCTTATCAAACTGAAATAACTCATGAGATCCTTTCCTATACTTTTTCATCTTAAAAGATTTAATGTGTCTGTCGATTTGCTCTTTTGATTCAATTTATTATGTTGTGTCCATTTGATTCAATATCATCTTCCTGTGATATTGATCATTGGTTTATCTATACCTTGTAATAATGTTAAAATCAGTAAAATTTTAAAAATTATATTAGTGTTGATTTCATTATCTAGTATTGATCTAGGATGCTGAATAATTTTTATATTTTTAATAATTTTAAAAATATTTAAAATATTTTATTTATCTTAAAACTATTTTTAAAGAATAAACACTTTTAGGCTTAGGAGTATCATATCCGATAAATTGGATCCACAGGGATTCAATCCCTCCATTTCCAGGAGTTGCTTTAAACGCATGATAATGGAATGGATTGTCTCCTACAATCATGATGGCCCTGTCAGTCATTACACAGAAAGGTATACCCATACTAATTTGTATTTCTCACTTTAAATTAGTTGCAGTGACGTATCTAAAGCTTGCGGGGCCGTGGGTTATATGATATTGTGGGGCCTCCCTTGGTTAGTGGATTTGGGTTGTTTGGAGAGTACTGGTTATGGCAGAGGGGATGAGTCTGGTGGGCATATAGAACGCATTCCAAGTGGAAGAGATGTTCTATTTTTACAACATTTTAAATTTACTCTCAAAACTCATGTATTCAGCTTATAATTTTATATTATAGTTCCTATGTTTATGATATTTTGTTCAAAAGCAAATTTATATAGTTCAAATTTTATTTTTGTAACGTGGGGTCACGCGATCAGACAGGTGTTAGGATCCACCATTTAATCTGTATTTCATAATTCTATTATGAAATTGAAATTTATCTGTAATGTATTAGTCATTTTTTAAATCTTCTATGGCCTAGAGTCCTTTATGGTTGCCCCTTTCGCTCCACCACTGTATCAGCGACTGCTCATTTGCTTGCTGATACTTGCTGATTGATTGATTGATACTTTAATTACCTATTAATTTAAATTTAATTTTCATCTTTTTCTATTTCATGATTAATTTAATGAGAAGGTACTTGTTCTGTTTTTTAATACTTAAAGCTGATAATTAAGCTGATTACTGGTTTCCAGTTTTTTTATGAATATTATGCAATAAAGGATAGTTTTTTTCAAATTGAATTAACATATCATAACTCAGAGAGCTCACCCTTAAACTCTCAGAGGCCTTTATACTTAAAAATATTTATAACTTTATACTTAAAATGTCTATAACTTAGGCTCTGAGCCTCCTTTGTGTATGACTCCAGGTCTGGGGTTCCTTATCAATTCTTAAGACATGGAGGCCCCTAAGGTCCATTCTGTGCTGCTTTGTAAGAACGCAGCATCTTACTAATTGAAAACATCACAATTTACTGCATTTCTACTGAGTACACCATTTACTAGGACTAAATATACTTGTTAAGACTTGAAAATTAAGAAAATTATTCCATTTACTGCATTCTTTAACCATTTTAAAATGAAGAAGAAGTTTTTCTGATTATGATATGAAAATCAACAAAGTGACTTTTTGGATGATACTGCGTTCTTACTAAGCAGAGCAGCATTTGGACTCTGGCAGCACATTGAAATTTCTAATTTCTTTTAGAGAGGCTAATCGAGAATTGTTTTATACGTCATTTAATAGGTCCCTGTGAGACCTCAGTGAAGACTGAGATGGGGGTTAATTATACTGTTGTTTCTATCCCTTCTCGTGGCAGTGAGCATTAATTGCAATGTTGTGTTTCTGATACCCTTTGTCGTTCGGCCTTAGCCTCAAGCACTCTCTATCCGGCTTGTGTTTCAAAATTCCATAATCTTGTTCAACGATTTCTCAAATTCAGCTGTTTTGATGGGTCTGTTAAATGTCTCCAGGGTACACTACGAGGAAATTATAGTTGGCATAATATATTTAGTATAAAATATTTTGATTAATGGCAATATTTCTATATTTTTAATATTTAAGATCTTGGTATATCTTTAGATTTGATCTTTAGAAGCAGTAACATTTATTGTATTATATTTCATTTTTTGTAGCTCTACCAATGTTGAAAGAGATGTGTTCGAGTATGATACTTGTTCTTATGCGCATTCCACACCACTTGGTAGATTCAACCAGAGGGTTAGGAAAATACCACAAAAAAAACTATCTTATTCCCCAGCTATAGGTAAGATATGGTTTACTTAGTAAGGATGTTGAAAATATTATGATAGCAATATTAAAATTTGAGTATCGAAAACTGATATATTTTTTTAAATAAATATAAATAAAAAAAATTCTTCAAGGATGGCGGGTTCAACAAACAAAAAAGCATAAAAACTGTTGGTGTGCTGTTATTACTATCTATAGCAGCTGTGTTGTTATTACTATCTATAGCAGCTGTGTTCAAGGGATGGAATGTGGAAAGCAAAATATCGATATTGATATTGATATCGGTTAACAGTATTGACATCTTGATGATATTGGCATAAAAATATTGGTAAAAAAAATATGTCTAAATGAATTGGATGAAAATTAGGAGATAACATGTTTATTGATATTTAAATCATGCTGGAAATGAACTTAGTAAAAACAATATCTTAATTATATCAGCACAGAAATATCGATATTTGAAAATATTGTTAATTCTTTTATCAAATTAAAAAAAAACCTTCTTCTTCTTCTGCCGGTGTTCCAACATGGGATTCCACTTCAGGTCAGAGATGAGCTCCAAACAGCTGTTATCAGCCCAGTCTCCCTCCTATACACCTTGGCCGCCAAACTCATCTCGGACTCCTTCTATCCACGTGGTTCTGGGTCGTCCTCGTCTACGCTTACCGGACGGCTTCCAGTCAAGGACTCTGCTCGGCCAATGCTCTTCTGGCATTCTCCTGCAGTGCCCATACCATCTCAACTGAGGTTTCCCAATTCTTTCGGAGATGGTCTCTGCTACACACATTCGCTGCCCAACCACTTTCGGACTCTGTCCAGCCTTGTAATCTGGAGACATCTCCAAATTACATTTCTACAGCCCGAACTTTGGCGACTTTGTCCGAAGTGAGTATTCATCGACCCTGTCTCACATCTGTAGGTTAATATGGATTCGACTATAGCCAAGAAGATTCACTGTTTATTCTCCACTTTGTTTCGGACATCTACTTTGGGTGCCCCAACATCTTCCAGATAGGATCCAAAGTATTTAAAGGCCTTCACTCCTCTGCACACCTGACCACATATGTGTAGATCGTCTTCCTCATTTCCTCACACAGCCATATACTGTCTTTTGGAAATTGATCCTGAGACCAGCCGCTTCATAAAATTCCTTCAACTGGATGATTACCATCTCCTGGAAAACTTTCCTTCGGGCTATCACCACCTGATCATTCACGAAGAACGGGATAAGAAGCTTGTTTTTGTCAAAATAAATTCTGTAGTCCCGACATAGCCTCGTCCATTGCTTCACTACATCATCCAAGTATTATCTTGAAAATGCTTGGAGACAGGCAACACCCTTGCTTCAGCCCTTTAGTCCCGAAAAATGGCTCAGAGTGGTGCTTCCTAATCTTCACTCTCTACAAATCGCTTCCGTACAAGTGTTGCATTGCTTCTGAATATTCCGTTTCTGTTTCCAAATTCTACTGCCGTTATGAATATCCAATTCCGAGACTCTTCTCCGACTAATTGTAGTGGGGAGAGTTCTACGTCAATGAGCTGCTGACCCAATTGACCAACCTGGAGGGCCAGAGGCTTTCTGTCGGGATCTCCTTCCCCTAGATAAATTGTCTGCCACAACTGACAAGCCCTATCAGTCCAGGTTTGTATTGATGGGGGAGTGGTTGTGCATATTTAGAGGCAGCAAAAACTCATCTCGTCACAGTTGGCATTGTGGGCCCTCTGGGATATTTGTGGAGATGGCCACACTACTGAACACCCTCCCTGTTGGTGTCTACCTCTCATGGTCCGAGGGGTGCAATCCACCACCTGTGGCCCTGCCTGGTCCCCTGATTTCGGGGTCCCTCACACAAGGTGAGAGGAGGAAAAAAAAATCTAAGTTTAGTTTTTTCTTAAGTTTTTAAGGAAGTATTTAACCCTTCATTTTTTTTTTATTTTTGCATTAAAAACCTAAACGAATCGTAAGGAGATTAAGAGATAACCTGCTTCTTTTTATTTAAATCCTGCTGTAAGTGAACATATTATTAACATTTGCATTTTGTATTCATTTGGTTTCCTGGCTATTGTTCAAGTAGTCTCAGCTCTTAGCTCGATCACTAATACTGGATCTGTACATTTGCACTTATTCCACTAAAATCTTATCATAAAAATAGTAATTTTTTTCTGTACATGGTTTAGAATTGAGTAATTTTACTGTATCTTTATGTTTAGTGCATTAAGGAATCCATAACTAAATTCTGTCTGCCTATTACCTTTTTTTGTCCCAATTTCATGAGAAGATCACTAAAATAATTTTGAAACTAACTAGACTTTTTGCCATTATTATATAGACCTGTAAAGTGAGGTACACATTGTGAACATTATTTGCGAACAGAATTTGAAGTAACAAAAGTTTGCGAACCACGTTCGTGAAAAATTGTTCGTAGAAGTGTTCGTGAATAAGTGGTGTCTAAACCATAAACACAAAATTCCTGTCCTATCCCTCTGAAAAACTGTTAAAGAGGACTATTTTTGTTTCTTTTCAGCTTCATCGCCACTATGAGAAAACTGAAGACCCATCTCAACCAATGCATCTTTTTATTTTTTACTTCTTAATCAATTTATTAATTTTTTTTTGGAGGGCCAGAAGTCATACCATTTTATCAAAAAATGGTTTCTTAGTAATTAATTTTCCTACCTGTATTTCTAGGTTTCACATCAGATTCGTCGGAAAACCAAGTTTCACCTTATCAGTAAGTAACTTCTTTTATTTGCATTATATACATTGAAAAAATTGTGATAGATTTATAAAAATGTTTCTGTGAAACAACATAATATTTTAGATTAATATTATATGATGAATGAACAATGTTGTAGTTTTAAAATTTACTTGAGAATATGAAAGCTAGTTTTGTTTTGAATTTTAGTGATTTATTGAAATTATTTGCAATTCCATCTCTGATTCTCAAAACAATTTACAATATTCTTGTTATAAATATTTGCATGCCCATGAAAATTAGTATTTAATTGAAGTTTAAGTGTTTTATTAAAACTTAAAGAAAAAATTCCCCTCTTATATTTAAAAATTTTTCGTGTGTGATGACTGTAGACCATCTTTTAGTAAGTTTTTGGAATCCCTGTTGACAACATACTTCATGTTAGGGAGCAAAGGATTCTTGAACACCAGCTTTCAATGATTTCTGAAATTTTGCATTATCAATGTCTAAGAAAAAAAGTCATCGGTAAAAAAAAATTAAATTTCAACATTCCAACCAGATCCATCAACTTTTGGAATTTTCTTCTTGTGGTCATGTTTTATGAATATGATTTCTGTACGTAGAACAGATACTTGTCTCCATTCAGGTAGCTGTCAGTTTCAGACCATACAGTCGCAAGAAGCCTCATGTGCCTCCTATGTTCGGTATAAGGTATGGTAATAAAGATGTGTCCCTAATCACTGTGTGAGCATTAAACCAGGGATGAGCATATTACTTGTTTTTCTCTAAAAATCTGATGTGGTGCGTGCATCACACAACTTTCCCTTACTACTCTACCGTAGTTATATTTTTAACATAATTTGAAAGAGTTCACATAAACACTACTCAAAATTAACTCAGCAGAATGCACTTCTTCAAGTCTTCTCTCACAAAAGTAGGTAAACCTTTGGAATCGCTACTAACGGCCTTGAAGAGGTCTAGATTCTCAGACCAGAGTATACTTTCACCCACTGCGCATGTCCAATTAAATACTCAAACCGATGGATCCTTTTCACTTGGAATAGTCATGTAGGGTTTGGTCAGACTTCCCGCCTTTTACCGAATAGATCTCTTGTCCCCACCGCCTTCTTTCCTACACCATCTTTAAGGTTAAATATCATGGCCAATCTCTTCAACGTTCTATTAGCTTTGGATCTGGGAAGTTTAGTCCAAGTGGTGAAAAAAATTTACCAATTATGTGTAAAACTAAGGATCAATAGATTTTCGTTCATGAAGTTTTAGAAAATTGCATTCATTTTCTAATGAAAAGACGGCATTGAGCTTCAACGAATCCGGCATGCGCCACTTGTTGTCAGCAATCGTTTATCATTACTACACTCATTCTCACTACAATCATTACTACCTTCATCTACTTCTGGCTTACCATTCTTCCACTCCCTGGCATATGATGGTTCGCAGTTCCTGACTTGGTCCTTGGATCGAAATTGTTAATAGCATAACACGAATGAGTTGGTCATGGATCAAATTAATCTTTTTACTCTATAGAGAGTCTTATTAGCATTGCAGTACCCTTTTGTAAATAGGCGGGAAGTTTGTCCTAACCCTACACCAGTATTCCAACTGAGAAGGATCCGTCGGTTTGAGGATTTAATTGCGCATGCGCAGTGGGTGAAAGTATAGTCTGGTCTGAAAATCTAGACATCTTAACGGTTGTTAGTAGCAATTCCAAAGGTTTACACAAATGTATAATAAATTAATTTTTTAAACAACTTTTATACAACCATTGTGTACACTAAATATTTTTGGTTTATTAAGCTAAAAATATATCTTAAAAGTTTCAGTTTAGTTTCCATGGAAATTCCAGTTAGTTTCCATGGAATCATTTTGTTTGGCGAGAGTAGGGTTGACTGTAGAAAATGAAGGAGAATCTTGGTTGAGAGAACGGTCAGTAAATGAATACACAATAAGATAAAACATTATAATATGTGCCGATGTTTCGGGCTAAGTTTTAGGCCATCATCAGGGCTAAGAAAAAATAAAATAACAAAAGATGTAACAACAGTGACAGTACCAGTAATAATAAAAAAGTTAACAAACAGTAAGATGAAGAAGATATAAAGTATAAAGAAAAATATGTTCTTATTAAGCTAATATTAATGTGAAAATAAGAAATATTTTGATTGAGTGAAAACAATAAAAATTATAGTATATTAATAAAGTATAAATAATGTTAGTAAGGTACAAAGAAAAATATGCTAATCATAATGTGAATAGTAAAAAATATAGAAAAATATGTTAATAGATAATGACAAGAAGATATTTAAAATTATTGTGAAAATATAGGAAAAAGATAATGAATAATGAAAGTTTGTTCACCAACATTCCTATAGATAAAGCTCACCATATAGTAGAAGACAACTGGCCATCTATTGAACCCCATACGTCCCTTAACCATTCCTCATATCATGAATCCTTATAGCTTTGTTGTAAATCTGGTTACCTTACCTTCTTTAAGGTCCATGGACCGTTGGTTACCATGGACAGTTCTTTAAACAAATTTCAGGACTTGCCATGGGAAATCTCCTTGCACCCGACATTGCCAACATTGTCCTCAACAATCTGCTCAATTCCATAATCCCTCTATTCCCAAATGACATTGACTTTATAAAAAAATATATATAGATGATCTCCTTCTCCTTCTCCTTAATCCTGACAAAATTCATGTTATCCTTTCAGCCTTCAACTCATACCACCGTTGAATGAGAAATGCATAATTCCCTTCCTTTCCTTAACCTCCCCTTCATAAGAAACCCAAATAACACTATATACACAGACTGGTACACCAAACCGACTTACTCTGGCAGAGTTTTAAATTAATATTCTCAGCACCCTTACCACCAAAAAATTAACGTTGCCACAAACCTTATAAACCGATGTATTTCTCTATCTGATTCCCATCTTCATGAAGCTATCATTAACCATATCAAACGAATTCTCTTAGCCAATAACTTCCCTCCTATGACCATTAACAAACTTATCAATAACTACACAAATCCCCCCCTCCCTCTATTTCCTCTTACTCCACTTCTTCACAATCCATTTCCACCCTCCTACATAGATCCCTATCTTATATCCCCTCCTTCTCTGACAATATTAAAAAATACTTATGCTCTTTTAACTCCAACCTGCGACTTGTCTTCAAATCTTAGAACAAACTCTTGCTTACGAGACTTGGTTATTTGTACTCAGGATACCTTAAAAACGTGTATTTCCATTGAAAACTTGATTTCAAAATTTTTTATGATCGCAATACTTTCCCTTACTATATATTTCATATATAGGCAAGGGAAAGTAAAAATTAAGCAATTTAAGAAAATACACTGAAGATGCAATCACTAAATACTTGTTACATTTATTTTTGTTGCATTATGATTTTTTAATAGCAAAGATTTAATAATTTATTTTCTCATTGCAATTATGTGTATAGCTGTGCAATTTCCTGCATTAGATACATGGGTACATGGGCCACTTTGATCATCAACCAATGTATCCAGTCGATATTTAAGACATGCTTATTGATAATAGAATGTTGTCTGTGGCTGTAATCAGGACTCTCAGGTACAGATATATTCAATAATGGATCTCGTGCCTACACACTGTGATGGTGATTTTTTCCGTTTGCTTCCTGAGAGTCACAAGGAGACTTAGTGTTAGCTTTCTGCTAGTCACAAAGAGACTTTGTGCTAGATTTCTGCTGGTCTCAAGGAGGCTTTGTGCTTACTTCCTGCTGATCTCAAGGAGGCTTTGTGTTTGTTTCCTGCTGGTCAAAAAGAGACTTTGTTTTTACTTCCTGTTTCCTACTGGTCAAAAGGAGGCTTTGTTTTTACTACCTGTTGGTCTCAAGGAGACTTTTTATTTGCTTCTTGTTAGTCATACTTCCATCTGTTTCCTGCTAGTTACACTTTCATTGGCTTTCTGCTTGAAGCACTTCCATTTGCTACCTGTTTGTCACACTTCCATTTGATTTCTGCTTATCACACTTCCATTTGCTTCCTCCTAGTCACACTTTCGTTCGTTTTCTTACTAATCACTGTTCGTCTTGTGATTAGCAAGCTGTTGGCTCTCTGCTGTTGGACTGCTGGAATTGCCGTGGTTTGCGATAATGTTCCCTTTCTCAACATAGTTCATCACCACTACTCCAAGATAGTCCTAAAACCAATAGCTGTAGCAACCTTCAGCAGTGATACCTTGAAAATTCCACAGTAGAGGCCCAAAGATTAATCTTGTAGGATATCATAAGCGACATTATAGCTTCTTGGTCCACCATTTGATGCATAAAACAGGACCCTATTCCTGAATAGTCAGTGATGACCTTCTTGAGGTAGATATGCACTGCCTGACTTTGCAGAGCACCCTAGAAAGCTTGCCATGATTCTGCTTTTGAATGCATTGTGTTCATATCTCTTCTATTCTTATCTCCTGTTTCTTTCATGACTGCATTTTAATCCTCGATGCTTGTTTAATATTTAATCAATGTTATTGTACTCTTAAATTTTAAGACATTAATCATATTTAGCCATATATTTCTAAACTTTGAATTTTAAAATTACACAGTCGCTATCAAATGTTATTATTATTGTAATGTTTCTATCTATGTTTGCTTTATGTTATAAACTTCTAATATCTTATTTTATACATACTATGATTTATAATTGGTTATTCTTAAATTAATTTCAGTGAGGAATTAAAATCTTATAGACTTCACTCCAAAGCTCATAATTCATCTTTGGAAAATAGCTTGGTTAAAGCAGAGCAAAAGATATTTGCTCTTGAAGAAGAGCTGAAAACAATTAAACTTCACTCAAGGAAAGATAATGAAAGGTGAGACATGTTCAAAAATTCAAGGATGTTTTTGCACCTGTTCATAAGCTCGGTTAGTTACTTAAATTTTTTTGCTATCGTGTTTTATTTTAGTTCATATTGGCTTAGTATTTTTTTTACCTGTAATTAATATATTTCTGATTTTAAGTAATTCAACCGATGCCTTTTTGCATTTCATAAGTCAATAATTTTTTTCTATTCAGTTAATGACCAATGTATAATATGAGACTTTTATAATCTTTTATTAATCAATTAGGATTCAAGGAAGGAGACTTATTTTTTAGGTAGTAGTATGATTAAAAGGCTACAGCAGTCTCAATTTTTTTTAAACCATTATTCATCCCTCCAAATGTTTGCCTTTTCAGACATCATCAAGGAAAAGTACATCAGTTGAAAATTTGCTACTGTATACATATAAAAATTTGTGTCCAGCACTAACACCTCGTCATGAATGTCAGATTCATGACGAGGTGTTAGTGCTGAACACCAATTTTTATACGTATACCATCGCAAATTTTCAACTGAAAATTCTGATGGCTATATAAGTTAATGGTTTATAAACAATTTTTTTAGACTACTATGGTCTTTTTATCGGACTAATATCTTTTATTAAGCAATAATATATAAATAAATATGCTTGGATTTAAACACATATTGATTTTTCAGGTTCAAGGAAGAAATTAATCAGTTAAAAAATTTTGAAAAATTATATGCTGGGAGTATGAACAAAATAGAAAAATATGCTGAAACATTAAATAATTTAACAAAAGAATACAATAGATTAAAAAATTCTAAAGAAGATCTATTTAAAGAATACACTAATTTGGAAATTGATGTAATATATTTATGTTATGATTTATATATTGCGTTTTATCCAAACACGTATTTATAGCCAATCTAATACGCTTACTCATGGAAATAATAAGCTATCAGTTTTAAATTTGGATTTAACTTGTTCTTTATTAATATTACTAGAAATATTTCTTGTAGACCAGGATTATTCATAATTATTATACGTCTCATGTTACAGGCCAATTTCAATACTATGCTAATAATTCTACATTTTTCCATTATTTATTTTTATGAGACAGGGAGCCAGTGTGCTAAGTTTTGACTTTATAGTATCAAGCTAAAATCTTTTTGAGGGCTTCAAATACAAAGTGCTTGCCAATGGTTGGCTCTTGCACAGTCCTCTTCTCAGCACTGTAGTGAAATCATCTATATGGTCAGTCCCTAGGGTTGGGGAAGCAAAGTACCAGCAAGGGCTGCTAGAGGACAAACTACAGAATATCCTTGTTTGTGCAGGCAGGAAATGCCTTTTTGGTTGGCTCACAACTGATGAGGTAAGCTAGAACTAGGCGACCCAACCGTCCTGGATGGTAGAGTGCATCAGGGTGGTGCTCTGAGGAGGCAGTCCCTTTTTGGGATACATGGGCTGATTACCCGTTTCCCTTAAATCAACTTATCACGAAAGCTAAGTAAACAAATAAAGTCAGACTGTCATAGAGGAAACGACCCTGGAACTATCACATTGATCTTCAATTTGGATTTGGGAACATTTTATAATTATATTCATTTTATTTTAACACAACTTTTTTTTTAATATCAAGCTTGGCAAATTTTTGAAGTCACCTTAAGACATTGGTTTAATAATATTGATATTTCTCTGCCAATATCATTAAGATATTGTTTTATATCAATATTTTTATGCCTAAATAATTAAGATATTGATTTTATAATATCGATATTTCTATGCCGATATAATTAAGATTTTTTTTTACAATATTGATATTTCACTGCTGATATTATAAAGATGTTGTTTTTATTAAGTCCATTTACAGCAGACTTTAAATATTAAGAAAAAGGTTATTTTCTATCCCCTCCCGATTCGTTTATGTTTTTTTTTTAATTTGATAAAATAATTAACAATGTTTTGAAATATCGATATTTCTGTGCCAATATAATTAATATATTGTTTTTATTAAGTTCATTCCCTACAGGATTTAAATATAGCATTTCCAAGTCAATTGTAACCTTTTTCCAAATCAATTGTCACCTTTTCCATTTCAATTGTAACTTTTTACATTTCAAATGTTACCTTTTCCATTTCAATTGTAACCTTTTCCAATTCAATTGTAACCTTTTCCATTTCAAATGTAACTTTTTCCATTTCAATTGTAACCCAACCGGACATGAATTAATTCAATATTATTCATTTTATTATTGATAAATAATTATTTTAATTACATTAATGACTTTTGAAATAATTTCGGCATATTCTTTTGACATTTTTTTTGTTTATTAGATAATTGATATTAAGTGATAATTTAAGTAGGTAGTTTAAATTTTTTAAATAAAATTATTGTTTATTTATTTTTAAATATGCATTACTTTTATTTATTTAGTGGGGAGGAAGGTGGATTTCATCGATTTGGTGATCGTTCATTAGGTTTTCGAAGTTGTTAAATTTCCTACCGAAATTTTGTTCGGCCATGAGTATTCCTACTTAATTATTAGTTTTTAAAATTCTTCGGTATAGGCGCCATTTCCTAGGTTTTCAAGGGCGTTATTTTCGAATTCACTATCGGATTTCCGATCGCACATGCGCATTTCGCTCTTCCGTTGCTATTGAAGATTTTTATGATAAAGGGATCGTTTATTAGGTTTTCGAGGGTTCTAATTCCATTTTTTAGTTGGGTTTTGGATCGCGCATGCGCGTTTGGTATTTCTGTTACTGTTGGAGTTTTCTATGATCCAGGGATCGCTAATAAGGTTTCCAAGGGTTCTGATTCCATTTCTTGAATTGGATTTAGGATCGCGCATGCGCTTTTCGCTTTTCCATTGCTATGGAGTTTTTTTATGATAAAGGTATCGTTTATAAGGTTTTCGAGGATTCTGATTCCATATTTTTAATTGGATTTTTGATCGCGCATGCGCATTTTGCATTTCCGTTACTGTTGGAGTTTTCTATGATATAGGGATCGTTCATAAAGTTCTCGGAGGTTCTGATTCCGTTATTTTAATTGAATTTTTTATTGAGCATGCGCATTTCGAATTACTATTACATTTGACATTTCTTTGATACAGATATCGATTATTAGATTTTCGAGGGTTTTGATTCGATTTTATTAATGGGAATTGTGATTGCGCCAGCGCTGTTCCATATTCTCATACTATTGAAATTTTCATTGTTAAACAAATCGTTAATTAGGTTTTCGCGGGTTCTGATTCCTTTTTTCAAATTTTGTTTTTTATTGAGCATGTGCATTTCAAATACAATTATCACCTTTTCCAATTCAATTGTAACCTTTTCCATTTCAAATGTAACTTTTTCCATTTCAATTGTAACCCAACCGGACATGCATTAATTCAATATTATTCATTTTATTATTGAAAAATAATTATTTTAATTACATTAATGATTTTTGAAATAATTTCGGCATATTCTTTTGACATTTATTTCATTTATTAGATAATTGATATTAAGTGCTAATTTCAAGTAGGTAGTTTAAATTTTTCAAATAAAATTGTCGTTTATTTATTTTTAAATATTTATTATTTTTTATTTATTTAGTGGGGGAGAGGGTGGATTTCATCGATTTGGTGATCGTTCATAAGGTTTTCGAAGTTGTTAATGTCAAATTTACTACCGAAATTTTATTCGGCCATCAGTATTTCTACTTAGTTATTAGTTTTCAAAATTCTTCGTTATTGGCATCGTTTACTAGGTTTTCAAGGGCGCTATTTCCGAATTCACTATCGGATTTCCGATCGCGCATGCGCATTTAGGTTTTATGTTGCTATTGGAGATTTCTATGATAAAGGGATCGTTTATTAGGTTTTTGAGGGTTCTGATTCCATTTTTTTAGTTAGATTTTGGATCGCGCATGCACGTTTTGCATTTCCGTTGCTATTGAAGATTTCTATGATAAAGGGATCGTTTATTAGGTTATCGAGAGTTCTGATTCCATTTTTTAGTTGGGTTTTAGATCGCGCATGCGCGTTTGGCATTTCCGTTACTGTTGGAGTTTTATATGATATAACGGAAATGAAAAATGCGCATGCGCGATCAAAAATCCAATTAAAAATATGGAATCAGAACCCTCGATAACCTTATAAACGATACCTTTATCATAAAAAACTCCAACAGTAACGGAAATGCCAAACGCGCATGCGCGATCTAAAACCCAACTAAAAAATGGAATCAGAACTCTCGATAACCTAATAAACGATCCCTTTATCATAGAAATCTTCAATAGCAACGGAAATGCAAAACGTGCATGCGCGATCCAAAATCTAACTAAAAAAATGGAATCAGAACCCTCAAAAACCTAATAAACGATCCCTTTATCATAGAAATCTCCAATAGCAACATAAAACCTAAATGCGCATGCGCGATCGGAAATCCGATAGTGAATTCGGAAATAGCGCCCTTGAAAACCTAGTTAACGATGCCAATAACGAAGAATTTTGAAAACTAATAACTAAGTAGAAATACTGATGGCCGAATAAAATTTCGGTAGTAAATTTGACATTAACAACTTCGAAAACCTTATGAACGAACACCAAATCGATGAAATCCACCCTCTCCCCCACTAAATAAATAAAAAATAATAAATATTTAAAAATAAATAAACGACAATTTTATTTCAAAAATTTAAACTACCTACTTGAAATTAGTACTTAATATCAATTATCTAATAAACGAAATAAATGTCAAAAGAATATGCCGAAATTATTTCAAAAATCATTAATGTAATTAAAATAATTATTTTTCAATAAAAAAATGAATAATATTGAATTATTTCATGTCCGGTTGGGTTACAATTGAAATGGAAAAAGCTACATTTGAAATGGAAAAGGTTACAATTGAATTGGAAAAGGTGACAATTGATTTGGAAAGGGTTACAATTGAAATGGAAAAAGTTACAATTGAAATGGAAAAGGTGACAATTGATTTGGAAAAGGTTACAATTGACGTGGAAATGCTATAAACGAAGAAAAGTTCAATAACAACATTCAATCGCAATGTGCTCGCATCAAAAATCCGATTGTTAATTCGAAAATATGATGATTGATAACTTCATAAACGATACTTGTACCAAAGAGATGTCAACATTAATAGTAATTTGAAATGCTTACGCTCGATAAGAACCCTTGAAAACCTAACTAACGATAAACTATAATTAATATATATAAATGATAAACTTTATCATAGAAATCTTCAACAGTAACGGAAAAGCGAAATGCACATGCGCGAAGCAAAATCCAATTCTAGAAATAAAATCAGAATCCTCAATAACCTAATAAATGATACCTTCATCATAAAAAACTCCAACAGTAACGGAAATGAAAAATGCGCAAGCGTGATTAATAATCCAATTAAAAATATGGAATCAGAATCCTCGAAAACCTTATAAACGATACCTTTATCATAAAAAACTCCATAGCAATAGAAGAGCGAAATGCGCACACGCGATTCTAAATCCAATTCAAGAAATGGAATCAGAACTCTTGAAAACCTTATTAGTGATCCCTGTATCATAGAAAACTCCAACAGTAACGGAAATGCCAAACGTGCAGGAGCGATCCAAAACCCAACTAAAAAAATGGAATTGGAACCATCGAAAACCTAATATACGATCCCTTTATCATAGAAATCTTCAATAGCAATGGAAAAACGAAATGCGCATGCGCGATCGGAAATCCGATAGTGAATTCGGAAATAGCACCCTTGCAAACCTAGTAAATGATACCTATACCGAAGAATTTTAAAAACTAATAAAATTAAGTAGGAATACTTATGGCCGAATAAAATTTTGGTAGGAAATTTGACATTAACAACTTCGAAAACCTAATGAACGATCACCAAATCGATGAAATCCACCTCCCTCCCCACTAAATAAATAAAAAGTAATATATATTTAAAAATAAATAAACAATAATTTTATTTAAAAAATTTAAACTACCTACTTAAATTAGCACTTAATATCAATTATCTAATAAACAAAAAAAATGTCGAAAGAATATGCCGAAATTATTTCAAAAGTCATTAATGTAATTTAAATAATTATTTATCAATAATAAAATGAATAATATTGAATTAATTCATGTCCGGTTGGATTACAATTGAAATGGAAAAAGTTACATTTGAAATGGAAAAGGTTACAA
The DNA here is from genome assembly GCA_948150685.1 of Rhaphigaster nebulosa. Taxonomy (NCBI): domain Eukaryota; kingdom Metazoa; phylum Arthropoda; class Insecta; order Hemiptera; family Pentatomidae; genus Rhaphigaster; species Rhaphigaster nebulosa. Next base: position 54,066,960 of record OX411306.1, on the reverse strand, counting down.
TTGAATTGGAAAAGGTGACAATTGATTTGGAAAGGGTTACAATTGAATTGGAAAAGGTAACATTTGAAATAAAAAAAGCTACAATTGAAATGGAAAAGGTGACAATTGATTTGGAAAAGGTTACAATTGGCTTGGAAATACTATATCAAGAAACAGGTTATCTCCTAATGTTCCTCCTATTTGTTTAGACTTTATTTATTTTTTAAAAATATTAAATTAAACTAAATATTAAAAAAAAAATATATATATTTTTATGCCGATCTTACCAAGATATCGATATTGTTAACCAATATCAATATCAATATTTTGCTTTCAATATCCCATCTCTAGAACACAGCCACTTTAGATAGTATCCTGAACACACCATAAGTTTTTATGGTTCTTTGTTTGTCGAACCCACCGTCCTTGTAGAATTTTTTTAATTATATATTTGTTTTGCCTTTTTTTTTTTTATTAAATAACGGTTTTTGATAGGTATAAAATATCGATATATCGATATTTTTCAATATCCCTCGTCTGTCTCTACAGAATCCTGCAAAGATTCCTCATTGAATCATGATTTTCCTCCAGAACCCTCTTACCTCTCGAGCAGTGGAAAACTTAAGTTTCTGATGATGGTGTGATATCAATATTTAAAAGTTTAGTGTCATGTGATTTAACATAATGCTAATATAAAACTGAAGGAAATACTGTAATGTTCTAAACAAATAATTAAACATTGATCAGAGATAAGCTTTTCTATCTTTTATGACAACAAAACATGTGTGGTAGGTTACACTCTTCAATGCCTCATATATCACACTATTCCTTCCTTTAAAACACTCAGGCGTAAGTTTATAATCATGCTGATGTACGTTGGTAAGAAGAGTAGACAGTTTTTTTTTTTCCACTTTTTCGACATCATTGGTCTAAAAGATTTGTTTCAGTCTTCTAATGTATTATAATATCTTTAAAAAAGTCTTTTTATTTATTTTTATTTCCTGTTTTGCTTATTTATTGCTGTTATTAATTTTTTTAGTTATTGTTATTTCTCTATCAGTTTATCTATTATTATTAATAGTCAGTTTTATTAATAATCAGTTTAATCTATTGATATTAACTAATTTATTTTTATTGAATAATCAATGGTTGACCGTAGAACTTATGAAAGAATGAGATGGTCCGGGAGGTGGTCTAAAAGTGAAACACAAATAGTGAAAACTATTTATTAACCCTTTAGCTGCGGAATGCTCGTGCGGTGGGAGGATACGCTGGTGCGGGATAGTCTAGCGCCCGCAGTGCCCCGTATGTGGAATACTTTTTGCGTTTAGCATTTATCTTTATCATCGTCCTCAGAAGGTAATTGCCTTGAAACCCCACTAGTTCCAGGCCTTTCTCCAATAGAGACATTTTGGGATCTATCTTCATATTCCTCGTCATAATCTGAAGAAGACTCCCCTTCACTTTCACTCGCACCCGCCAAAAGCTCTAATAATTATTCTTCAGAATACATTTTTTTTTACATCTTTACGCACTTAACTATTCACTACCAAAGCAGAAAATATACTGAAGAGAATAGGGAAAATGTCAGGTAAAGAGAAACCGTAAATGTTCATAAAAAAAGGGACGGAGCAGGTACGAGCATTGGCCGAGTAGAAGGAAGCTATTAATGACAAAAATGAATTCCCACGCCCTCTGTCGTCTTTGAAGGACATTGCTACTTCTTTAAATAGTCTACAGATGGCAATAGTCGTAGAACTAATATAGAGGCTAGTAGCAGTCAGGCGCAAAACAAGTCGAACTACTATAGAAGCTCATAGCACACGGGGCACTGCAACCACCCGACTACTATAGAAGCTCATAGCACACGGGGCACTGCAACCGCCCGACTACTATAGAAGCTCATAGCACACGGGGCACTGCAACCGCCCGACTACTATAGAAGCTCATAGCAGCGACAGGATTAAGGAACCAACGTTTCGACCCACTTTGCACGTCTTCATCAGGGCTTAAAGCTCCAAGGGGGGAAGAGTCACTTATGGGAATCAGTGGCCTCTGAGAGTTTTTCCCTTATATCCCATGAACGAGTGAATGGATTTTCATGGTTAGCTTCATATTTCATGCATAACATTTATATATTCATACATAACATCACACTCCTGCAAACACCCATATTGCCTTCTAGGCAGGGTAGGGTGGAAAATAAAATAAAATAAAATAAAAAAGCTTCATATTTAGAGATAGGCTAAAAGAAAAATGGGTGTGAAAAATTTTCCGACTTTTCATTCGCTTTTCCTCTTATATCTTGTGAACCTGTATCAATGTTAAAACAGACTATTTTTGTTATAAGGACAAATAGTATTATTTGTAGAGCATCACAATATATGTATATATAAGGACCTCTCGAAGGACCTCTATCCTCGTCAAAAATATTATTAATATGTAGAGCGTTACAATATATGTATACATAAGGACCTCTCGAAGGACCTCTATCCTCGTCAAAAATATTATTAATTTGTAGAGCATTACAATATATGTATACATATATAGACATGAAAAAATGTCTATCTTTTCCTCTTATATTTCGTGAATGGAGTTTCGCGGTTCAAACGAATATGAAAATTTTTCCGAATTTTCTTATCTCTAAAAGGTCTGAATATTGTTTGAACCGTATAATTCATTCACCTGTTTACGAAATATAAGAGGAAAAGTCAGAAATTTTTTCACACTTGTTTTCCTTTTAGCCTCTTTCTAATGAGACGGGGAATCGTTTGGACTGCGAAAATCCATTAACCCGTTCACATGATATAAGAGGAAAGGCAAATGAAAAGTCAAAAAAATTTCACCTTCCTTTTCCTTTCAGCGTACCTCTATGTAGTCGGAAAATTGTCGCAACTGCGAAATTCCAATCATCCGTTCATGAGATGTTTTGTAAAAAAGTGAACATAAAGCTGGAAAATTTTCACATCTACTTAACTTTTAACCTACCTCCAATTAATTGGCGAAGTGTGGAGGGATCCAAGACAAGGTTTGGTAGCAGATGCTAAAGCCTTGCTGGATGATTGAATGGTGGACTGCAACAGCGCAAGATATTCGTCTGACAGAGACTGCTAGAGGAGGCACAGACTTGCTTTTTTTTTCTAGAGTTGTAATTGCTTCAATAATTATTACAAATTATTTTTTATTAACCATTATAAATAATACTTATTGACACTTCATTAAATATTTAGTCATTAATTATGATTAAAAATTGTACTTAAATAAAGATGGTTAATCAGGGTTGTCTGTATATCGAGGAATTTAAACGCATCCACCACTCTCATTTTGATTAATTCATGTATAATATTTTATTTGCTATTTTCAATTTTAGCACCAGAGATTGCAGAATGAAATTAGTGCTAAAAGTATTTCCCTAAAAGCACTTGAAACATGGAAACGAGTTCAAACTGAAGAATTAGTGGTACTAAATGATTCAAAAAGCCTTTTAGAAAGTGAAGTTTTTAAGCTGAAGAATGACGCTAAGATTCATAATGAAAATGAAGAATCATTATTGCTGAGAATAGGGGTGATTTTTGTTCACATATTTTTTTTTTTTAATGTAAAAGTATAATAAATAAAGAGTTTAATTAATTGTAGTTTAATATTAATTGATTTTATATCCATTCAAAAATAAATTGGAAGGATAATTTTATTTAAAAAAAGTTTTAGTAGATGCTACTCAAAAGTTCATGTTTAAACCAGTATAAATTCAACATACTGTTACTTTATCCTCATTCTAAATATCCTATAAAAACAAAATAAAGTAAAAATGTAATTTTTATTGATTCTAGTATTGCTTTCTCATATAGATTCAATGAAACATTGCTTTGAAAGCAAATATCTAGTGTTTTTTTTGTTGTTTATTTAGGGTTTTGTTTGTATTTATAAGGGTTTTATTTATTAGTATTTTTAATTAAGTTTCTGTGAGTTTTGGAAAAATAAGGATGCATAATGGATGTGCACTGTTTGCTACCTTGGTTTGACAAGGTTCTATCTGCTCTAATCTTCATTTTAAGAAAAACAATTTTGAAAATTTGAAGTGCTAACATTTTTTTTTGTTATTAATGTTTACCTATTTTCTCCTCATTACTTTTTATGATATTAATTTTACTTAAAAAAAATTAATACCATACCTCTGATTTCATATAAAATATGTCGAAGTGTAGTTAGAACATTGTTACACACAAAATGAGTAAAAATGAAAGTGACAAAGGTGTAAGCAAGTATTGCAAATTTGTTTCGGGATATCTAGTTTCACTACAAGAACATTTGAGTTTTCACCCTGGATTTTCAGCACATCAGAGTTGATCTTAGAAAAGACATTGAATTCAAGCTGGTTGTCCTTGCCATGTTTCTGAAAATTTTAAATTCCCCCCTCCCTCCCCTCCAAAAAAAACTTGATTTTTACAACTTGTTAAGATTAGCAGCAGAGTATCAATAGAAGGTGTAGGAATTGTTTTATTTAAATCCAATCAATGTTATTAAAATTCTACTATAAAATTTCTATGTAATCTGAGAATCACCCATATTGATAACTAGTGTGAGATACAACCTTTTCAAACTACACAAAGTTAACAAATTCCTTCAGCTAGAACTTTGTCACATTAATAAAACAGCTATTTCTCAACAGATTGCGTGTAGTGTTAGTTCCTCTTGTGCATTAGATAAAGAAGAGTCAGAATCACTAAAGATCTCAGTTCGGCCAAAAATGTCAATTACAACCTTGTCAAACCAAGGGAGCATATTGTTAGCAAACATAAGAGTCTGTAATGCAATATTTTTATATGTAATAGCTGATATTTTTTTCAGACTAAATTTTATTATTCTATTGTTATTAGGAGCTGCAATCAGAAAAACAAAAGCTTCAAACTGAACTAAATGAAGTAATGATCTTTGAAAAACTAGTAAGTGAAGTTTCTAGAATGTTTTGTAAAATGATTTTTTATTACTTTGTTTTTATCATTATTTATATAATTCGGAGTGAATTTAACTGGTTAAGATACTTATTTTTATTGTTAGTTAATTTAACAATGTCTAATATTCAGTTTTAGTTTTATCTACACCAATTTTGAAATGATGATATGATTGAAATAATAAATTAATGAAAACATTTTGTGTTTTCCAATGTGTGAAGATTTAAAATAAGTAAACTATTAAAATAACTTACTACTTATTTCATCAATCGGTATACTGATTTTTTTTCTGAGAAGCTCTCTTTGCTAAAATTCTATTATATTAAAATTCTTATATGTTAAAATTAACACATACAACTTTGTTCTACAGACCTGTGCTTTATTATTATTACTTACAGTAGTACCTGTAGTTGGGAATTTTTCTGATGCTACATTAAGTCAGTTAATCGTCAACTATTAGAATATAATAGAAAAAAAAAAAACTTTATTCTGGGACACAATACCCCTAAGAATAGCATTTGTCTGTGAATAAATCTATAAATACATATCTAAAATGAATATTAGATACATGTATTTATATTTTGATAATATAATGTATAAATATGTATTTTGATCACATTGTATTTTTTTTTATGTTTGAAAATTATTTGTTACTATTAGTTCTTCTGATTATGTTCTTCTTTTAGAAAATGACGACATCATCTCCGTTTGGGAAATCTCTTTCCCATGAAGACCAATGCTTGGATAAAAGTGAAGAAAACAGAGAATCTGGAATTTCAGTGAGATCGGAGTTAATGGATTCTTTGGTTTGTTACTGATATTTTTGTTTCTGTAACTTAAAAAATTAAAATTAATATGTTTATTTAATTAAGTCAGAAAACTGATGGATCTCAATCTGAGTTCAACAACAATATTTTTGTGAGCAAGAACTTGAGATAGAGAAATTTTAGCTAGCACCATGGAATGGTGTAATAGTCATTGTTATCAGTTTTATTGAATTTCCTGGGCAAATTCAAGTATTCTGTTAATGTTATTAAATTTAAAATGTTTTTGGCACTTTGATACTGGTGATAATATTCATAATTGCTATGGTTCGCCTTAAAAGGCTTAGCTTTCTTTTTTTAAGTAAGTTAAGTATTGGTAATTTTTCTTAATATTTCTCTATTTGCGGAATATGTGGCCTTCATGAAAAACTAAGCAAGCCAAGCTTTTCTGATAAGCATTTCCAAGTTCTGCATCATTCATTAATCTTTATAATGTAGTTCACTTCTTTACTACTTCTTTAAATCATTATTTATCATTACTCAAATTTAAATTGTGAAAACTTGATTCATTTGTCTTAACTATTGTTTTATATTATTCAATTTATCTACTTTTTCATGATCTCTACAGTCTGATTCAGCCTTTAGGATTTGGAATGAAATGGGCTCAGTTTTCCCAAGTTTACTTCAGAACCTGAACAATAAGTCTCAATACTGGTGGGGGAAGAGCTAGTCCGGTATGTGAGCCTTGGGGTCCTTTTTTCATCCTATTTTTGGTCGTTCTTCCAAACGGATAGTATCAAAGAAGAGTATCAAGATTCATTTCTCAGGACCACTACAAAATAAATGTTAACTCACCCAGGTGGGAATTGAACCCACACCCTTCCAGACCAGACACTCTGAGTCTCTTTCCCTAACGTGCTCGGCCATCACGGGCTCGCTCAGATGGTTTACTCTTACTCTCTTACCAGTGTTTGTGCCCCTGCTTCTAGGGTCCTCAATTAAATTGAAGTCTACAGTTTCTCCTCCTTAAAACAACACAAGAGCATGCTCATTTTTCTGTCTCTTGTGCAGCCCAATTGGTCATTGTTTTCCAGATAATCCTAAATTTTCATATTTATCTATATTAAAAGTTTACTATAGATATGATTACAGTACTATTGTTTAATTTATATTCTATTGCTTACATTTTTTTACAGGGGTTTTCTTCCTGTATTAATGAAACATTTCATCTACCTTATTTGAGGTTAGTTGCTTCAGTTCAGTTATGTATTAGTTTTGTTTGTAATATAAATAAAGTTTTTTAATGTAAATAAGTTATGATAATAAATTAAACCTATAATGGTAATGTTTAGCTGTTTTGCTTCATACTTAACTTTTTTTTGGCACATTTTTAAGGGGTTTTCTGCACAAAAAAGATGTTTTTCTTATTTGATTAAATAAAGTAAAATTTGATTTCTGAAATCTTGAATAATCCTTGAAGCACTGCACTATTATTTTTTATGATTTTTAGCACTTTAGTACTGTACAATAAATCCTCTTGTTTTCAGTGTCATAAATACATCTGACGGCATATCATTTACATGTGGTGCTACAGCTATGGACTTACTGAGTGAAAAGTAACTATATTTCTTTTAATATTATGCTTAACACAGCTATTAATTTTGGATTTGAATTTTTTGAAACACCCATTAAATGGCTCAGTTAATAGTTTGATAGTCATAGTGAAGAAGTTGGTTGAGGCATGCTTATGGTGAAAGGAGTAAGACAGAATGGAATGCACCTTTAGAATCCCCACTCATTCTATTCATTTTTCATCAAGATGTCCAATGAAGTTTGCTGATAATACTTTCGAGAAATAATTTTAGAACAGTTTTGTGTAATTTAAAATTATCCATAATATATCTGATCAAATTGATAAAAAAATTTACAAGTTATCCCATTAAACAAAGACGGCCATCTCAAACAAAGTACCAAAGATTCTAGCATTCCATGATAAACTGAGAGACCATTCTTAATTTTTTTAATAGCATTTTTGTGTCTCCTATTAAATGAAGATCTGTAATCTGCCAGAAATAACATAATATAATTTAAAATATGAAATTAAATCTTCTCTCACTGTTTTAGATCTCATAGAATAGAACAAGAGATACAGACTGATCAAATAGAAGAGAGCAGGTAAGCAAATTAATTTTTTATCTTCTTTTTTGTTAACAATGTCAATGATTGAGTGCAGTTACATTTCAGATTGCAGTTAATTGAAAAGGAGATACAGACAGACACAATTCATGAAAAAACAAGGTATTACATCAGTTATAAAAATAATTTTAAATGTTATGAATGATATAGAAATCATTTTTCAAATATTTTAAAATTAAAACTAGTAAATAAAAAAAATCTACCTATTAGGCCAGTACAGCTTCCTCGCTATTTCAATAGGCTACATTAGGAAAAAAAAAATTAATTTTTTAATTGTTTATCTTAACATATTTTGGAAAATTATAAAAAAATAAAGTTCAAAATGTAGTGCACAATCAAATATCCAGTTCAAAAATGGTTTCAGAACCCTTAATTACCTAATATACAATCTCTATATTGGAGAAAACTTCAAAAATTGAAATACGCTAGCAGGATCAAAAATACGATTCAAAATACCTAACCAGAACTCTCGATTACCTAATCCCTATATTGAAGAAAACTTAAAAAATAACAGTAAATCCAAATTTGCATGAGCGATCGAATAACAGATTTAAAATATCTGGTGTTTCCACTCAGACAAATTTTCTTACCATTTCGGCTGAAAGTGTAAAATAAAAATTGTTTGATACATCTTCGCTAAGATTAGTCCAATTAAGATTTTTTTAAAAATATATTAAACTTTTTTGACATTTAAATTATCTTTCAAATGAGTATCTGTAATGTCCAGGAGGTATATGGTTTTCGAGTTATAAAAAAAACTATACTAACGTGAACTGGTTTCCATAGGGGCATCTGCAGAATATATTTATAACATGTGTACATAGTTCAAAATGCTATATCTCTACCAATAAATCCGATTTGGATGATTTGATTTTTTTGTTTGTTTTGTAAGAAATTTAATTACTTTTCAAAAGATTTTAGGAATGTTTAATCAAAATCTTTAGAATCTTTTTGGCACTGCAGTCTCGATTCCTATATCAAAGAAAACTAGTCAAACGAAATGCGCATGCGTGATCAAAAATCTGATGTTAAATTCAGAATTAGTGTCCTTAAAACATATATTCTATAATTATTGGCAAAATTGGACGATCTGCTTTCGAAATATAGTTGTGCCAAGGAAAATACATTTCCACTTGCGCAAGGAAAAGTAATGGATGGAATTTGATAAAATTGATATGGAAGCGTCTATGTTGATTAGAAAGGGAGGGTAGCAACCGAGTTGAGCCGGCCTTATTGGTAGGTATTATTGTTCAGACTTATTGCATTACTAAGCCATGGCTTAGGACTTGATTTAGAGTAAGATCTGCATTAAAGTCAGATAGTTTTATTTTGATTTTATTATTCTTATCATAACGGATTATACAATGAATACTTCTGTGTGTTAGAAATCCATGTTGTTTACCTTTATGCTTACCTGGAGGCTTTAGCTTTGTACACTTTGCTCAAGACTATAATAGTGAAATGCACAATGTTATTTCTACAAGCCCTGTTTTTCTCATTTTGAAGAAAGGAAAGTTAAGTGCTTACTGCCTGTGTGAAGAGAGTTTCTTAATGGTCAAGATATAGTTAGTAAGGTGTAATATTATTTCTTTTTCCTTCATACCCTAAAACTTAAGAATTTCAGAAATTACATTGTTATGTTTTAGAGTTTTTTTTAGGGTTTGTTTTAAACTTGCTAGTGTTCATATAATTAACTTTCATTTATCAGATATTCTTCCTCTGAGTAATTTTATATGTCTTTGTCTTCCATTTTTCCAGTTAGATTTTTCTTGTTTCCTTTCTAGATTCCCTTTCTTTGTCTCTAAATCTTCCCTGGCATCTTTAATTGTATTCATTTGGTTTCTTCTTTTTCTTTAGTCCTCTATGGAGGAACTTCTCTTTACCTCTATGGAGAAAATATCACTGATAATTACATTTGATTAAAATAGAGATCATAATCAATTGCCATTTCCATTAAGAGTGTCCACCATGAAGGTCCGATACCTCTGGATAATATCACCTTAATTCATACCATATCACCTTAATTCTCTACCAGAATGATTTCTCCTTTAACCTCACCCATTGATTTTTTTAAAAATAATCTTCTCTTAGTTATTGGAACTTTGGCCAAAACTGGATTTATGACATTTTCATATTACAACGACATATTAATTTGAAAACTTCAATGGCCCTAAGGAGCAGTTATATCTTCTTATATATTTACCATAATATTTAGTGATTACAATTTTATTTTCAGGGCCCAGAAATTTGAAAAAGAGGTCCAAACAGAACTAATCTATGAAACAAGGTATTTTAATAGTAATAAAACAATAAACTAATTATTTTTCGGCAATAATTTAAAATTTTGGAGTAGATTAAAAATTATAAGGAAGTATTTTTTGAATTTTTTTAAATATTTATAAAATGTTTTATTATTAATATTCTTTTAAAAATAAGAAAGATGGGATGGGGATATTACTATTGAATATGAAATCTGAACCAAAACATCTAATTATTAATTTAATTTAAAATAGGTATATTTAAATTATATTTTATTTTAAAATATCAAAATTTGATGCAGATGCAGACAGAAGTAATCAATAGAAGAAGTTATTGTGGTAGTTTTATGTATCTGTAAATTTTTAGTTTTTGTAGTCATCCTCTTAATTATACAGATAATATTCTTAATTTTTCTCCCATTAATATTATCCTTAAAAATCTACTGCAAGGTTATCTTCTTTTCATTACAGGTTAAACAAAAGTGAAATAGGAGTACAGATAGATTTAATTGAGGAAAAAAGGTATTGTACTTCCAAGTTATTAATTAGAAAAGGTAGGATTAGAAATAGTTGCTGGAATTGGGCATTTTTTAGCTAGTATTGTCATATTTACAATTTTATTTAAATTAGAGATAATATAGAATTTTGTCCTGAAACAAAACTCTGATGTGTTTCAGAAAGAATATATGCAAATGACTAGGTATTTTTACGATTGAAGCAGAAAATGAAGGGTTCGGCTGAAAAACGGTCTATGTTGCATTTTTGCGAAAACTGGTTTTTCACTGAATCGTGTTCTATTTAGCCTTCATTACACGTTCTTAACATAAATTAATAATGGTGCCACTGCCATAAGAGTTTGAGAGTTCAATAAAAAAAAGGTATTAACCTGATTAGAGAAATTTTTTTATTGATCTATAAATTAAAAAAAAAATCTTCATAGACAGTTATTCATCCGAACCCTTCTATTATAAGAGTGCAAGCCATTTTCAAAATATCTTTTAGTTGTTTTTTTGACATAGATATTTGAAATATAATATATGGTTTTCATTGCAGTTTAAAGCGAAACCAAAAGGGAGTACAGACAGATCAAATAAGGGAAAAAAGGTATAGTGACATTCATTTATAAATTTGAGAATGTGCAATAACCTAGAAAGTATTTGCTGACCTTAGCACAACTAAGGGCCACCACATAGTGGAGCAGCATTAAAAACAGCGATTCATGGGAAGAGAAAAACAGCAAAAACAGACACGTCCATTTCATAGAAAGCCCCCACAGTGAGGAAACAAGCAAAGGGACAAATGAGCGCTGCTATGAGGGATGAGAGCGCTGCATTCATAATGTTTGTTTTTGCCGCTGTTATACAGCTGGTTTAGTATATAATAATACTACAAGAAATCATTTATTCTTAATAATTTTTACAATGCATTATTATAAACTATAAACAATTGGAAGATTCCAAAACACAAAGCCTCAAGTCTCTAAAATACCAGCAACCAACAAATCAGTCAACGTTTCGCCTTTTCAGGCATCATCAGGACGCACACCAAAAATCACATCCATGAAGATCAAATACAGCACATCTCACATCAACCATCCAGAAAGACGCATCAAACAGAGACAGCACATCACTCCAAGAAATCCAATCATATACTGAAGGGAAAGGGAGATAATATGACAACAGCTGAGAAGGTTATATTCAAACAGCTTGTCAACAGAAAACAGCAAATACACATAGAAAACAAATAAAAAAGGCATGAACAAAAATATATATACAAATAAATCATAAAAATTAAAGATAAAGTAAAACTAAAAGAAGATGAAAAAAAAAAAAAAAATGTATATATATATATGAAGAATTTTGTGTTAATAGGAAATTCTTTATGTGGGAGAGAAACAACACATGGGGACTAGTGAATATGACGAAAGTGAATAAAACTGGGGTTTAATCGCTGATGTTATCTCTGCTCCACCATGCCGTGGCAACTCTTAGCTCTGTACTGTGAATCACTGCTTGTCGTGCTGCTCCACTTTGCAGTGGGCTTAAGTGTTATCTAAATTAATGTTACAATTTTTATTGTAGAATATTGAAAGTTGAAAAGGGCAACCAGACAGAAGTAATTTGTGAAGCAAGGTATTTGAATTTGTTGCATATGTGGCAAAGAATTTTGGTTGTCATATTCCACCCATCCGCGCAAATCACACATTCCTTTCCTCTTTTTTTGTGGATATTCACCATGTGCTACCTGAAGATTAATAGCCATTATATAGATAATATGAATAAAATAAAAACAAACTAACTTCATTTTAAACTTAAAGATAGTTAACACTCTATGAGATTAAAACAATAAATATATGAATTTAATAAATAAATAGGAATTGTGACATAAATAGTTGATTGATAAATAAGATCATAGAGCAATTCAGATCATTCTTAAAGACTGCTGATGATGACAAAGGAGAACTATAGTTTAACAAAAATTGTAAATTAAAATAATTTTAATTGAAATTTTATATTGTGGCTTGAGGAATAATTATATATCCTTGTAAATAAATCTGTTTATTGTAATTTATCAATTTATTGTATATTGTAAATTATTATATTGTTTTATTATTTAATTTTCATGTTATAACAACAAAATGTTTAAAGCAATGTAATATAAAAATATTGATTTCAGGTCTTAAGATGAGGAGCAATGTCCCGAAACGTTATCTAATGTTTTTAATTTGGAATATAAAACTTACCATTTTGGAAGTATAATAGCCAAAATTTCAAACTAAATTAGAACAACTTCCTACAAAATTTGAAAAATATTAATAATTGAAATAATATATTTATATATTGTTTAATATAGTTATATTCAAATAACATTTCACTTTTAATATATGGTTTTCATTGCAGTTCTAAGCGAAGTCAAATGGGAATACAGACAGATCAGATAACAGAAAAAAGGTATATTTTGGCATTAATTTATAAAGTTGACATTGTGCAATATATTTTAAAGTAGGTGCAAGTCTAAACATTACTTAAGTGTGGAAAGAAATTAATTTTTAAATCTTAACTATTTTATTGCAGAATATTGAAAGTTGAAAAGGAAAGTCAGACAGAACTAATGTGTGATGCAAGGTATTACAATAGTATTTCAGTTATAATAAACTATGTTAGACATGCTAAGAGTTATTAGTTGATAATTTTGAATTCATGATTGATTAATATTTTCCTTATTCTTCTGAGATGTGCACCTCCTAGGTGGATGAGGGCAATCAAGAGCTCTCAGATATCTCTCGCAATAAACAAACATTTCTGTCTGTTGCAGCTTCATTCATCATCAAATAAAAGACCAACAGAGGCCATCATTTTATGTTTCTAGCTACATCGATCGATACATGAAAATTGTTGACCGTATCAATTCTCCATTTAGTAACATTATAAAAACTTATAATTTCTGGTATATTGAGCTCTCCTGTTTCTTCATTGATAATAGCATCGTTGTGAAGGCTGGATATTAGTAAAACATGATTTTTTCTGCACATATGTAACAACTATCGTCTCTTCTTGGAAACCCAAAAGTCTTGGCTTGAACTCTCGTTTTCTGATCATAATAAAGTTTCTGACACAAACAAAGCTGTTTAATTTAAGTGTTATTTCAAAACACATACAAATTCACTATGAATAGTATTATAGTTTACTAATAAAAATTAAGAATTTGAAAAATAATCGTGAAACATAAAAAGTTAAAGCGCACATATTCCTGAGATACTAAACATGTTCTTGCTTCCTGTTTACAGTAGAGAGACCCGGTTAGAACTGAAGTTAGGTGGTATCGAAAGAAGATGATTCTAGGTGTACAACTTTGCTTCCAGCGTTTTTCGTTGGATGGCTGCAGCGGTAGATGGTGATGGAAATAGGTTAGGCCATAAATGTCTAACAGTCAGCTTGGACTTCTGTCAACATAATGGCATCATATTGTATCATAAATTTATTCACGATCAAAGATGTCAGTTTTTGAGCCAAATTCTCGTCATTTGCAGGAAGTTTGGATATTTTGCTTTCATTTGAAGAAAATTGTGGCTGAGGCTTATCGAATGCTCCCAATGCTTATGTTGATGCTGCTCTTAGTGAAAGAACGTGTCGCGAGTGGTTTTCAAGCTTCAAGAGCGGTGACTTTGACATCAAGGACTAGCATAGCGATGGAAGAGAGAAAGTTTTCCAAGATTCGGAATCAGAAGCAATTCTCGATGGAGACTCGTGCCAAACACAAGAAAAATCGGCAGAATCATTAGGAATGACTCAACCATTTGAAATTTGAAGCCAAATGCCTCGAAGCCATGGGAATGATTCAGAAGCAAGAGAATTGCATTCCGTACGAGTTGAAGCCGAGAGATGTTGAATGGCGTTTCTTTACTTGTGAACAGCTGCTTCAAAGACAGAATTGGAAGGGGTTTATACATTGCATTAGAATCGGAAAGGGCTTATACATTGCATTGTGACCGGTGATGAAAACTAGGTCCACTGCAATAATCTCATTTGCAGAAAATATTGGGGAATGCCCAGTTATGCCTTGACGTTGAAGGCCAGAGCGAATATTCATGGTGCCAAGATTATGCTCTGCATTTAGTGGTACTAGCTATGTGGAGTATTTTGAACTGTTGAAACCGAGTGAAACCATCACAGGAGATATGACAAAGTTATCCTCTAGTATGACTATGCTCGGCCACATATCGCAAGACCGATCAAAACATACTTGGAAACGTTGAAATGGACGGTCTTACCCTACCCGCCGTACTCTTCAGATGTTGGTCCTTCCCACTATCATTTGTTTTGATCGATGCCACATGGTCTGGGTGATCAGCATTTCCACTCCTTATGAAGAAGTAAAAAAATGGATAGATTCGCGGATCTCCTCAAAAGAGATGTATCCATTTTTTTCAAGGTGGCGTCCGACGATTGCCAGAAAAATGGAAAAAGTAGTGACTAGCGACGGACAGCATTTTGAATCATAAATATGTAGTTACTTTTAAAGAATAGTCTCAAATGTTAGGGAAAAACGGCGGAAGAAAAGTTGTACACCTAATATAAAAGAGGACGGATTTCTGCTCCTCTTAATATTATAAGAAAAATAAACAAACATTTCGGCTCTGAATGTTTGCCTGTCAGAAGATTATTGTAATAATTGAAGGTAACTAAGTTAGCTTGTATGTATGAAAGGATATTGACACTGCAATTATTTGATTTATTATTAAATGTTTAGTTATTCAAACCTTACAAGGTAATCATTATCATTTTTTGTTAAATATATCTTTTTTGGATTACCAAAAATCTAAAAGAAGGGGTGCCCAAAGGGAGGGTTACAACGTAAAATTTTTTGGAGAGAGGGGCAAAAAGTGAACTTTTTTTGGTTTTTCAGGGGAGAAGAAAAAGAAATAGAAAACCAGTACACCAAAGCTAAAATTATATAAGTGGTGGTCCAAATAAACTAGGACAGAAAATGGAAAAGGTTTTTTGTAGACGAAAATTTTGGGGCATTCTAGTTTTTTGGGTCTCTGAATTTGAATCTGAGGTTTTCTTACTGATATTTTGCCTGGAACTTTGGTTTTCCATCCACATCTTGGAAACTATTGTTTTATTCAAAAAAGACCGTTCTCTACCATATTAAAGTTTACAAAATATTTTACGCTTTATGTCCATAAAATATACCTCCACTATCAACCTTCTAATGGGCTATAACCCGCTGAAAACGGGGTCAAATTCCCAAAAAGTGGCAGAAACGCGATTTAAGCCTCTTCACGTCCAATTTCTAAAATAACTTAACTATCCATGGTTATGTTACTTATGACCATATATGACATTAAACTTCATGGAATATGTATGAAAATACATAAAATTCATATTAACATTTGGAGTATCTGAACAAGCAGAGGCCATCAAATTTATCTTCTTTACCAGTTCCTTGTTGGATGTTAGTAAACAAAAAAAATGTCGACCAGAAAGCGACAATGTTCATTACACTCTCCAATTCACGCAGTTAACAACCAAACTTTTTGTAAGCATATCACCTTCTTACATGCTATAGGTAGCTGTGAGATAATTTTGTCCTCTTCGATCAATATAGATGGATGTTTGTGAAAACATTTTCCAAAAACCTCGATCTCGCTGCAATTTTGAGTATTTTCCAAAAATTACAGGTCTCTTACCAGAGCATAGAATAAACAGGGAAACATTTTCTGGTTTCATTTTATGGACAATGAGGGTATGAACTGCAAAATTCCTTATTTCCATTTTTTCACATTGTGATGTAGGTAAGTAGTTTTGCAGTCACCGGTTGCTGGATGAAGAGAGTTTTGTAACTTGATTTTTAAACGTAAGAAAATAAACTAAGGGATCAGTTTAGACATATTTAGACTCTTCACTTTGTGAGTAATAATAGCCATTGCTATCTCGATTTTAATAAAAAATGGAAATGAAGAGTTTCAGTTCACCCCATCAAGTTTATTTTCATCATTTGTCATTTTTCACATGTTTCTTCATTTTCCCTTTGATTTTAACCACTTATAGACAATGCACATAGGTAATATGTACTTTTCATGTATTTAATGTGTATTTCATTAAGTTTTAAATCATGTATGGTCAAAAGTAGGGTAACTTGAATAGGTTTTTAGAAAACGGACGTAAAGAGTGATAAATCGCTTTCTGTCATTTTTTTATACTTCTTGAGCAAGTTCTAGCGGCTGAACGGTTGATGGTAAAGACATTTTTTATGGACATAAAATGTAGATATTTTTTCTTCTTTAACTTAGTAAAAGGTGGTCTTCTTGTAAAAACGAATAGTATCCAAGATATTGGCAAAAAAATAAATATATATTTACAAAATTTTGAAGTCTTTTGCAACAAAAACAAGGTTCCTGTCAAAGATCTGTCAGCAAAGCTCAGATACCTGTTCAGCAACATAAAAAACTGGAGTGAACCACAATTTACGACTACAACAAAACTTTCCTCTGTTTTTCCACACATTGTATTATAAAATAAAAATGAGAATAATGTTATATGTTCATAACTGATAATAATAAGGGATTCGCATTAAAGAGCAATAGTGGTAAGTTTGTAGGGGAGAGGATGCATCCTCTACTTCATTTATCGACTTTATCAGCTTAATATATGTTTTCATTTCTGATTCGAAAGACAAATCCTTACGGAAGCAAGCATGAAAAGGTATCCAAAATTATATTTAAAATAAAAAGAAAAGTGCATTCAGAAAACCTTATTTATTAAATATGTACTAACTTTTAAAAATAATGATCTCTGGTTAATAAATTATACTATTAATATTGGTAATTAAGGTATCTGATTAATATTCCAATCTAATTAGAGTTGTATCTCAAATTTTTTAATTCTTATGCTGTGTCTTAAATGTATACAATAATTTGTTTTCTCAACCAATTTGAATTATTATTTATGACATGATTATAATTTTTAAAAGTATGTTTTACTTAGGGATTCTCCAGAAAATGTAGGAGTAAATACTTTTCAATGGAGCTGGACGGATAATACACTCGATTGTCTTACACCTACAAAGTATGTTATTTTAATGTTTATTTATATTATATATATATATATTTTTTTTAATACAATATGTTGGCTTTTATTTAATAATGTTGGTTTTTCATTTAGTTACTAATTTATTCCTATTTTACCTAAAATGATTTTTTTTATAGAATGGATATTGACAACTCTCTAGAAGAGTTTCATCGGTCAATTAGCGGTATTGCCCATCATGGAATGACTGTATATGACGGCTGTGAATTAACATGTGACAGTAATGGAAGGTTTGTATTTTTCTTGGTTGTTTTTAATTCAAATTAAATTATTTCTATACTCATCATAATTAATTTTTAAATGTTGTTTGATTTTATAGGTATCTCAATTAGGAGTACAAAAAGATGTCTTCCTCCATTAATATTTTTATTTTCTTTGTAACCGGTTTCTGTTGTTGATATTGATTATTGTTATTTACTTTATTTTGATATTTATCATGGTTTGTTATTTTAGCATGATGAAGGTCTATAGACTGAAACTGGTTGCTAAGAAAATAAAAAAATCTATAAAGGAAGGTAACATCGTTTTATTCTCCGCATCATAGATAGCAAGTAAAGAAATATTAGTTAATTTTGATTATATCAATTATCAATCACTCAATGGTATGGACTGGCTTTTTGAATCTACTACTGAATTTTGCCATCGTCCAGTTAACATTAGTTGTTTTTATACTTTCAAGAATATACGAGTTAATTGTGGCAGTAGTAGTCGTGTCAACAGAGAGAATAAGAGAACAGTCATAAGCAATATTTGTAAATTAGTTCTTCATAAAAAATGGGATTTAAACACTGATATATATATATATATATATATATATATATATATATATATATATATATATATATATATATCAATAGTTTTTCTACTATATCGCAATAGCAGTTCGATATATCAATAACAATATCATAATTTTTAACCTTTAAAAGAAGGGGTAAAGAGTTTACATTGAATTGAAGGTTAGGCAAGGATGTTGTTACAATTTGTTGCATCGATATTTCTGTATGAAAATATTGAAGTTATAGTTTTTGTAATGTAGATATTTCTGTATGGAGATAATTAAGATATAGTTTTTGTAATATCGATATTTCTGTAAGGAGATAGTTAAGATATTATTGTTTTTATAATATCGATATTATCAAGATATCGATATTGTTAGCCAATATCAATATCGATATTTTGCTTTCCACATCTCATCCCTTGAACACAGCTACTAAATATAGTAACCTAAACACACCACACCACAAGTTTTTATGGACATTTATTTTTCAAACCTGCCTTGTAGAATTTTTTTTTTTTTGAAGAATTATCGGTTTTCAATACTCAAATTTTATTACCGGTATATCGAAAAATATATCAGACAAAAATATCGATTTGTCAATATATTTTCAGTATTCCTATGTCTGACCTGCCTTCACTGTATTTTTAATTTTGACAGACTATCCACTGATTGTCACTTATTTAGATTAATCAAGTGTGGATGTATGGAACAAGTTCAAGAAGTTGGTTGGGGGGAGAGGAGGGTACTGTCAGGTTAGATAAACATACTGATAATTATAAACTTATTTTAATGTTTGATGACATTTCTGCTGATAATCTTAATCAGGATGACAACTTAGGACAAAAATTCGGCACTCATAAAAATAATACAACATTTCTAGTTGTTACCCCATTTCTAAATTGTATTGAAACATCTAAATTTATTCATTTTGGTCAAAAATAACACAGCAATTTTATTGAACTGTTATTTATTAACATACCAAAAGTAAAATAATAAGCAATCAACAATAAACAACTGTAAACAAACCACAAAGACTGTACTTACAATTGCGTAATTATATATAACACTATTTACAATCCCACTGTCTATTTCGTATCTCTTTCTTCAATTTTTACTTCTGTTTCACAAAAACTGTTCTGCTGTTCACTTAACTTGGTCCAATTTAGAACCTTCTCCAGAATGTTCTTGAATAATCGATTTAGAACTTTCTCGAATAATCGAGCAGGACAAACTTTATCATCATGTCCATCTTGTTATCAATAATTCTATATAACCACGTCACAATAAGTTTATAATTATTTGAGTGTTTTCCTTTCCTGACTGTATTTCCCCTTTCCCGCCAAATTCTTGAATTATTTTAACAATACATCGATCATTAAAATAAAAAGATTTCTTATAATTACATTTAAAAAAGCATGAAGCACAGTTAGTGAAGGATTTGTCAAATGAAGCAGTTTTTGTGGAAGGAGTATAGAGGTCAGAAGAGCAAGAGCATGTATTACAGTGAGAGTGAATTTTGGATTTAAATTGATGGAGTTGGAGGATATAAGGAGGACGATGAGGTTGGATAATGAAATATCTAAAGAAAGGAAGCAAGCACCTGCTGATGGTCAGCGAATGGTCACTCTTAGTATAGTACTATGAAATGCGAATATCTCTGGAGACCTTGAAAATAAATAAAAAAAAAACAATTCATTAGTCTTTTCAATCTTCATGTTCACCAGAGATCCTATTGTTAAGCAAACAACCAATTCTCGAAATGAGCAAAAATTAGTGATGAGACAATGAGTTGGCAAGTGCATTTAGGAAGGAGGTGATGAGTAGAATAATTTTCTTAAGATAGAGATTAAACAACAGAATATTTGGAATATGGGATCATTCCAGGAAAAGATTTAATTGAGTTTGAGACCAAAGTTTTTAACAGAGGAACTAATTTAAATTATAGAGTTTTCAAAAAATAAGCCATGTAAGGATGGAATAGATTTATGAGGAGGACTTAATCCAATAACATTGACTTTGGTTTAGGGAAAAGGGGTTAGTGCTAGACTATTGCTAGCTAATTCTATCAAGATGTTCTTGCAACTTATTGATAGCAAGTTGAAGTTTGGATAGGTGAAAGGAAGAATATATCTGGCTGTAACAGCATATTGGTATATATAAGTATTTAGCATCACGTAGGCCATGATTGACATTTAGGATACAGTTAAGTGAGTCATTTATATAAATGGAGAATAGAGTAAGAGAAACAAATGAGCCCTATGGAACACCTCATTAAAGAGAAAGAGATTTCAAGAGGAGGTAATTAGTAGTGAAAACAAATTTGCAGCAATTGGATTGATATGATTGAAACCTTTTAAAAACACTGTTGGAACTTGAAAGGTTTTGATTTTTAAATATTTTCCATCTTGTTTGCTAATCATTATTTACAGTGGATTAGGAGTTGTGAAACTGAGGAATGGGCATGGTTGCAATGATGTTGGAAAGTGGAATTATCATCTGAAAATAGGGTGCACCATGCTGCATCTCTTTTTCTCATCAGAGATTTGATTTCCTGCATAACCCATGCCCCATGAGGTCTATGAAGCATAAAGGGATATGGTAATTTAAAATTGTATGTTGGGAAATGGCAAATAATGTACCATGAAGTCTTAGGAATCGGTTCCAGATTAGAGCTTTGACATCAGTTTTAAGGAACTCAAGAGGTAAGCAATTTAGGTTTCTGAAAGAAAGAAGTTTTGGTGTAAAGGCAGGAATAACGATGTAGTTGGAAATTAGGATAAGATCATGAGCAGAAAGGAAATCTACAGAATGCTGAGATGATGATAATACTTTACCTAGGAATCGATAATGAAGAGGTTGAGCCATGTATCATAAAATTGAAGGTGATATGTTGTATTGAGTGTGACTAAAGAAAGATTAAGAGGGAATAATAGTTTGGCGAAGTATGAATGATCAGTGGATTTGGAAGGGGGAGGTAACTGACTACTTTTATGGTTAAAGAAGAGTTAATGTTAAACAATCTGGCCTCAAATGGAACTCTGGAAGTTTGATATACTACCACAAACAGGAGAGGTGAGAATAGAGTGGAAATTTCAACAAAAAAGAACAAAAGAAAATAGCTATGTATACGATGTGGGTAAGACTGTCATTCAGTGCCATAAAAATGCTATTCTCTCAGAGCATCTGCATAGTCAGTAAATTTAACAAATGAATTGACGATCTTCACACCCACAAACATTCACCTGACAGCGATTTTTATTGTTGTTAACAATAAAATTATTTCATATTTATATTTCAATAAGTATTATACTAATTTAACATAAGTTTTGTCACTTTATACTGTGAATGATGAATTTTCATTATATTTTTTATACTAATCAAGTTCGTGTCTGTTTTGAATTATATTATTAGGTACTGTAGAACCAAGCCTTCGAAGGCCCCACTACTGTGACGTACCCCTCCCAACGATCTTTTTTTGTAGAATTGTTCCTATTAGGTTTACTCCCATTGAGTGAGACAAACTTATACAAATAAAAGAGAAATGCCAACATTTGCTGCATAAATTTGACTAGTTCATTTCATTTCTGTTGTACTGTACTGTTGGGACATGTTGTGTTCAAAATGTCGGCGAAAACAAAATAAATTTGTGTGTGCAGTAATGGATCTATTTATGATGGTTTCTGTAGTCTGAATCCCGGAATCTCTTATTGTCTTTTCTAGAGCCATCTTGAATAATATACAAGCATCCTCTTATGGATCCCTCTCCTAGGTAGGAAACTTTCGGAGCGATCATCTTGAAACTAAATGACACATTCAAAACCTCTTTTGTATGCGGTGATGTTGAACTGTCTCAATGCTCCATAGAAACCCTCCTGATCAGCACTATAGTAGGCTGCCTTGAAATCCACAAACAAGTGATGGGTTTTAATGTTCTTCATTGACCAAAATAAAACTCCTATTTATTCAAAATTTAGATTCCCATAGTTCTCATCATTTTGGTCCTCTGTGCCTCGAATGTTGTGCAAGGTCATGGTCACATGTTCAACAGTCTCTGGAACACCGTCACTGTGGCACTGTAGCCCAGACAAATTAAACATGAAAAAGGGCATGTGAGGTTGTGTGTAGAAAAGATCAAGTAGTTCTAATTTTTTTATATTTTGTGAGGACTTAAATCAGTAGTAAGAAATCAAATTTGCAGCTTCTAAAGACCTGTGCGACTGGGTAATAGCCTAAAATTTTGAACCCAATTAAATCATTTAATCACTGTATGTCACTATATATTTTTTGTCACTGTATATTTTTTTCCATTGGCGTTCAAAAATAAATTATTGGCTTGTATTACTTTGAAATATAAAACTTAAACACTGTTAAATAATGGTATCTTTATTTAAAGACTAATTAGTAAATTTTTTTTCTAGACCGACGAGTGCTGCTGCATTAAATGTAGAAAATGATTCAGTATATAGTAGCAGTTCTGACAGAAGGTACAATCTAATCATTAAAAATAAAAATTATTTCTTCTCACTAATAATAAGTTGGATTATTGTTCAGTAGCTAGCCAGACACGAGCAGTTTGGTGATATTTGAAAATAAATGTTTTTTTATGAAGAGGTATGCCACTCTTCATTTCCTATTTATATATTGATAGCTCAGCATGTGTAAAAGCCTTCATGTTACCAGCAACTTTTACTCCATGATTTGCTGTAATATATGGACATTCCTTTGAACAAACGAATGGCCCAGTTTGGATCTAAGCGAGATGATTGTTATCTGAGAAACTTGAAATTGATTTTAAAGAAATAAGTTCTCAAACTAACTTTTTTTACTTATGGGGCAGATATATCTTAGATGAAGTGTCATGTGCATTGTAAACTTAAAAGAAAATAGTAAATTTTGTCAGTTTGAACCTGCTTTATTGACTAAGATGAAATTCTTAATTTGACTTGTTAATATATTTATATGTATGTATTTGTGATGTATGAATAACTTTTGGTGGAATGAAAATTACGTAGTGCAGTTTTTTTGTAATCCATAGCGGATTGTTATGTAGTTAGTCTTATCCCATATAAATGATATCACCTGTCGTGTACCATTTGTAAGTCTTTTTACGACCATTTGCACTGGTTATTATCTCTTTAAAGATCTAATCTTTCCACACCCCTTTTGTCATAATGCTTGTTAAATATTTGATTGAGCCCTAAGAAGACTAAGGGCCGAATTCATAGACTCTACTCAATGTAAGTGAGGAGAATTTCTCAGGTAAGTAGGATGTCACACTAAAGTGGAAAACCTCAAAAAATCAGTATTCTTAGACGAATACTTAAGTGAGTGATGACTAGTGAAGACTTGTGAAGGCTTGTGGCAGAAAATTCAGTGATAAGCATGTGAGCTAATGCTTTTCTGACATAAACATCGTGATCATTACCGAATTTTCCTACAATATTGTCAACAGTGGGTTTGTCCAATTTGTTTGGCCAGTCATCTTTTATTTCTATAGTTTATTTTAATCATAGTGGAAGAAAAAAATTATTTTCACAGGGAAGAAGCACGGCTTAAGACAAACAAAGTTTATGATTTGAGGAAAGGCTTTGGCTGATATAACAAAGGATTTTAATTCCCAATAAACGGTAAGTACAATATTTTGTATTTAACTACAATAGTAATGTAAATGTACCAGTAGTAGACACAGTTCAGAAAATTTTCATTTTTTTTTCTGGCCGTAAGGTTTCTCTAGATACTTTTGCTATTTAAAACTTATCAGGTGATTGTACCAGCTATTCCTCTTTGAATTCATGACAAAATAAATTTTAATTGATGGTAGTTGGTTTATTTTTCTTACTTTTTCTACACATCAAATTTGCACCTGCAGTGGACACTTTGCAAATCACCTCATTGGATTAGTGGTGAACAAACTTTTTAACAATTTTTTCTTGTATTGAAGTCTAATTTTGTATTACTTGAAACACATTAGTTCTCGAGCAACAAAGGCCCAGTTATGTTACACCTTAATCCGGCCTGTGCTTCCTATGGATCGGAGACATGGACAGTGTCTAAGACAGATGAACGGTATGTCTAATCCACGAGAGAAGGATACTCCGATGCATCTATGGTGGAATCCTACATGATCAGGAGTGGCACAGAACAAATGCAGAGGTCTATGCCTTGTATCAGGAGCAAGATATTTTGAAGTATGTTTGTCTGGGAAGACTGAGATGGGCTGGACACCTAGACAGGATGGAAGATGGTGCTATTCACCAGAAAATCCTCTCTGAGGTCATACACAAGACCATACGCAGAGGACGACCAAGATTGCACTGGCAGGATGGGATTGCGCATGACACACGTGCACTTCTTGGAGTCCGGAACTGAAGGATGGCGGTGCTGGACCGGGACACATGGCGAAGACTGTTCCGGGAGGCCTAGACTCAGAAATGAGTTGTTGAGCTGTTGAATAAATGAATGAATGAATGAAAGGGTAAATAAAACACAAAACAAGCTTAGGGTTTTAAAATGAAGAATAAGAAAGGCTGCATCAAATTAAAAGTTAAAACTTCAAAATATGAAAATTTATATTTATAAAATGTACTTTAACCACTACTTCGTCTTCTTTATCAGCTATATTTACTCCTATGTTTGAAGCTGAATCAAAGTTTAGCTGTCTAATTATTAAAATTTAATTACCCAAGTGGCCACTTCTGGACATTTATACCTTTCTACAATTAAAAAAGCAGTGGGAAAACATTAAATTCTGAAGGAAGACTGACAACGATTCCCTAGCGACTGAGAGGTGTGAAGTTACTCTCCCTCCTCCCTCACCCCGTTTTAATGGGATTACATATTTAACAGGAATGAAGCAGTAAAGCAAAGATTAAAAAAGAAGCAGAGCTTGGAGATGCCAGAATATCAAATCAAATCCTTAATAGCTGCATGCAGTTCAAGACAAGGAGGCTGGAGTTAAATTGGAACAGATTTGGAAGTTGTTAAGCTAAAAAAAAAGAGATGATATTTAAAGATTTAATTATAAATTCTATGTTTCAATAAATAACCAATTTTTTATTACTTTTTATATTGAGATAATTGTGTAAGTATATCTTTTATTTTATTGAATTTAATTCTGCATTTTTTTATGAGTAAACAAAAATATAAAATATTTTTTTAAATACAGTGTCTCAATAAAAATATTTTTATTATTGACCTCTTTCATTTTCTATTCAGGGTAAAGATAGTATTTCAATAATGTGATGCCCATCATCAGCTTTCATATTATCCCAAGCATCATTGGCATTGATCCCCATGTTAAAGAGTACTGCACATACAATAATTGTGTAATTAACATTTCTAAGTTCCAGAGCACAAAACAGTTATTGAAATTTTTCAAAACGTTTCAGTTTAACTGTTTTACTAGAACTTGTACAATAAAGTATTAACATAAATGTTAAACAAAAAAGATCCTTCTGATAAAAAGTTTCTTAATAACTTATATCATTAAAAGTTCTGTTAATATAAGTTCTTATTCTAAACTTTTTTTTTTTTTTTTTTATAAAAGTTCTGTTGATAGAAGTTCCAACATTTTAAATGTAAGTTGTCACATACTTATGGGACAAAGCTTGAATAGGATCTTCGGAGGTTGAGGAAAACTTTGGGGGACAGTGATATTGGTAAAAAAATTAAAAAATCTATTAATAAGTATAAACCTAATTAGATAAGCACACAAATAAACAAAAACAGATATAAATAAAATTCGAAATAAAAGAACAAATAGAAAACCAGTTGTTACATTTTTATTTTAAGCTTTGATTTTAATAAAATCACCTACACAATGGTTATTTACAGATATAATGATAAGAAAATCTGTCGAGACAAAATTCCATAACTATTTTCACATTTAATTGGGAACTTTAATAATAATAACTTCTATTATAATCTTACTAAAAAGTATATAACTTTTATAATATAGAACTTGTATATAAAATTCCTGCCTAAAAGTTCTTACGATAAAGTAAGATAACACTAATATTGAAAAATAATAACCTAAAACTTCACTTGAGGGTTCAACCTATCAACCTATGTCACTTGAAAATAAGTGAGAAAACTCACTCACTCCAAGTGTGTTTTATTTCTGAATTGGTTAAGTGGAACTATACTTTGGTCGAGTGAAAAAACTCACTTGAGTACAGTCTTTGAATTCGGCCCTATCTAATGCAGGAGTGTGCAACCTTTTTATAACGCATGCCGCAACCAAAGGTTCTTCATATAGGTGCTGCCTTTTTAAAATATGTTCCTCTTTTGTACAAATCACTTTTTCATCCCAGAAAGAGAACTGCAACATACATACATATATATATTCATATACATATATATATTCATATATATATTCATATACATATATACATATATATATATATATATATATATATATATATATATATATATATATATATATATATATATATATATATATTCATATACATATATATATTCATATACATACATATATACATTCATATATATATATATATATTTTAATAACAAAAAGAATGAAAGATTTTAAAACCTACATGCCGGCCACGTGCAAATTCCGAACCCCCCAGTGCCTTGGGTTGGGCACCCCTGATATAAAGTTTCCACATGATCTAGTGCCATATAAAGCTTGCCCTTTTGATTTTACTTTTTTGTTTGGTTTTTTTGGTTTATTTGTTACATAATTACAGATACCGATTTGTATTTATCTTTCTGATTATTTTATAGCAGTATTTACTTTTTTACTCGTCTGATAGCTTAACTGAGTCAAGCTGAATTAATCCCACAATTTATTCACAGGAACATCTAGCTTAATATGAAATGCAAATTCCTCTGCTCAGCATCTTGATTCATTTTAGTATCTTGAAATATAATAATTACTGGAGCTATGCATTTCAACATTCTCATCAATATTATTCATATTGAATATTGATTTAACTTTCTTTTTATATTGGTTCTGACCTGAGTAACAATGATAACTACTCTCCCTCAAAAAAAATTATAATAAATAAAATAAATCTGTTACTGATATCTTTTGATCATGTCAGATGATCAGATCTGTAAACATGATTTGCTGAAAAAAATCTGCTCATGCATGGTTCAGTTCATTTAAACTAGTTTTATGAAAAATTTAAAACTTGCAAGATTACAGCTATATTTGGTTTTCTGTGATTATAGTTATACATTTTTAGCTCTTTTATTAATTATTATTTTATTTCTATTGCAGTATGCCAACATATGAAATTATTCGTGTACTAAGAAAGCCAAACATGAGTACTCCACGACTAAGGTAATTTTTTGTTATTCAGTGACTATATTTCAAATTAAGAGAAACAAGCATAGCTCAGCAAAGCCTACTGAATTGGTTGTCATCATGTTGGCAATCACAATTATAAAAATAAAATATGCCACCTCAGTTTGAGAAATATGCTTTTAATTTTGTCCATTGTGTGCGAGTTCAAGACATGTTTTTCCAAGTTTGTTAAAGCTAATGAAATCAGGATATGCTAGCACAGAAATGGCACCAGCTTGTTAAAAACTATAGTTATTATTGATTCCTAATCTATTCTATCACAATGTTGATGAAGCAAGCAAGTGTCTCCTTTATTTGTCCAAGACTGGTTATTGATAGAGAATTCAATTGGGAAACCTATCTGATTTATTACCTAGTTGATAATGGCATGCAAAGTTATGGGTCTTCTTCTTCTTCAATGGCACACAACCCATTTTTAGGTCACAACCACGTGTATCAGCCTCTGCCAGTTGTCCCGTTCCTGTGCAGCAACCAACCAGTTTCAATCCCCAAATTGGGTCCCAGTATAATATGCAACTCCATCCTTCCAGCAGAGTTTTGGTCTTCCATGTCTTCTGGTTCCATGCATTACCTCTTTCATGATCTTCCTTGGTATAATTCTTGTGAGCTATATGATCAGCCCATGTTATGCTTGATTCCTTGTACACCTCTTACAGCTCAAGATTGGCTCTTTGTCTCCATACCTGGCCTATGCAGCCTTCCCTAAAATAGATGGAATTACGGATCTAGATTCAAAAGAAATTGGATAAAAGGTAATCAAAATTGAAACAGTTCTGCACCATTATAATTCAGAGTGATAGATCCTAAACATAAATGGGAGCTCTATGTTGGGTCTGATTTTGTAGATTTAGGTTTTGATAGGGTTGATTAGATAATTATGTACAGTAGATAATAATTTTGTTGTCGTTTTTAGTCTTAATTGGAGTTGGTAAGGAGGTTAAACTCCAAATGAAAATAAATTAAGAAACCTTTGTGTTATAATTATTTACTATAAAAATCCTTGTTAGGCCTATTAATCTGGGACGCTGGTTGGAAGTAAGCGTTGTAAAGCTGGAAATGGTTTTTATCTGTTCATTAGACATCAGATAATAGTAACCTAAGTTTACCTTGTTCTAAGTGGTGAGCCAAAGTGGGGAGAGGGGAGAGAAATCTCCAAATTTTCGATTTTTTTTCAATTTTTGGTCTATAACATTTGAAGGACGCACCCTTGCGAAAATAAATAAATATAATAAATTAAAGAACATTAAATTCTGTGTAAAATGAGTATTTCAAATGTTGGATTCGGTGTGACAGAAGAATCAAAATTGAAAATAAAAAAAAATCTGTACCCCAGTACAAAGAAAGGGATCTCACAAGAAACTTTTGGAGAAGTTCTGAAAATGTTTTCTTTTATGTTTTTTAGGGTACTTATTATGAATTTTAACTTTGTTGCCTCGAATTATTTCTGGAAGTATAGAAAAAAATAAATAAATATTTTTTGTGTTATTTTGTTTGCCCATTGTTGGAAACCATACATTATTCGAATAAATTCTAATATTTATTTTATACCAAATTAATGAAGAGTAAATTTCCTATAATTTGGATTATTAAGATTTTATTGTTTAGACGCTGCATTTTGAAGCAAATGCGATTCGAACGTGATTTTCCGGCAGAGTGTCCAAATTAATCCTTAAGCAAGAGCTACTTAGAGGAAAGTTTTGGATAAGTCCTGAAAATTGGTTCATTTATGTTTTTTAGGGTACTGATTACGAATTTCAATTTTCCTGGGATAAAAAAAAATATTTTTATTTTTATTTTTACTTTGAAAACCATTTATTATTAGAATAAATTCAAATATTTATTTTTGTACTAAATTAAATAAGAGTAAATTACCTACAATTTTGATTCAGAGACTGCTCTGTTTTTAAGTGAGCGCAATTCGAAATTATGAGGCGTAATGTCGAAATTAATTGTTTGTATTTTTTTGTTTTATATTTCTGATAAACATTAGAGGTAACAAACTTCAAATTCATAATCAGTGACCTAAATAACATAAATGAGCAAATTTTCAGAACTTCTCCAAACATTCCACTGAGCTGCTTGCTCAAAGGTTAATTTTGACATTCCGTCTTATAATTTCAAATTCCGATCACTTAAAATCAGAGAAGGCAAACAAAAAAAATACTCAGAATCAAAATTGTTGGTGATTTACTCTTCTTTAGTTTAATATAAAACAAATATTTTCGAGTTAGTTTAAAATTATATATTTCTCGAATAATATGTGTTTTTCAAGGCATAAGCGAAAGAAAACAAATTTTTTTTTGTATACTTCTAGGAAATATTCAAGGTAACAAAGTTGAAATTCGTAATCAGTACCTTAAAAAACATAAATGATCAAATTTTCAGAACTTCTCCAAAACTTTCCTCCGAGAGCTCATGCTCAAAGATTAATTTGGACATTCCGTCTCATAATTCCAACTCACGTTCTCTTAAAAAAGGAGTGACCAAACAAAAAAATCTTAATAATCAAAATTGTAGTAAATTTACTCTTCTTTAATTGGTATAAAATAAATATTAAAATTAATTCGAATATTGCCTGGTTTCTAGCTATGGGCAAAAAATATTTAAAATTTTGCTTTTTTTTATATTTCTGGAAAAAATTGAGGCAACAAAGTTAAAATTTGTAATCAGTACCCTAAAAAACATAAAAGAAAAAATTTTCAAGTAAAGAGTACTTAGCTTCTTCAGCTACTGATTACATTATGATTTGGTTTCAAGTAATACTGTGAAATAATTATTCTTTTGTTTACTTAATATCTAAACTAATGCAGGAAAAAATGTATTTAATTACTAATGCTTCTTGAAGAATCAAATAAAAAAAATTATTGCAATGTTTATTGTTGTTTCTTATGTGCATGACATTTTGTTGCTATTATCTCAGTTATTAACATCATTACTATATTTATTAATTATGTTACCAACAGGCGTCATGGTGGCAACTGATTTCGTATCTTCTCTCATTTAAGAAATGTTGAGCTATGTTTTAATTATAATGTTAATTTTAGCCATGTTCTAACTAGCATTTTAATTTTTTAATATATTTTGAAAGGATTAAAAGGATGGAATCAAGGAGGTTGTCATGTTTGGATGTTTATAACAAGCCTGTTACCATTTTTAGACCCAACACTTATCAAAAATTGACGTAAGTTACAGCTGCTTAAATTATCAAATTTCAAAATTCTTTAGTTGAAACAATTTTCATCCTCAAATGTATTAATATTAGTGATCAACACCAATATTTTGATTGCTTATTATCTAATGGGATTCTAATTTATTTGATAAAATGAATCAATTTAGATAAAAAAATAATAGACCAACATTAATCCCATATACATTTATTAATAAAAACTTTATAACATAGTCATTTTATTATATTTAATTTTCAACGTTTTGATCTTTTTTTAAAAAAAATTTTGGCCAGTTTTTAACTATATCCTGTTGTCACCTATGTTCGATTATAAAAGTTATAAATCAACTATTAAAAGCAATATTTTTATTTTAACTGTGCTGAACTTTTATATTTTCTTTTTTTTGGCACATTTGGTTTTGTTCTTTTCTATCGGTCACATGGTATTTCTAAAAAAAATATTTAAAATAATTAATTTACTAAATAAATACTTATGCTTAGGGCAAAATTTATTATATCCACACTTACTAAAATCCGAAAAATATATCTATTGTACCTGTATTTTTTCATTTGTTAATACATTATTTAAAACATAAATATTACCTATTGAGGGCCACACTTGACTAGCAACTATATTAATCTGAGTGTAACAATGTAATAGCGCTCTCTGTACGGACTTATTTTGGTACTATTTTTGTTTGTAAAATATATTATTTCTTCAATTTATTCAGCAATTCTGCATTAGTAATATTGATATTTCGAGAATCTGTCTTAAAATCTATTGTATTCTCCAAATTTTCTGTTATTGTAATGGCCTCTAATAATTTTCTTCTGAAAATATTTTTTCCTTTGTAAAGAATTTTAAAATCGTCAGACTCAACCTTGATATTTTTCTGCATGATGCTAAAATTATATTTTGGATTATTTTTATTTTACAATCATTAGTATGTTGATAAATTCTATCCTTTATATGTTGGCCGCTTTCTCCATATTATTTCCCAGGGCAGTCTAAGCAGTTAATTTTATATACTACTTTTGCAGTTTTATTTTCTTCTATTTTATCTTTCATGTTGCTTTGTGGATTTGCTATTTTATTTGTTGTTTTATACCTGAATTTATATTATAATATGTCATAATTTTTAAACACTATTTAAAAAAAAAAAAACTGTACCACTACAACCAATGAAGGTTCTTGGATTCAATACTTGGCGAAGACTGTACTGTTTCTAAGCCAACGGTTGTGCTAGGAGGGGATTCGGCCGAGATAACGCTCAACTGCCAAGTTTTTCTCCCAATTAAGAGTGCCCACCCACTTCATGATCCATGCTGATAACAGAATAAATAATTATCTGCCACAGCCATTCTCCAATCCGGGACCTAGAGATTAGTAGCACAGTGCCCTAGCTACTCCCTAATGCCTGAGCTACCCCACTCTCTAAATGTAAACTATGGAACAATTTATTTATGTATGTACATTTTCTATATTTTACCACATTAATATTTGTTGTTATAATATTTTTATTTCCTTCTACTTTATTTAAATTTTTATCCATATTTATAACAGAATTCCAAGTTTTTCTTATTTTATTTAATGGGTATAAATTATCTAGAAATAATTTATGTATTCTGGTTTTTATTATTTTAATTTTTGGTTTATTTGTTATTTTTAATGCTTTATTTATAACATTATTTATAAGTCCATCCCTTCTTGTTCATTCTGTAGTTTGTCCCTCATCCTTCCTGTTTATTTTCGTGTGTAGAAATCTCTTTGCATTATTATTTTCTGTAGTATTATATTAGTATTTTATTTTGTTATAATTATTCAGACTTAAAAAATGATTCTGTTTATTCTTTTTCTATTATGCATAAAATGTCATCCACATATTTCAAACATAACTTTAGTTTTATATTTGAATCTTTAATTATATCTTATAATAATCTATTCATAAATATTCCTGATAGGTTTACTGACAAAACTCCACCTATTTGCATTACACTAAAGAAGTTCTTTGACAAAGATCTTTCATAAAACAAGTTGGACAAAAAATATGACAGTGTAATACCTCAACTTTGATAAAAAACATTTTTGTAAAAGTTCTGTTATCATAGTTAGGCTCTTCCTGCTTTTTTTTTTTTTTTTTATAAAAGATTTTCTGGGGTAGTTATTTCCAAGTAATGTTGGTGCCTAAATCAAAGGAAATTTGTTGCTTGTGTGCATTAAGTATAAACTATCCTCATTTTTCCTGGTGTGATGAATTCCTAAATATCTCAATTAAACGCTTCTTAAATGTGTTATGAAATCTTTTATGCTGTATTTTTAAAAGTATTACATGTATCGATTATTATTTTCTAAAGTGTAGGTATATCTAATTTAGGGGTGGCAAAAAGCCAGTCTTTTTTCTTCTTGAGTACAATCTCTATAATTTGTATCCTGCTTACAAATTCTTGGACTGACTAAAGAAATTAAAAATTCAAAATCATCTAGTGACGTACAACAAAATTTTTTGAATAATCCACTCATATCACGTATTCTTAGGTTATGCAGAAGTTGTAAGGAATTTCTGGTTTTTGAAAAATTGGATATCCAAGCATTGAGTTTTCTCTTACTCCTTTGAATATTTTGTTTTTGAATCAAAACAGTCATAAGTAAAAGTATGGTAGCAGTAAGTTTTTTCTCCGGTTTCATTTATTTTCTAGTCAAATGATGACAAATGTTTACAAATGATTGATCATTGAAGACTATATGAAAAATCAGAGCCGAATTTAAAGTTTGGATGCTCCTAGGTCCAAGAATTTTTTTCTTCCCCACCCTTCACATCGGAAGAAGGGCTGAGCCGTACGGCAGTTTTTTCAAGTAAATAATCTTTATGGGACAATTTTTATTGAATAGCATAATAATATCACTTATGAAAATAATTTGAGAAATGTTGGACTCGACTAACCAGTGGCCTTCATCAGGCCTGAGTCATTCCATGTTATACGTCACTGTCCAACCTTACTATAGCTCATAGCAAAACTGCAGGCAATTTCAATCAACAATGATTACGTATAACCAATAAACTGTATAAAAGAAAATTGCTTAAATAAAGAGTTTCTTTTTCTTAACTCATTCTTTGTTATTTAACCCTCCTAATACCAAGTTGGGTCCAAGCGGACCCCACAATGTCAAAAGTTGACATCCGTTATAACGGGGTTTATTGCCTTGAAATTTCAAGGTATTTATGGGCAAAAGGTATTTATATAAGGTATCAGTAAGCATCAGCAGAGGGAGAAGAAATGCTTAAAAGCATTAAGAGGGAGAAAAAAATTATATACCATAAAAAGTCTACAGCAATTAAAAATGTCATTTGATCGGGATCCGTCTGGTGTATACCTTTTATTCTGGAGTTATGCTGAAATGCATTTTGTGGCGCTGCATCCCAATTTGAGACTTGGGCCTGGTCCAGCATCGACAGCCAATTTTCTTGATCAAGTGCTGCTGCCTTAGGATATCGGGTATCAAGTAGAATCCTGGCATCAGTACTGAGTGAGTTCTCCCAACTAAGCTTTGGATGACCAACTCCCCTGGTTCCATATATTCGCTCATTAAATACCTTCCGTTGCATTTCTTCTAGATTCATTCTAGTTGCACAAGTTTAGGAGGAATGTTGTATCTCTAACATTGCTATATGTGCCTCCTGACGATTTATGAAGTCATAGGCTGTTGGGAATCTAAGAACATCTGGTACTCAGTCTTCTCTAGTAGCATCCGGAGGGTTAAGATCTGGTCGTAGGTTAACTTTCCTCTTCGGAACCCAGCTTGGTATCTTCTGATTTCCTTTTCAATCAGAGGTAGCAGTCTTCTATATAAGATGGTAGAAAGGATTTTATATGCTCATGGAAGTAGAGATATGCCTCAGTAGTTGCAACAGTCCAGTACAGCACCTTTTTTTTATATATAGGGCACATTATGGTTTTCTTCTATTCAGCTGGCAGTCTTTCGTCCTTCCATATTTCAATCTCTATTTCCTATAGTCGCTTAGTCAATTCACTACCACAATGCTTTATGAACTCTGCAGGAATTTCTACGAAACCAGGCGCTTAATGATTTTTTAATTTTTCAATAGCTTCCTGTACTTTTCTTCATCTGGAGGTTCAATGAAGTCTTAATCGCTAGTTGCTGCCTGTGTACCCATTTCGCTATTGAGAAGACATCTAACATAATCAGCCCATCTGCCTTTAATCTCCTGCTGGTTAGGTATTAGGCTTCTGTTTTCTCTTTTACAGGCTTGGCTGTGAGACTTAAAAGGCCAGTACTCTCTTTGAAAAAAATCTCTGTTATTCTTTTCACCAAAAGACTGATCGATCTCCTCTAGTAATTTATTTATTTATGAGGGTAAACTTTTCTTTCCTTCTGGCTTGTCTATATTCCTCCAGGGATCTACGTTTGTAACTTCTTTGCACCACAGTCTTATAAACCTTATGCTTTCTCTCCATGAATACTTGGCATTTCTCATCAAACCACCCTTTTCTTCTATCAGGTTTCTTTATTCTGAGAATATCTTTCACAGTCACAGACGGTGATTCCAAGTGTTATCAATATTTTTATTGACATCAATCTCTCTGATCTTTACATCCAAAGTACAGGGGAATTTCTGGCTTATTTCTGTCTCCTTTAGTTTTCTAATGTCATATCTAGTTGTTCCTCTCACATGCTGGGTTTTAATGCTTGAAAGCCTACTTCTTGTTTTACCAACAATGAGATAGTGGTCTGAATCAGCATTTGCCCCTCGATATGCTCTTTCTTCCAGTAGGGAAGATCTATGTCTCGCACTTATGAGCATATGGTCTATCTGGGATGTTATTTGTCCATCGGATCCGCTATGTACCCATGTGAATTGATTTATGGGGAAAACATATACCTCCAACAATTAGGTCCTTCAATGTTGCAAAATCAGCAGGCCGTTTTCTAATCTGTTTGCAGACTTCATGCAGACTAAATTGAATAATACTAGGTTGTTACAAAAGTTCTTATGTATGAGCATAACCCTTAATTCCAACTCTGATAATTATTCTATAAGAATGTTTTTGTTTCTAATATTTATGT
Organism: Rhaphigaster nebulosa; assembly: GCA_948150685.1. NCBI lineage: Eukaryota > Metazoa > Arthropoda > Insecta > Hemiptera > Pentatomidae > Rhaphigaster > Rhaphigaster nebulosa. The sequence continues at coordinate 54,030,855 of OX411306.1, read as the reverse complement.
CAATGTTTACTTTTACTAATCCTTTAATTCTTTGTGGCTTGAGTTGGCTTTGTGGGGTCATTTACATTTTTAAAACACACGTGCAATGTCAAAAGAAAAAATTGTGATTTGTGTTCTTTTGAGACAATACTGGAAAAAAGGTTTAAGCGCAAAAACAGCTGCCGAAGAAATTTGTGCCACATAAGGAGAGTTAATTATCCATCGAAATACTGTCACAAAACCCAGATCAGGTCGCCTATTGGTAACTGATGATTACGTTCTTGAATGTGTGAACCAGGATCCACATGCAACTACTCGTTGGTTTATCGGCCGCTGTAGAGACTCAAACATTTACTGTCAATAGACAGAGTTTAGACAGTTTTGAGTGAAAACTACCTCGCGTTGGTCAACAGAGACCAAGCTATTTTGGAACACGACAATGCCCATGCACATTGTTTTCGTTTGACTTAGGAAAAATTATCGGAACTTTAAGAAGTAAACATTTTACCTCATCCTGCGTATAGCCCAGATATTTCACCATCAGATTATGGTTTGTTAAGATCAATGGCTCATTTTTTAAAAGGTCGGATCTTTGATAATTACGAGAACGTAAAAATTAGATATGAAGAGTTCTTTGCCTCAAAACCAAAGGAGTGGTACTGACATCAAATCCAATTACTGGCTGAAAGATGAATGGAAACAGTTGAGAACAATGAACTTAACTTTGAAGATTAGTATTCAATAATGTTTAAAATTTGTAATCAGAGATGAAAACTATATTAATGCACCAGGACCTAGTAGTAGGTTGATAGATCCTTTCCTTACCAACATCCGCATTTCGATCATCGACTTCTATCTTTGCATTGTTACGAGGACAGGACATTCATTGTAGCTTCTTTCTATCTGGTCATAAATTTCATCTTTAAGCTCATCTTCTGATACCTCAGTTGGGGCATGAACACATATCAAGCTATAGTTATGGAACTTCCCTTTTACCTGCAATCTTTATAGCGTAGGGCTAATTAATTGGTTTAAAGCCTATAACAAGTTGTTACAGTTTCCTCCCAAGAAGGAGTCCGGTACCAAAAGTGTGGAGGTGGTCTTCGCAGCTCTATTAGATGGTATAAGATCCTTTCTTGAGGGTACTCTGCCCTGTCCACCTGATTTTCTGGATGGCAGTTGTGACTATTGAGTAGCTGACAAGAGTATTCAGAAGTACTCGGAGTGTTCCAGGTCTGTAAAGTGATAAAATATTCCATGAGGAAAGTGTGATGTCTGTTTGACATTTGCTATGTTGTTTCCTGATTTTCCATTCCAGCTAATCTTTGAGTTGTTCTCTGAATAGATGAGATTTAGGGAAAGTAGGCATATTAGACCTATATCCCCAGAATCAGGTGGAGTGGCTGCCTCCTAAATTTCTTTTTGTTACCATCTTTTATTACTGTTATTGGTACTTTCACTATATTCGTTGTTATCTCATTTTCTCTTAATCCTGGTGATAGTCTAAAACTTGGGCCGAAACATCACTACACAATAACAAATAAGTTCCACTTATTAATGTGTTCTTCATTGACTACCATTCACGACCAACTTCTTAAAATTGCATCTATGGTGAACTATACCCACACCAATAATTTAATTTATGTTGTTCCTATCTATAGTAAAATTTGTTTATTATTATTGCTTCCAAGCACCATTTTTTTAAAAAGTTTATATGATATAAATAATTTAATTCTTGTTATCCTTCTTGTTAGACTGATCAATTATAAATAAAAATGTTTAATAGGTTCAGCCAAAAAATATCAACCCTATTTGCAGGAATTGTTTCCATCCTGTCGCCTGGTGTAAGGTATGTTTTAAAATATAAATATATTTTTAATTCAAATCTTGTTTCAATCAAGGAGAGGAAGGTTCAGGTGGCATTAGAAAAACAAAAATTAAAAAAAATGCCAAAATTTCGGTATTCATTAAATATTTTTTACTATTTTCTGTGTTAATTTTTATAGGTCTTTTATTGAACAGGTACACCAGTTACTTTTCAGTAACTACAGTGATAGTCACCAAATATCATATGATAAATAACTTATAAGTATAGGTTATTGAAAAAATTATTTTATTTACAAATTATAAAACAAGAAACATTTATAATAAACAGTATTATAGGACTCTGGAGGCCAAAATTCCAACATGTCCTGAAATATTATTTTAAAAAGACCAACATTGAAGTATTTATAAAAATTTAAATATCGAAAGGTATTCTACGAGGAATACCTTTTGATATTTAAAACAATCGAGCTCTTCTTTCATCTTTTAATTTTTCATATTGCTTGAAGAACTTCATTTTTCTGACTTACGGCTATATTTATATTTTATATTTATAAACATATGAGTTATATTTATAAACATATGATCACTGAATCTCATATTAACAGTTACTAACGATCACTGCAGTTGCTGAAAATTACAAATTCTATGAAAGACCCATCTTGACCACTTGCTTTACTGTCTTCTCATGGTAGTTCTTCTTCAGTCAGACCAAATGGATGGATTACTGTGGGGACCAGTATACAGCAACAATGACTTATTAAGAAACCATAACAAAGATTAACGACTAAGATTCCAAAGTCATCGCTGCTTAAGAGCAGTCCTCACAGCACAAAATGCATTCACCCTCAATAAGGCCTAAAATCTGGGCCAAAAAGTCTGTGTTCTTTAAATAGTTCTTATTATTTTTTGTGTTAATCTTGACCCTCACCCTGACCAACTTCTCCTTGAATTACAAGTAAGACCAACTTCTCCTTGAATTATAAGTAAGACCAACTTCTCCTTGAATTATAAGTAAGACCAACTTCTCCTTGAATTATCAGCAAGACCAACTTCTCTTTAATTTAATATTTAAGTATTATAATACTGAATTATGTTATTTGAAATCATACCTCAAAAAGTATAAGGTAAGAGCTTGAAAGTAAGCTTCAATTAAAAATTCTTCTGATTCTAAACAGGAATATTGTCTTAGTGTATTATTATTTTTTTTTAATTACAACTTAAACAATTTCATATTTGATAAAATAATTAGGTAAGATTTAAAAAAAAAAAAATACTGCGGCTATGACAAACATTGATAAAAAAATTTGTCAGTATAAAAAAAAATACTAAAACTACTCAGATTACCTATAAATACAAATTGAAGGATGAATTGAAAAATACATTTTGGGATTGTTGAGTTAAAAGGATATTAGTGAATATAAAATGCCTAATTCTGATGCCAATGAATTCATTTTTATAATACTTTAGATTAATGCCATTGGTACAAGAATTTTCGAAGCATTGTATTTTTTAATTTCAAATAGAGAAATTAAACAATCTTTCATTATTTAAATTTTTATGAATAAGCAGTTCTTTAGAATATCTCCAAAACTTTTCACCGAGACCTCTTTCTGGTACCTAGTTGTTTGGACTATATTCTTTTCAAGTTCGTTGTAACTAACAAGGGAAGTGCAGGATGTGTCCATCGCTGATTTTTATCGAAATTTATTGGGCGATTCTAGATTGAAAAAAAATATATATATATATTTTTCTTCTGAGGCCCATTGGACAAAATGGAAGTATATAGGTCAACTTTTTTTCAATGTAGAATCACCCAAAATTTTTTTATCGAAATCAGCACGGACACATCGTGCACTCCCCTTGTATGTTATTTCCCACTAGGGGTCCCATTGTAGTTCGCAGTTCGTATTAACAGAATTATTTCATTAAAACAAAGGTGCTATGGGAAAATCCATGCATATTTCTAGGGAATTCGATTTTGGTTTGCTTTAGTGCAGAGGTAGTTGTATCTGAGTTCATAGGAATGAGGGTTTACTATAGCAGGCTGTTTGGACATACTACTAAATGCAGATTTTTACTAGACCAGTTGTCGGGAAGTTCGAGAAAGGATACAATTTGGGGAACTAGCGGTGGGTAACAACCTCAAACAATGCTATCATACTTTCTTACTGTCTGGTCATGTTTGGAAGTGAAATAGGTTTTCCTTATAGCGTATGGGACTTTCCTGCAAAGTTTTGTGGTTTTGGGATGAACATTGATGCTTGACTCAAATGCGGAGTTCTGGAGATGGCTTAGCATGTCGTTTTGAATTGTATCCTCTTCGAGGGATTTGCAAACTTTATAGGTACTGAGGGCCAAACTGCTGATGGAAACCGGCCTCTTATGTCTTCAGGGGGATTAATTTATCTTCGCTAGTCACTGAAGAAAGCTAATTAGGGATTGATAAATTATTTGCCACTTCTATAATTTTGTTTTTATTGAAAACTAGTTTCAAATGTTATACATTCATTCATCTTCAGTTCTAAAAACACACAAAAATTCAAAAATAAGCAATTCAAAATACAATTTGTTATTATAAATATTAAATTAAATGTAATATAAATAAATATAAATTTATAACATATAAAAATATAAGTATAAAAATATAACATTTTAAATTAGTTTTCAATAAAAACAAAATTATAGAAGTGGCAAATAATTTATCAATCCCTAATTAGATTGATCCTTCTGTACTATCATGCGTACTTGAACTGACTGAAGAAAACTACCCATACAGGTAGAAAACAATAGGAGATTCTCCCAATTTCAATAAGAAGTATAACTCTTCCTGATTTACCACTGTACAGAGGGAGCACAGAAGAAGTTGGAGGCTATCTTGGAGATGAGGACTGGAATTAAAATTCATAGCATAAGGAACTGATGCAAGCATGCTTCACTGCATTATTTAATGGAGAACGTTAAGATACACATAACCAGCATAATATACAAATGTTGCTGACGCTAATATTGCCGAAAGTCAGAGAATGGTGATGTAATAAAAAACAATTTGACCATTTGTGAAATATTTCATCATATTAAGTTCCAATGTCAGTCACCTAACCCAATTTTGGACAAAAATCAGTTAAGTAGCGAGCTCTATTTGTTTTTTCATGCCCTGACCCTAACGAGCTACGAATGCCAGAATACTGGTTTGAGGTTGAAATGTGCTAAGAATAATAAGAAAAGAAGGTCATTAGCAACGACTAGACAGCTTTCTGTACTTCTTGTTATGTTGGGAGAATTGAGTTAGGCACTGTTATAACTTATATTATGATATATGTGCAAGGAGATTTGACACTTAGCAAAGATTAGGCAGATTAAATGGAATATCATGAGCATTATGTCAAGGCCCAAGATGAAGGTGCAATCTAATATCTTAGGAAAATAAGGAGGTATACTAACAATTAAATATGATGATGTATCTCACTTACTTACTTACTTCGTTGGCTTCTACAACCCGGGGTGGGTCTTGGCCTCCTCTAAGAGCCTCCGCCATCCAGCTCGGTCTCTCGCCGCCACCTTCCAGTTCTGTTGGTGAATTATTGTCCTCGCATTAGCGACCACACCATTGATCCATCTCAACCTGGGTCTCTTTTCCTGGTTCGGTCCAGCACCCCTTCCATAACCTTTCTTGGTATTCTGTGCCCATGCACCGTTCTTCCATGTGCCCTGCCCAGCTGTCTGCCCACCTTGATGAACTGCACTATGTTGATATCTCTGTACAAGCTGTAGAGTTCCTGGTTCTTCCTTCTTCTCCAAGCTTCGTCCTCTCTAACAGGTCTGTATATTCTTCTTAGTATTTTTCTTTCAAAAATTAGCAGACCCTTCTCATCTGCCTTGGTTAAGAGTCCAGGCTTGGGAAACGTAGGTAAGAATTGGCCTTATCAGGGTCTTATACAGTTGTGCCTTTGTTCCTCTGGTTAGCAGGCAGCTCTTCATTTGTCTTGTAAGACCAAAGTAGCACCAGTTGGCTGCCGTGATCTGCCGACTAATTTTGAGGGACATGCTGTTAGAGGAGGTGACAAGCGTTCCCGAATACATGAAATTTGGGACCCTTTCGAAGGAGAAATTTCCTATTGTGAGAGCTGAGGCGTTCACTTGGTTATTTGTTATCATTCATCAGCAAGTATTTGGTTTTGGTCTCGTTAACCTCTAGACCAAGATTCAACGCAGCCGACCGAAAAGAAAGGCGCTCTCCATAGCCTTCCTTGACCTCGCCACTATGTCCACATCGTCTGCGAAGGCCAACAGTTGGACTCTTTGATGAATGATGGTTCCCAAGATCTGTATGCCTGAATCTCAATTTGCCTTCTCCGGGACCATTATGAACAGCAGGCAAGCCAATCCATCACCTTGGCATAGAACTTTTCCTGTCCGAATCTCTCTTGAATAATCTCCTTGAACTCTGACCGAACTGCAGATTCCTTCCATGGTCAACTTAACCAGTCTGGTCAGCTTTTGAGGGATCCCAGGTCAACGATAGCTTCATAAAGTTTCGATCGGTTGATACTGTCATATGCATTCCTGAAATCCAGGAATAAATTGGTGGTTGGCAATCTGTGCTCGATTCCTTTCTCCATTATCATTCTCAAAGTGAATACTTGGTCAGTAGTGGACCTTACCTTCCTGATGCCTTTCTGATACTCCCCAACCATTCGCTCAGCATAGGGGCATAATCTGTCGTGTAGAATAACAGAAAGCACTTAGTATGCGCTAGGGAGGAATGAAATCCCGCGATAATTTGAACATATTGTGCGGTTCCCTTTTTGTGGATTGGACATATTGTCCCCTTTTTCCACTCCCCTGGCAGCTCCTCATCGTTCAATATTCGGAGAATCAGATTTTACAGCTCCTTATGTAGTTCTTCCCCGCCATACTTAAGAAGCTCTGCAGATATCTCATCAGGTCCTGGGCTCTTATAATTTTTCAACCGGCCAACAGCTTCAATCACCTTTTCTGGATCTGGGGGAGCTTCAAGATTATTTTATCCCCTTTCCTCTCCGGTCTGTCTTCCTTCCTCTAAAGCTGTTCCATTTCCCTCATTTAGAAGTGCTTCGAAATGACTGGCCCATATTTCCAGGATCTCTTCTTTCTTGTTTAGGAGCGTCCCGTCTTCATCCTTGCAAGCAATGCTTTTCGGTTGGAAGGCTGATTTCTCTTGGTTGACCCTATGAAAAAACAGCTGGCTTTCATGTGCATTCCTCACTTCCTCAATCTTCTCCAGTTTCATCCTCTCCCAAGTCTTTTTCATTCTTCGGTGCTCTCTCTTTTCCATCTTCTGTATTCCTCCGTTGTCTGCCTGGTACCATTTTTCTATATGCTTAATTTTTTGTTCCTGTGACCTCCCGGGATTCTTTGTCTAACCATCCTTCCCTAGTTTGTCTCTTCTTCTCTCCCACCACATCTTTGGCTACTTTCTTAATTGCTTCCTTTAGGGCTAACCATTCCTCATCAACACTATTCCTTTCCCCAACAACCGATATGTCTGGCTTACCTCATCCCTGACTTTTTCCTGTTATCTCAGACGCACCTCCGAAACCTTGAGCTTGTCAGTGTCCATCCTTCTGCTTCTCTCTTCTTGCCTCATGGCTACTGGAGATCCTTTCCCTAATCTTGGATATCACCAAGAAGTGATCTGAGTCCATATTAGCGTCCAGGAAGGTCCGGCTACTCATCAGGTTAGACTTGTGCTGGGATGAGATTAAGAGATGGTCTATTTGATTAAAAGCATGCCCGTCAGGAGACGATGTTTGTCTATGAATCTTCTTCCCAGGAAAGATTGTGCTTCCAATGGTCAGATTCCGAGAGACAGCAAAATAGATGAGTCGTTGGCCATCATCATTGCTCTCATCGTATCTTCCTATGGTGGGGCGGAATATCTCTTCCCAGCCAACCTTAGCATTAAAGTCCCACATCAGTATTTTAATATCGCTCCGCGGGCACAAATCCACCTGTCTTTCAAGTGCCTCATAGAATTCTTCTTTATCCTCTTCACTGGCATCCTCCGTTGGTGCATGACAGCTGAAGATGCTAAAGTTGTAGAATCGACCTTTAACAAGTATGCGACAAAGCCTAGGACTCACTGGAACAAAGCCGATGATATTCCTCCTCATGTGTCCTTTCACAATGAATCCCATCCCCAATGTGTGGATGTTGTGACAGCAGTAATAGATGGTGTGAAAACGTTTTTCGAGGATTCCTGTGCCTGTCCATCTAACTTCCTGAAGTGCGGTGATGTCAAGTTTGTAACTGTTTATATAACATTAAAATATTCCAATGGACGATGTTATGTCCTTGGTCCGGTTTCCGGGTTTGTTACCAATCAGTCCGGCATTATCTCTGAGAGATTTCATAATTATTGAGTTTAGGGGGAGCAGGTTATTAGCCCACAGCCGTAGGGGCTGCCTCCTCTGAGCTCTCTGGGAGACTACCTAGGGGAGGTGACCCTATGTTGAGTACTGTTGTTGATCTTAGTATGTAATGTGGGGGTGAGTTTTGTGCGTTGTACTCTGTGTATTGTGTGAGCGTCAGTGTACTGACGCTCTGTACTGAGGCCGCTACCTACCTACGCCTGATGTATCTCACACTTGGTATGAATCATTTCAGTGGCTTTGTTAAGGCATGGGAATTGACGATTTTATTTACTTTGGATATCTGTATTATTTCTTTCCTAATGAGCTGAGAGGTGTTAAAATCTTAATTTAAAATAATAATAAATATACCTTCAAGGATCACCTCTTCCTTTTATTTTATTTAGAATTTAAGAGTTTTCTTAGTTATAATTAACTTTGGTTTTTTCAAATAGATTTTTTTTATTAATCTGACATATTGATTATCTTTTAGTAAAGTTATTTTGATATGTAATTCAAATCATTCAATTTAGTTTAGTTACTTGTCTTAGTAAAGATTAGATATAAATATTTTCTTATTAATGCATATATGTGTAATGACTATATTGACTTAATGACTATATTGTTTATATTCTCGCTATTTTACTCACTGTCAAATGTAAATGAAGGAATACAAACATGATTTCACTGTTGCAATGTTTTAGACTTTCTGAGGAAGGATCCTTTAATTCCATCGGCAGTAGCCGACTTACTGACAGAAGATCCAAAAGTAACATTTGGTAGTTTAGTTTATTTTATGAATTTTTGTTTATGTTGGTAATGTTTTTCATCTGTTCTTTATATTCTCAAATGAAATATAGGGAAATAACTTCCTTAATTGACTTTAAGTGTAAGGCCATCTTTAGCCATCAAATAATCTAGCAATTGACAATTGAAATATTTTTCCCTCCCCCCATTGAAATTTTCAATTGCATGAATTTTTATTTTGTTTTTATATTTATATTCAATTTTAATTTCAGTTGTTAAAATTTAAGATATCACCATGCGTATTAGTAGTTACCTGTTCATAATTTATAGTTTTCATTTTATTCTTGATATTATATGATATATTTACTTGTACTAAAATACTTTTTACATTGTTTTACCTACTTACTATCATTGTAAATAGTAATAATTGTTGTTTTTCAATTAGGTCGTTGAGCATAATACAAAGGTTGTACATGATCATTTAAAAAATATTTTTGATAAAAAATATTTTTGACTTTTTTAATTTCTGAGTAATTATAATCTACAATAAATTTCATAATTATTTATTTACACAAGGATATTACTGCATTATTATTATTAAGTGTTTCATTCAAATTTATAAATCTTTAATTATCTTATTTTTTAAATGATACCTTAAATAACTTTTTGTAAACATATTTAATAGCAACACAATTCATTTTGTTTTATGATTCAGATAAACTGATGATATTTTATGAGAGTAGTCATGTGTTTAAGGCAGAAAATGTATTTACCTTTGCCGACCTTATATTTTAATAAATCATTAAGAAAAAGAAGACTTGCTTGTTTCTTTTGACCTGAATGATTTAGATTATTCTCACTGCAGTGAGTAAAACAGAAGTATCAGTTTTGAATTATTTTTTAATTTTTTTTAATTTATTGTTTTCCTCTAATACTTGAGTTATAGCCATCATGCTCTTTGGTAATAACCTTGTTTTGCAGTATTCATTTTAGTCAAGGCAAACAATTCTTGAACACTAACTTAAATTGTGCTCTCTGAATTGTTTAATTGTCCATCCTAATTACCTACTAGTCTAGGCCTATGGTAATTGTATCTGGAAAGTTTTGGAGAATTTCTCAAAAATTTGCTCATTTATGATTTTTGGAGTGCTGATTACGAATTTCAACTTAGTTACCTTGAATTTTTCCTGGAAATATAAAGAAAAAATGCACACATGCTCAAAAAATTAATCTTTTTTCATCAATATTTTTGGGATGTTGTACATACGCATTTATCATAGCATTTATTACATTTAAAGCCTTAAAAAAAAGAGTTAATAACAAATTCTCTTTTTTAGTTGTTTTCTCCCATAGCATGAAAACTATGTATCTTTTTAGCAACATCAAACTATACTAAATTAAACAGAAGTAAATTCCATCTATTTTTGTACTCTATATTTTTTGTTGTCCGAAGCCTCGTTTAGGAGCATCTAATTTTATTTTAATGGGGTCCAGTTAAATGGGGACTAGAAAAGGATTACTGCGGGAAGTTTGGAAGCTATGAAAATTTGTTCATGTTTTTTACAATGCTGATTACGAAGTTCAACTTTGTTTGATCCCTTCTCGCATGTGAAGTTTAACACAACCTTCTCTATTGGTCACTTCACATCATTTAATTTTCTGTTCTGGAAGTTCAAATCAAGAAAAATAAATAAAAACATTACATTATATATTTTATTGTTAGCAGCACTACCTTAATGTAAAATAATAATAATTAAATATTATGAAAATTCATTGAGATATCCCATTTCAAAAACTGTCAGGTTCAATTGTCGGATCCTGTAAATTCAGTATTCTTTTGTTTAATAATTTTTAGAAAAAAAAATATTTACTTCCAATCAATTATGAAACTATTCTGTAATGTAAATAATTATTTTTATGCCAATGAATCAATTATTTATTTTTTAAGAAAAATATTTAAAAAACGTGTCACAGGATCTGCATGAAGACTTTAGTATGGCTAGTTACCGCCTCTCTGCTGTTCTTCGTGCTGGCGATTGTTATGCTCATTATAGCATGGAAAAATGACGTGATACCTAAGCAATATTTTTGGCCTTATGTTGCTCTCAAGTATCCTAAAGGCCCACCACCTGCATAGTCAACAAAATGTATTGACTGGATATATAAATATGTCTATTTTTATGTGAGTTTATTTATTATATTATTATGTTGTTTTTTGTTATTTTTTCAAATAATTAATTCTGCAAAATATTAGTTGATGCTAATTGGTTTGCTTCAGTTTAACATTGAAATTTTATATTCAATTTTCATTGACCAAACAGTTCTAGTCATTGAGTACTTTTTGTTTAATTTATCTGTTGTTATTTAGATTTGTATATTATTATTTTATTTTTTCGATATTAAAAAAAGTATGTTAATACATTTGTGTTTATTATTAAAAAGAGATGTTAATGAATCTTCAAACAACTATATGTTATTACCTGATTGAATCAACAATATTGCGTTGATATATTAAGCTTATGCTAGCCTGTGATATCTAATAATTTATTGTTTTCTGAGAAAATTCTGTAAATTATTAAAAATGCAATTTTGTTTGTTATTAACTTATTTTTTGTTTTGGCAGAGATGCTATATGTTAACTTTGGAAATGTTTGTAAAAGTTGAATGACTATGAAATAAATTATAAAAATAGCATTAGGAAGTGTTATTATTACTATTCAATTGTATATTTATTCCTGAACAGATAAGAATTAAATAAAATTTTCTCATTACTCCTGTATGCCGTTAAGCATGAAGTTGCAGTCCCAGTCCACCTAGCCCACTGGTCTCTGTCCCTTGATAATCTTCTCATCTACAGGATGGTGCATCCTCTTGCTACTGCCAATTTTCCAGTGTATTCTGAGTACATATGCCTGGGTCTGCCAAGAAGATCTCTGCCCTCCAGTCTACTTTCCATCAACCACCTGGCCTTTCGGATATCGTCCATTCTGCAGACATGTCCAAACCATTTTAGTTGCCACTCTTCCAATCACACATTAGTCTCATCCCTAAATCCTCTTCTTCATCTTTTCCTTCCTCCTTGTACCTTTCAGTGTGGAGGAGCCTCATCCCATCTCATCCATTCCTCTCTATCTTGTGTGAGTTGTCTCATTTCAACAAGATTCTTCCCCTTCTTTTCTCCCAACTTGCGGATATATTCATTGTAGGCAATCCTGGACCTTCCTTGAGGTCTTGAGCCAGTAGGTCTGACCTCCATTATCTTCTGTGGGTCTCGGTCCTGACTTATCTTGCAAATGTGTCCGAACCATCTAAGTTGTCGCTTGTGCAAGGTATCCATTAATGCAGTGATTTATAGTTCTTCTCTAATTCTTTTATTCCTTACACAGTCTCTTCTAGTTTTACCTGCTACTCTGCTTAGTTATTTCATTTCTACCGCAGTGATTCGGCTGATATTCTTATCACTAGCAGCCCAACTCTCACTTCCATACATCAGGGTAGGGAGAAATATCGCTTTAAAAATATGGAGTTTGACTTGCTTACTTACACATTTATCTACAATGGTGTTACAAATCTGGTAATAGACCTCATTTGCTTTCCTTATTCTGCTTGAAATTTCCTGGTCTATCTTTCCCGCCTTGCTAATAACTGTCTTAAGTAGGTATAATCGTTAGCATTTTCTAATATTTCTCCTCCACAATAAAATCTCTCATTTCTTGCCTCTTCCCTGGAAACAATGAGTACTTTGCTCTTGGAAGTATTTATCTTCATGCCTTTCTGCAAAAGCTCCTGCCATTCAGTTATCGCTTGTTGCAGTTTCCTTTTTGTATCAGCAAGTAGCACAATGTCATCAGCGAATAAGTAGCATTTTGTGAGAACTGCCCTGAGATTCCACTTTCCTATCGTTGTCCAGGCTGTCCTTCTTTTACAAATCTTATGGATCTCATCCATCAGAATTACGAAGAGGAGGGGGCTCAAGCTATCTCCCAGTTTTACTCCTCGCTCCATTCGGAATGATTTAGATGCTTGACTATTTACACGTAGTATACCTTTTGGTTCTTGATACATTGACTTTATAGCATCTATTAGACATCCAGGGACATGCTTCAGCTGAAGATATTCCATAAATGTTTCCTAGGAACAGAATCAAAAGCTGCTTGTAGGTCTAAGAATGCAAGATACATATTCCTGTCTCTCTCCCACGCCTTTTCAAGAATATTTCTCAAGATGAAAATATTATCCTGTGTTTGTCTTCCTGGGCGGAACCTAGCTTGTTCCTCCTCCAAGTCACCCTCTACTATTTCTCTCAACCTATATTTGAGGATCGACGTATACATTTTATAGACTACTGAAGAGAGACATATTGGCCTGTTGTTGCTATATTCGCTTTGCTTCCCCTTCTTATAATTAGGACTAATAACATTTATTTCCCAATCCTTTGGTATCCTCTTGTGGTCCCATACCTTCTGAAATAGGATCTGAAGAACTTTTACCATCTCTTGTCGGCCATATTTAATCATTTCTGGTGAGATGTGGTCATATCCTGCAGTTTTAACAATCTTAATCTTTACCATGGCTCTTTCCACTTCCTCTTCCCAGATAGTACCATTTTCATTTTCCTGCATTTTCTCAGTCACCAATTGAATGGTCTCAGGCAGGTTTTCAGAGAAAACAATTTCAAAATGCCTTTTCTATCTATCAAGGATCTCTTCTGACTTGGTAAATATTTCACCGTTCTCATTCATGATATTTCTAATTTCCTTGACTTTTTTGTTTCTCAGGGCTTTGGTTGTCCTCCAAAATATTTTAATATTATCATAATAGTCCTTGTTTAGGGACTTCCGAAATTCCTCCCAAGACTTTTTCTTAGCTTCACGAATAATCTTCGCCTCATTTCTTCTGAGTCTATATTGTTCTAAGTTTTGAGCCGTGCGAGCCACCTGATATGTTTTCCCGGCCTCTTTCTTACTTTTCACAGCTGCTTTAACTTTTTGGTTCCACCATTTAGAGCGTTTTCCTTTATTATTTATTTTCTTCAATCCACAAACACTACTTGCAGTTGTTAGGACTATTCCTTTCAGCTTGTTCCATAATTCATCAAGTCCCATTTCCAAATCAATGCCTCTTAATCTTTCTTCAAGGAGTTGAGTGTACTCTTCGCACCATTTTCTAATGCCTTTATATCAATTCTATCATAGGTCTTGACATGTTGTCTGCGCTCTCTTAAAATACATGTGCCAGCTACTAACAACAGATGATCTGTGCTGATTACGGTGCCTCTCATTACTTTTATATCAGTAAAATAACGCCTTAGGTTTCTATCATACAAGATATTATCAATTACACTATTTCTTTCACCTGAAGAAAAGGTAATTTTGTGTACTTTTTTATGTGGATAAAAGGAATTGCCAATCATAGATCGTTATCTATACAGAAGTTGATCAATCGCTGGCCATTATTATTTAGCATTCTTTCTCCTCCATGTAGGCCAATAACTCCGTGTGCACTACTGTGGTCGCATCCAGTTCTTGCATTGAAGTCCCCTATAAGGATTATGTTTTTCCTTCTATCACGGTATTGGTTTATTTTTCTCTCCAAATCCGTATAGAACATTTCTTTATTTAACACGGATGCATCCTCTGTATCCTATTATTTCTGACACAGTCCCTCTTGGTCTTATCAACTATTCTTCTGGGGAATCTCATTTCAGCCGTTGTGATCCTGCTTACATGCTTATTGAGGGTTGTCCAGCTTTCTGATCCAAACAAGAGTACTGGGAGGAACACCAATTTAAATAGCCTTAGTTTGGCCTCTTTACTTTCTTCCTCTTCGCCTATGATTGATTTAGGTATCTAGTAGTATTGTTCATTGCCCTTCATCACCCGATTTAGAACCTCCTGGTCTATTTTACTATCCTTGCTAATTATTGCGCCATGATATGTATAGAAGGTTCAGTGGTTCACCATCACTTAAAAACCTAGACTCCAAATTATCCCTTCCACCGCACATAACCTTGTTTTTAGTTGGATTTATGCACAACCCTCTTAACTGCAATTCTTCTTGCCATCCGACTAATGATGACTAGAGAGCCTCCTGGGAGTCAGCAATTATTACTATATCATCAGTGTAGATCATAGCCTGAGCAAGCACTGGTATCAAATTCCAATATTTCACTACAGCTCTTGGGGTTCTCCTTTTATACACCTTACATAACTCATCCATAAGAAGGCTCTCTCTCTCTCTCTCTCTCTCCCTCTCTCCCTCTCTCCCTCTCTCCCCCTCTCCCCCTCTCCACCTCTCTACCCTCTCCCTCTCCCGCTCCCACTCCCTCCCCCTCTCCCTCTCCCCCTCTCCCTCCATCCATCCCTCTCTCTCTCTCTCTCCCTCTCTCCCCTTTTCCCCCTCTCCACTCAACCTCTCTCCCCCTCTCCACCCCTCTACCCTTCTCCCCCTCTCCCTCACCCTCTCCCACTCCCTCCCCCTCTCCCTCTCCCTCCCTCCCTCCCTCCCTCCCTCCCTCCCTCTCTCCATCTCTCCCTTCCTCCCTCCCTGCCTCCCTCATCTTCCTCAAAATGAATAAACTCATAACTTTCCGAGATTTCGCCTATTTTGACGAAGGGTCCTAACTGATGAAGAAATTTTAACTCCGTTTGAAAAGGATATGAAGAAGAAATTGGTGTTTCGACGATTAGTTTTAAAATGCCGAAATAATACATCTATTTCTTTGTAAAATCGGATGTTGGTTTAAACGTATTTTCTGCTCTGAACATGCTTAACGAAGCCTTCAAGGACCCTTCTTCAAGGATCCCACTAAAAGCAAATAACCTATTCTTTTTCAAATGTGATGTTTTAGGGTTTTGTTGATCTAACTATATCGTTTGTATGTACATTCATATTAATACAATTTTGTTATTTCGTAATTTTTAATACCGATTATTGGAAATCTCGGTAGGTAATTTGAATATCTGGATAATTCATATTTTACTCTAGGACCCTTTTCCATACGAATTATCCAGATCCTACTGTATTTTATTTTATTTAACAATTGTCTTTATTTGGTAAAACTCCTGAATCGTGACCCCAGTATGGCGGAGGTCTAGATTTTTAAGGCATGACTATACTTCGAGCTGCGTATGCTCACAACAAATACTCAAATATTTATTCAATAAATCGGGTACAACTTTACAAGCGGGACGCACTATCAGTGATGTTTAGAGCCTGCCCCCGAGGTGAACCGAAGGCGTCCGAGCTCCCTTCGCTGTACTATTTACTAGTTGATCTAGTTCATAAATCTGACTCCAATACAGAGGGCGTTGTATTCTCAATTATATATGATATTTTAGGCAATGTTGGGCAAAATTTATTTCAACTAACGAATGATTTAGTTACTTTCTTGACTAACGAATAAAATTAAATAATCTGTTATCTTTTCATTCGTTGTACCTGTTCAACTAAAAAATCGAATAATAGAATTATAATTATCTGGGCCAACTTTTCATTCGCTTTTCTTCTTGAATCTCGTGAACGGGCTTTCCTCTATTTACAGGTAAATTGGACTAAAAAACAACTAAAAAAGTGTGAAAATTTTTCGATTTTTCTTTCGCTTTTCCTCTTTCATCTTGTAGACGGATGAATGAATTTTCTCTGTTCAAACGATTTTTCAACTGTTTATGGATTGTTTACAAGTAAAATGAGCGTGAAAAAATAAATAAATAATTATTTAAATAATTTTTGGTTTAATATACTTAGTTTGTTTGAACACCCTCACATCGTAGATAATAAAAAAAAAAAATGTTTCATTTACTAAGTAAATGCCAAACTTGTTTCGGTTTTTAGTTGACAAAGTGACTTACTTCATAAAATTACTGTCTGTCTTTTCAATATTGATTCTGTAATAATCCTGTATTCAATAAACGGCTCAGAGCGGCTTATGTAAATTTAAGTAAACTGTTATAATTTAAGTATTTTTGCTTTAATTTAGCAAAAGAAAAGTATGAAAACTTTCGAACGAGAAATATTAAAAGTCCATTTCTTAAAAATGCTAAAGTTGGAGTCATTTTGTCAACTGATGGCTCAAATAGTTTTCCTACTAGAAAAAAAAAAATATTTTCCATTCAGCTTAACTCTAAAGAATCAGAAAATATTTTGATCTGTGAAAATCAAAACATTCGTGCGTGAAATATAAGAAGAAAAATTGGAAAATTTTCAGTCATTTTACTTTTAGCCTATCCCTAAGCAGTCGGAAAATCGTTTGAACAGGGAAATCCATTCATCCGTTAACGAGATATAAGACGAAATGCCGGAAAATTTTCAGTCATTTTACTTTTAGCCTACATCCAAGCAGTCGGAAAATCATTTAAACTGTGAAAATCCATTCGTCCGTTTACGAGATTAAAGAGGAAAAGCGAATGAAAAGTAGGAAAATGTTCGCAGTCATTTGATTTTAATCAAATCAACGGATAATTCAAATCATATGTCGAATAACGAATAAAAATGTATCAATTATTCGTTATTTAACAAAGAAATTATTCGAATAACGCCCAACAATGGTTTTAGGCTAGATATCCGCTATTCCGAAAATCCCGCGTCTCCCCTCTATTGAACTTCCTTTTAAGTCATCTACTGTCACGTACTGTCATCGAACTCTCATGGTGTGCTTTATTTCCTGTTACTGCGCTATCGAGTCTTTAATTTCTTCTTTAAAATTTCAAAACTACAACATTGTAAGACCCATAATGCGTGATCATAAGGTTACTTAATTATTGTTATTATTATCTTCTATTCAAATTGCTACTTATTGAAAATTAAGGAGTTGGGATACCTGTGTTTTGTTTATGTTTTCGGAGGATACCTTTATCACAACATTTAATTTAGCTATAGGTAAGTATACATTTTTTTGTAACTATTAGTGATAATTTTATTAACTAATTTTGATTTGTATCAGTACAAAACAAATTATTTTGCTGTCCGGTTAACTTTTCGGCTGTTCCGGTGTTCTTTATTGACTGGCTTATACCCAAACACTCGTCAAAAAATGAAAACAATTAGACCCTGTGATTGCACCTTCTCAAAGTCGACATCACTTGATATTGACAAATCAAGAGAGAATGTTCGGTAGTGAATTACACCTAAACTGTGTGTTATCAAAAAATTTAATTATCTTTTTTCCTGGATGGACTCATTAGCAACAGATAACTCAGTGAGTTGTGAATCAATATACCCAGAAATATAAAATAGAAACATCAAAATCTAATATTTGTATAGGTACCTGAAACTGTTAAGTTCTTGTTAACAAAAGATACCTTCAATGAAGAGCTCTGTTTTGCATTGGTTGCATCAGGAATTCCAATATTCAATCTCACAAAATCTTTCAAAAACTATTTGTCAAAATATACCAATAAATAAAAACATTCCTGATGAAAGTGGATTACGAAAAAATTATTTGGCATCGTGCTATTATACCACGCTTATGCAAATTAAAGAAAAAATAAGTGATAACTATGTTTATTTAATTGTTGATGAAACCATCGACCCCCTTGGTTTCTAAATAGGTAATTTATTAATAGGTGTTTTAAGTGAAAATAATCAAAGCCCATTTTTAGTATCGTTCAAACGACTTCCAAAAACAAATCATGAAAATATTAGTCGCTTTCTTTACGATAGTTTAAAAATTATATCCTACGATATAGAATTTAATGATAAAGTTTGTTTATTAACTGATGCAGCCCCATACATGGTTAAGGCAGGGCAGTTTTTAAAACTATTTTACCCTAATTTGATTCATGCTACGTGTGCAGCGCATGCCTGCAACCGACTTGCTGAAAAAAATTGAAAATCATTCATCGATATAAATAAATTAGTTAACAATGGGAAAAAATATTTCTTAAAGCACCAGCTAGGTTAGAGAAGTAGAAAGAGATACTTCAGAGAAAACCATTACCGCCACTTCGAGTAATAACGAGATGGAGGACCGAGTAACGAGAATCTGCAATATTGGCAATTACACAGAATTCATTAAAGTTGTTCATGAAATTTAAAATAAATTACGATGCTCAAAGTATTCAAAATGTTTCAACCATTATTGAGAAAAGCTACGTAATTGATGATTTACCTCATATAAAAACAAATTTAAGCTTTTTAATAAATATTATTAAGAGGTTAGAAAAAAGAACATTGTCTTTAAATGAGAGATGGGAAATTATAGAGGAATCGCAGGCGAATGTCAATGGTGTTCCTGGAAAATTTGGTGACCTCTTATAGGAAAAACTGAAAGAAATGCTAATAAAATTCTTAATGGTGGAACAGATATAACTTGTGAAATTAGAGATCCAATTTTATTATCTTAATTTACTTATGCATCCTTCACTTCAGTAAATGCAGAAAGATCATCTTATACATAAAAGTTTCTTCTTTCTATGCATATAAAAAACTATTGCGTTATTCTAGATGGTCTGTGTAAGCAAAAAAACAAAAATTGAAGATTTTTGCGGATAACGTAATCTCTAAAATATAAGCTTATATTTGTGAAAACATATTTACTAAATGGAAAAAAATAAAAGTTCGGATACTTTTGACAGTCAGTGCGTGTATTTAGAGCCTAATGATACTTAATGATTCCATAAAAATTCTGTATTAGTTCTTTCCTAATACTTAAAACCATAGGAGCATACTTTCCATTTTGATTGGGAGGGCGAGGGACGTCGATCGTCCCCTCCCCATTCACACTCTCCTCTAAGTCCCTAACTGGAACCGTTGAGTTGAGCTTACTTCACACTCTTCTAGCCTGTCCAAGCCCTATTTCTTCTTGGAATTGTTTACTGCTATTATAAGTAACCAACGACAGGCTGATCTGGTCTAGGGTTGGAACATGGAAAGTAAAATATCAATATTCGATATTTTGCAATATCGCGAAACCAAATATCGATATATAGCGATAATCACCAGAAAAATATAGATAAATCGAAAGGAAATGGATGAAAAAGCAAAGAAAAGTGTATCAAATGAGTATAATGTTAATATAAAAGGTTGTGGATTATATAATTATTATTTATAAAACAATATTTTTATTTTCAAATCTCAGATCACTCAGCACAACTGGGCAACGGCAAAAGGACATAATTGTATGTATTCAACTGCAAAACTAGGATGACAAATAGGAGTTTCCTTATACGAATAATCTCAGTTTGATAAATAGGGAAGAAAAAGTGAAGAGATTATCACTTGAAAATGGGGAAATAAGATACCGAAATTTAATAATTTTAAAAGTTTTATATGCCCTTATGAAAACTTGAGTTTGTTTTTGAACTGTTTTGTTAGAATAAAATAATATTTTTATTAGCGATGATTAATTATAAAAAAATAAAGACAAAAGGATTTATATATATATATATATATATATATATGAGGGGACGATCGACGTCCCTCGCCCTCCCAATCAAAATGGAAAGTCTGCTCCTATGGTTTTAAATATTAGGAAAGAACTAATACAGAATTTTAATGGAATCATAAGTATAATTGTGCTCTAAATACATGCACTGACTGTCAAAAGTATCCGAACTTTTATTTTTTTCCATTTAGTAAATATGTTTTCACAAATATAAGTTTATATTTTAGAGATTACGTTATCCGCAAAATTCTTCAATTTTTGTTTTTTGCTTACACAGAGCATCTAAAATAACGCAATAGTTTTTTATATGTATAGAAAGAAGAAACTTCCGCTTTTTAACAAGTCCAAGAACGCCGATATTTGGTAAACTGCAGAGAAGACGCAGAGCTTCAAGCCCACAGGTAATTTTGTGGTTTTAAAATTTTTGAACACACTCGGAACTGAAAAAAAATATTTTTGTTTTGTTTTCGATGATTTTTTTCAAATATGCCATCATTTTGGTGTTAAAAAATCTCTTGAGGCTAGTTTACGTTGTAATTTCCAACGTTTTAAAATTTGTTTAACCAAAAATCAATTAATTATTTTTTAATGTTTATATTTTTCCTTTAATATATACTAAAAAACAAATGTTTAGGTGGAAACATCATGTCGATAATTTTCAAACACGAAATATAAAATAAAACATTTTCAGTATGTTTAATTTTTTTTCTCAGGTCCTCGGGCCACTGGACAAAACGGTAGGATAGAAAAATGTTGATCGTAATCGGCTACGAACACATCGTGCACTCTCCTTGTCAGTGTACATATTAAGTTATAAGAAATATAATTAAAAATATGAACTTCCACTTTAAATAAAACTAATTAATAAAAATTGGTAAAGTTATTCTTCATTTTTGTTATTTGTAACTACTAATTAACTTTTTTTACTAATTAACTACTAAATTAATCTACATTGCATACTTTTATATTTAATTATTAATTACAATGAATTGATAAGGCTATTCAAAAATAACAGTTTATGACACATGAATTTTTAGAGAAATAAAATAGTAATTTTTTCCGAGCTCTTCAACACGCTCCACTTCCTCTGGTAGTTCTTTATACCTTACGTTGTTGCTAAGTTTTCTATATTCCAATCATCGTTAAATTTTCTCTAGAATTCTGAATGTCCTATGCATGATTTGTGTTTATGTTTTTTTTTTTTTTACTGAATTTAAAATCTGCAGCTAAAATACTCCATTAATTTGTATGCAAAAGTAATCCTTTACTCCAATATGAGGGAGTTGGCTAGCTGCGAGATCAGCATCGTCTCCAAACTTATGCTCTCTAATAATAATAATAATAATAATATTGTTGGATGTTGAAATACGAATTACCAGAGAATCGGATGATATGTCAGAGGTAACAATTGGAAGAATCTTACCCGAGATAGCTCACAATCAGTCGATACCTGCAGACAGAAGTAGGCTGCATGGAGAGATTAATCACAAAGCATAACTTGAAGAAAAATGGAAGATGCATTATTTTCTGAACATATGAAATGGAATGGAATTCCGATGGAAGAGCTATGCTGCCCCGTTTACCTTATAGAATACAGAGTTTGAAAATAGTCAAAGCTACGAACAAGATACTGGAAAAACATGCTGAATTTATTAAAACCGTGTGTGATTTGAAGCATTGGATCTATATATCTGCTAAAACTGTAGTAACTCACCTAGGTTTGAAGGTAAAAGAGAGAGATGTCTTGAAGAAGTGTCAAACCAAGGAGTCTACTAGACTGCCTGCTTGGAGAAGAAGACTGGAAGGGAAAATAACTGAACTACGAAGGCGAATCGGAATAATAACAAACTACGTCCGAGATCCTGCTAAAGCTTCAAAAAAGAAAGATAGATGAAATTGTGGTCCTTCATTTTGGTACTATCATTCTTGAAACTGAACTCACTAGAACTCTCCAGCTCTATGCTGACAAACTCAAGCAAAAGCTAGCAGTATATGCCAATAGAATACGAAGATATACAGCAGCAGCTCTTCGCAGAGAAAACAGTAAGACTTATGAAACAGACCAGCGTCGGTTTTATAAAAAATTAAGCGGCGAAAGACTAAATCTGAATGCAAAAATACCTTCGATTTATAGCATGGAGTTGTTTTGGAAAGAATTATGGGAGCAACCAGCATATCATGATGCAAATGCTACATGGTTGCCCGAAATAAAGGATGCACTTGAAAAAACACCTTTGATGCTTCCACTGATCATTACCACAGAGGACGTAGCTGAAGCCGTTAAGAGGATGCATAATTGGAAGTGCCCAGGAAGAGACAAAATACAGGCTTATTGGCTTAAGCCATTCAGTAGTCTACATAGAAAATTGGCGGATCTCTTCCAATCAATTATAGAAGGATCAGCGGAAATATCTAAAGATTTTGCAGAGGGTATAACTTACATGATACCAAAGGAAGAAGGACCTAGTCTAGAACCTAAAGACTTCAGACCTATAACCTGTCTAAATACAACATATAAACTCCTGACATCAATAATTGCTTCGAAAATGAGTAATCATTTGATAAATAACGATCTCTTACCTCCAGAACAATTGGGATGTAGGAAAGGAGCTAGAGGCTGCAAGGAACTTTTAATGATGGACACATTTATTGCCAATCAAGCATGCAAAAAACAGCGGAATTTGTCAATGGCTTGGATTGACTACAAAAAAGCATATGACACTGTACCACACAGTTGGTTAATCCAAGTACTAGAACTGTACAAAGTCCACCCGAGCATAATAGATCTTCTGAAGAAGCTTATGGAAAAATGGAGCACTAGGCTGACAGTGGACAGAAGTCACTCAGGCTACAATACCGGAATCATAAAAATTTGTCGAGGAATTTATCAAGGGGATTCTCTCAGTCCTTTGTGGTTTTGCTTAGCCCTAGCACCTCTAAGCCAAATCCTCAGAAACAGCAAGATTGGATATCAATTAAAAATTGGAGACAACAGATCCATCATCAGCCATAGTCTTTATATGGATGACTTGAAGTTGTATGCAAGAAACAGGGAGCAGTTGCAAAGCATGATGGAAGTTGTATCATTATTCAGTTATTCAATCTGTATGTCTTTCGGTCTCGAAAAGTGCGCTGTGGTGAATGCGCTAAGAGGAAAATTAAATGACAGCAGTTCTTTGCAACTTAGATCAGGAGCTACTATAAGACATCAGTCTCTAGGAGAATTCTACAAATACTTGGGTATAAAACAAGTCATTAGAATAGCCAAGAAAGAGATGCTCAGCGAGATAACTTGTAAGTTTAAGTAGAGACTGCACCAGGTTCTGAGTAGTCATCTTACGGGTAAAAATAAAATCCATGCCATTAATACATGGGCGATTCCATTGGTAGCTTATAGTTTTGGTATAATAAGCTGGTCAACTACCAAACTTCAAGAAATGGATCGTCTGGTGCGCACAACGATGACCAGTGCTAGAGTTCATCACCCAAAGGCGTCTATGGCTAGACTTTATTTGTCCAGAAAGGAAGGTGGTCGTGGTCTTATCTCTGTCGAGAACTCATGTCGGAAACAAGAAAACTCTATGAAGGAGTATTATAGGGAATGTTCGTCTGTAATCATAGCTATGATGAGAGAGATGGATGAAGATTATACAGCCCTCAATCTCAGAGATCCAACGTACATCACATTGGAAGTGAGGATCATTAAAAAAATATATGGAAGGAAAAGGAGCTGCATGGTAAGTTCTACCATCAGCTGCATGAGCCGGAAATCAATAACGAATGCTCAGTTGATTGGTTGAAGACGGGTCAAATTTTTGGTGAAACAGAAGGTTTTTACATGGCAATACAAGACCAAGTTATTGCAACTAGGGCTTATAGGCGACATATCCTTAAGGACAACGGCGTTACAGATAAATGTCGCCTTTGCTTAAAGGTTCACGAATCTATACAGCATGTTACAAATGGATGTGAATCTTTGGCTGGGACAGACTATTTGATGAGGCATAATAATGTGGCAAAAATATTTCACCAAAACATATGCAGAAAATTGGGGTTATTGGACAATGATGAGGTCCCATACTATCGCTATAGACCAGATAAACTAGTTGAAAATTCATATATAAAATTTTACTGGGATGAGCAAATTATTACGGACCACAGAGTAATACATAACCGACCAGATATTCTGATTATACACAAAAGAGATAAAATGGCCAGAATAATAGACATAGCTGTCCCAAATGACTCCAACTTATTCACTACAAGGGCTGAAAAAATAAGAAAGTACCAGGAGCTTGCCTTAGAACTAAAAACACTTTATCACCTAGATAATGTAATAATAACTCCAATAATTATATCCTCAAATGGTCTCATATTAAAAAGCACTAGAGAGGGTATAGAAGAACATGGCCTTGATCTTCAGAGCTTGAAAGTAGCTCAAAAAGCAGTCCTGCTTGATACTTGCAGGATTGTGAGAAAATTTTTAAACAAATAAATTACATTATATCATCTACCTTTCCTTGAAGTGTTTTCCGAAAAGAAGATATTAATCCAGGACACTGAGAAGAATAAATATAAAATAATAATAAATTCTTTATATATTCCGGGACATGTCCCTTTAGAATAATATTACATGTTAAATCAGTAGAGCTTTAGAGCCTTAGAGTAGAACAAAAAATAATATTATATTGAGTAAATAATAGCATAAATAAACAAATAAGAAACAAAAATGAAATCATAATAAATGATAATGACATAACTTTTAAACCTTTGAGGAAAAATAAACTCTTAGAGTTTAGAATAAAAATAAACTTGCAATATTAATACATTAAAAATAAATACAGTAAAAGAGAATAAATTTATATTAATAATAAAAGTAAAAATAATGCGTTAATACATAATTGGGTGCAAATTTTAGTTGAAAATAAGGAGTACCTATTTACGAATCTTTTGGAGCTGCATGGACATGAAGTGACTGAATAGACAGGATTTAAAGGTGGGAAGAGTATTGGAGTAACGGATGGAAGAAGGAATGGAATTCCATAGGGATGAGGATCGGATAAGAAAAGATCTATCAAAACCTGCGGATCGATATCAGTAAAAGTGCTACAAATAAATCTAAATTTTGCTTGATTGTAGGTAATGGTTTGGTGGTGACGGGTATGGTAACTTTGAATAATATGAGTCCAGTGGAAGTTAATCTATAAGAAAATACATTTTGGCACCATTTTAGCATTGGACAGCTTGCCAAACCACTCCTGGCTCTGCCCACCTCTAAGCTCACCGACTACATTTTCATGTTCAAGTTCACTGATAACATTCCTTTTAAAGCCCAGTACGTACTCTCTCATTTCGCTCTTACATATAACTTAACTTTGTCACAGTTTCCATAATGGCAGAGCAGAACGAAGTGAATACAATTAGTTTTGAAGGGAGTATAGATTTTCTAATTAATTCCACTATTTCAACAAATTCAGAAATTTCATCTTTTAGAAACTTACTAGAACAATGCACAAATACTATTTCCGCATTTCAAGAAACTCAAAACTACATAATTTCACAGTTTGAAGCCCTCAATTTGAAAAGTTGAACTTCACAATTTTAAAAGTTCTTCGATAGAAATTAAGTAAAATCTAGAATTGGCCAAAGTTCAAGAAATCATCAACAAAGTAGAGGCTAAAGGAATTCCTTTCAAGGAGGGGGGAATATAAGGGATGTATGCACTGAATTATTCAGCTTCCTACAAACGGATTTCCTTTTTAGAGATTTAGTCAATTGTTTTAGAATAAGGAGAAAATGTTTCATATACCGATATCATTGTCATACAATTTTGAGGAAAATGGATAGAGACTTCTTTTTGTCTCATACAAGAGCAAACAGAGATAAACTTTTTCTAAAATCTCTTAAGCTGCAGAGAAAAGGACATTTTAAATTCAAAGGGCACAGATATGGGAACATAGATTTTCCATCAAGCTTAACCAGCTGGCCAATCTGTAGCCATACACTACAATGATAATACGCGTTAATATACAGTTTCCAATAATACAGATCCCAGTTTAATATTTTTCTGGAATGATGGTGGGTATAAGAACTTTACTGGAAAAAACAGATAACTCAAACACTCATCTACAGTTTAACTTTGGGAAACGCACTTATTTAAAAGATCAGCGCACAGCAGACTGTCTCAGCAATCTAGCCGGACAAAAGTCATTATAAATGAGTTGCTTGTAAAAATTATAATATTTAAATAGGTGAAAATTATTTTTACATAGGAAAAGATCATTTTAATTCAGGATTGTTTTTGCAAGCAATTAAAAAGTTAAATTTCTCAAGATATTTTACAACGGAAACTAAAAAAAAAAAATCAGAAAAATGCAAACAAAAAATTAAAAGTTTCGCTTTAATAATGAACACAGCTAAAATGATAAAATAATGAAACAAATAATTTAAATATTTATATTTTCAATTATATTAGGCTCTGTCATCGCACTTTGTGCTAAATCTAGTCGTGCTAAATAATTTGTGCTAAATAGCCATGAGCCTTCTGTGCTTTAATATACAACTATAGTGCCTAAGGTATATGGATAGGCTTGAAAGTGTTAAATTAAATTTTTATAAGCGGCTATTTTAATTAAATATAAATATACCTTTCAGGATAATGAGATTGGAATTTAATGTTCACCATTGCTCCGTGAATCCTGGATCCTAACAATTTTGAAAATTAATGGCGGCAGATTTCCGAAAATTCGTTTTAACCACTTGAGGGAAATATATATTGAGGGAGCAAAACAGATCAGAAATACAATTGGCTGAATCAGTTATACACTCTATTGTGGTCTGTAAATAAACAGTCAATCTTGGAATTAGAAGACCCTATTGTATTCCAGACTGAAATGGACAAAACTCTATGACTATTTAAGAGCTGTATGTAGGGGCGAGAAAAACAAATACTGACCTCCCCTAAGTACAATCCATTATATCCTCTCATGTATTCAGAAAGTGATAAGCCTCAGACATATCTCGCAATAAATTCCCCGTTCCCTATGACTAAAAATTTAGTGCGAGCCAGATTATCCGGCAACTATTACATTAAATTAACATTTAATTATGTTTATTATTATTTCAAGCCTAAAGAAAACTGCATTATCTGTAATATAAATGAACTTGAGGATCTTTTCCTTATTTTCGTCCGGTGCCCGATATATACAGACTCATTCTGTAAATATGGAAAGATCAAATTATGCAGAGTTATTCAGAATTGAAAATAACGATCTTCACTGATAACACCTGTTTCACTACGTTAGGCATTGTTGTAGATTGAAATAATTCATTGTCAATAAATGATTCTGTCGATTTGTGGATCATAGCAGTGGATCCAATCATGTGTTTAATATATTGTTCATTGTATTTCAGCTGTTTAAAATTTGTATTTATGTATTGTTTATGTTATATTTTTATTTATGTATTGTGTATGTTATATTTATATTTTATTTTTATTTTGTTTTATGCAATATTATATTATATTGCATTATTGTATTTCTATATACGTAGTATTATATGTTAGCACGTATTTGGAGGTGCTGTTGATATAGTAAACTTGTGAACTAATATTTTTGACATTAGCACTTAAATATTTCTTACAAAATTATAGTTACTGTAGCCAACTCTATTTTTATGGGACATACCCCGAAAACAAATAAAATTCATTCATTCATTCTAATACGAGAAATTTCAGTCTGTCTGTAAGTTTGCAAAATGGAGTTCAAAATTTTGCTTAAACTTTTAAAATAAGATTTTTTAACTATCTAAAATTGATTGGCATAATTTTTACTTCCTTGTACGAAGTAAAGGAAGTATTGTAATCGCGAAAATTTTCGGTTTTCAGATTTCAACGGAAATACCCATTTTGACCATCCCTGAATCCATTTTGACTAGTTTCGTCGTGGCGTCTGTACGTTCATACGTACGTTAGTATCTCGCATAACTCAAAAACGGTTAGCTGTAGAAAGTTGAAATTTTGTATTTAGGATTGTTGTAAAATTTAGTTATGACCTCTC
Organism: Rhaphigaster nebulosa; assembly: GCA_948150685.1. Lineage (NCBI taxonomy): Eukaryota > Metazoa > Arthropoda > Insecta > Hemiptera > Pentatomidae > Rhaphigaster > Rhaphigaster nebulosa. The sequence continues at coordinate 54,002,473 of OX411306.1, read as the reverse complement.
TTTTTGGTTACTGCTTGATCACCGGAAGTGGTACTTTACTTGAAGGTCATAATTGATTTCCATCAAAAATTATATTAAAATACTATGCAAAACTTCTCAAATTTAGTATTTATAGCTTATATATTGATTTAAACAATATACTAGATTTTGGTCTTACTATATTACTTCGAAAATATGTATTTGTATATTTAGGCGATTTCATTACATATTTTAATTTTGTATACTTAATATTTTATGTGCATTGTAATTTATGATGTGTTTTATGGTTTTTATATTATAAACAGGAACTCTGATTTCGCCTAGGTCCTCTAAGAAAATCTTAAACTAATTAAAAGTGTCGAATTTGTTTTCCAGGCTTATTCACTAGTTGGAGAATAAATAAGTAAACTTAATGTAAATTAAATTTTCTGTTTTCCCAGGTTAATAACCCTTCTCTGCATGAAAAAATAGCACTTTATTGAGTTCATACTGTTGGAAGGATGATATTTAATACTAAATTTCAGTTAATGTCCAGAACTTCAAGATATCCATTTTTTGAAATGCTACAATCTTGAAGTTATTCCCCTAGTTTGATAATATAGAATGTATTTCAGATTAGAAGTACAATACCAGTCATAGAAACACTACACCTTGGCAGGTATTTGAAGCCTCGATGAGTTATGACCGACTACACTCCATCATGATGAACGTCAGCACTTTAATAGATTCAAATGGCCTTTCATAATCTAACAGTTTGTATAAAAGCAAACTTAAAATATGGAACTGAGAACTGATTTTTCCCCCACTTTTTTCATTCCTAAATATTTATTTTGCCAAAACTAAAGGAAATCTTATTATTTTCAAACAGCATACCGCACTTCTTGAAATTAATTTCTAATAAGGTTTTTATTTCTTTTAATTATTTTTCTTTTATTGTCCAATTATAATATTATAGTATACAGATATTTAGCACTAAAACGAATTAAAAATTTTTTTTTGACTAATTTTGGTTTGTTATTTTTAAAAATAAACTGTTGTAATCGACCAAAAAAAAAAAAAAAAATTAATATTTGAGGTTTTATGTTTCAGTATAAATAGGATCCAAAAAAAAATCTGGTGCGGTGCGCGCATCACACAACTTTCTCTTACCATCCTATAATAATTATTTTTTTAATATAATTATAAAAAGTTCACATAAACAATGCTTGAAATAAACTCAGCAGCATTAACTTCTTCACATCTTCTCCCACTTCAGTACAATAAAACAGTTTTTTAAACAATTTTAGTACAACAATTCTGTACACTATCAATATATTTTAACTTCGTCAAGTTGCAAATATATTTTAAAAGCTTCGGTTTAGTTTTCATAGAAATATTTTCTTTCCATTAAATAATATGAAAGTTATGCGCAAATAAAATATTCTTTTCATCATAACTTTTTTCGCTGCATTTTCTCTGTGCTCGAGGACAGATTGAAGCGGATCATGAACTGCTTTTTAAGATTTGTCTTCGGCACCTCGAGACGGGCCCATGTGTCCCACCTATACGGCGAGTTGGAGTGGCTCTTCCCCTGCAACCGTAGACAATATTTCCTCGGATCTTTTCTATACCAAACCATCACCACCTACCATCCTTCCTACATCTACAGCCTCCTACAATTCAAATCCTCGGTCCACGCACTGGAAACAAGATCTCGCCTTTCTGACCTCCATACTCCCTCCCACAGAACCAAAACATTCGAACGCTCCTTCCTCGCCCGCTCCTCCACCCTTTGGAATTCCTTTCCTTCTAATATCCGACATGCTTCTTCTCTATCCTCATTAAAATCCCTCCTTTTTCAACACCTTCTTTCTCTCCAGAATGATGCTCTCTAATTGCGAAATTTCAGTTTAGGATTAACATCTGGATCAGAAGTGGATAATAGATTTGGATAATGTACAAACTTTGCTAATCAATTCATTATTTTTGTATTTTTCATTTTCTCTGTTTTTTTTCTGTTTTGTTTTTTACTTTTTTCTTGTTTTTTCTCTTTTTTTTGTTTTGCTCAAATCAATTATATTTTTTCGATAAAAAACCCTATTTATTTGCTTATTTATTTTACAGAAGATATTGTAAAAATTAATTGTTCTATATTCTATAGTCTTATGGCCAGATAATGTTACTGTTTTATTGGTTCCTTCATGTTATTCTTAAGGGACCTAGTCCCAGAATAAAGTTCTTTTATCTATCTATCTATCTATATAAATGAAAAGTTAAAGGCCTTTATGTAGATTAATTCAGCCAATTTTCATAAGCCGTTTTCGAGAAAATCGTAAACAATTGTAATATCCATGATATATTTACCATTTCCGGTTAGTCCGATGCGCTGTAACTTTGCTATTATTGGTCTGATTTTGATGGTTCTTTTTTTTTTTTTTTTTTTTTAGATAATTTAATATCCTTTCATAAAATTCTATACATAATTTACTATAAATTGCATGCTTTTTAAGTTACGCGCAAATAAAATATTCTTTTCATCATAATTTTTTTCGCTACATTTCTTCGGTGATATATTACATATATGAAAAGTTAAAGGGCTGTAAGGAGAAGACGTTAGGCAAGTTTCATCAAAATCGTTAGAGCCTTTTTCGAGAAAAATGTAAAAAAGTGTAAAATCTATGATATAATAGCTACATCCGGTTAGTCCGACGCGCTTTATCTTTGCTAATACTGATTCGATTTTGATGATTCTTTTATTGTTTTTTAGATAATTTAATTATCTTTCATACAATTCTATACATAATTTACCATAAAATGCATACTTTTTAAGCTATGCGCAAATAAAGTATTCTTTTCATCATAACTTTTTTCCCTCCATTTTCTCGTTGATGTACTATATAAATGAAAAGTTAAAGGCCTTAATGTAGATTAATTTAGGCAATTTTCATAAAAATCGTTAGAGCCGTTTTCAAGAAAATTGTAAAAAAGTGTAAAATCAATTACATAAAGAGACACTTCCGGTCAGTCGATTTTGACGAAAATGTTGCTGTAACATCACATGCATGTGCCAACCTTAAATACGTAATTTCAGTATCGTACAACTTTTCGTTTTTGAGCTAGATTGATCACATACACACAGACACACGGACACACAGACACACAGACCATTTTGTGAGACTTGGTGATTTGGACTCAGGGGACCTTAAAACGTGTATTTCCGTCGAAAACTCGAATTCGAAAATTTTCACTATCGCAATACTTCCCTTTGCTATATACTTCATACATAGATAAGGGAAAGCAATAGAAGAAAAACAAAAGTCCGCCATCCAGAGGTTTTCTCCGATACTACTTGGCCAATTTTTTTTCAGATTTGACATCAAAGTTACAGTGTTCCCAGAATGATATTACTACCAGTACGCGATATCACCAGCGGCCATTTTGTTTCAAAATGCCGTTTTAAATTTTTTTTTTGGTCATATAACAAGGCATTTGGAAATAATTAACCATAGTTTAATAATTTGCAATTTTTTAAATAATTTTTCTTTATATATAAAATTTTATTATTCTATGATATAAGGAGAAAAATAAAATAAAGAATAATGCAATAGAGAAGTTGATATAGACGAATAAGCAAAACAAAAAGCAGATAAGGTAGTATAATTTAATGATAACAATAATGCGCAGTGGTGAATGAATAGTTTAGTTAAAAAATAAAAGATATTATGTCTGAGAGATAGACCAGTATGCTGTGTATGTAGAGACCTATTGTATTTAGGAAGCATAATTTGAAAATAATGTATATTTCTTAATACTGGCATTGGCGTAAATTAAGGTGATTCGGCCCCAGTGCAAGTATTTTTGCTGTGTGCCCCTCTTCTCTGATTCCAGGAAAAATAACCAACTCTATCCTTACCCTCTACATCTAGATTTCTAAACATACTATATAATAAATATATATATATAAATAATAAATAAATAATACAATATAAATTATATATATGTATATATATAGTATATATTAAATGATATATATGATATAAATAATATAATATAATGAATGATAAAAATCGTTTATAAGAAATGGTTTTAAATCGTATATCAAACATTCGTTCAAAAGTAAATAATGTAAGATGTGGAAACAGGATTTTTGAATTTCCTCACTAGTGTCTATAGTCAGTTAAAGGTAAATAGGGACATTAAATAACGAATGAGATTCGACATCTCCTTCCATAAGAAATTGAAAGCTATGCAGTAACAAATACATTTTCTTATCATTCATTTAGTTTTCATTCTATAGAGTTATTCCTTATTCGGACGCGCATTGTTTTGTTTCAATTCTCCGGAGGAATCTTATCTCGGAACTCTGCTGGAGACTACTGTCCTTAACACTGTAAGGACGAACCTCAAAGTAAAACCTGTAAAAACAGTGATTGAGGAGAATCAACATGTCAGCAGAATGGATGAAAGAAAGATGGCCAGAATAACCAATGAGACGCAGGTAGACGCTTGTAGACCAAGAGGAAGGCCAAGAAGAAGATGGGAGGAAGGGATAAAAGAAGCCTTTGTTGCCAGAGGAATGGACTGGGAGAAGGAGAAGAGAATTGGCAGGAGAAGGAGATCTTTGGTCCAGGCTCAGCAAGGGAACCTTAATACTGCAACGGCGGTAGGTAGGGGCTAGGAAGAAGAAGAAGAATAAGAAACGAAAAACTTTTGGAAAGATAGACTATTTTTCAAGAAGTTGCAAACACGTTTTTTTTTTTAATCCAAGAGGTTATTGATCTAAAAAAGGACTATTCGTTTAATCAATATGTCTTTTATATAATTTCTTTATCTTAATTAATTAATCCCTATTTTTTTATTATTAAAATATTCGAAATTTGATGAGTAAAATTTGGGATATTTAAGAATAATTACATTATCGATTGAATAATCAATGCTTTTTTTTAAGTAATGCATTAAAGGGAACAGAACCCATTCCTTTTTTTCGGTATCTCTTAAAAAAAAAAATCTTTCTTTTCTTTTTACTGAATCAATCAAGCTTTAGCCCAGACAGCTGGGAGCTCTCCTTCTCTTTCTGTTTCCTGGCAGGTTTTTCATTAGAAAACTAATTTCGTTGTAAATTATATGGTTTTTCTAACAAGTTTCTTTTCTATTTAATCTTAAGTCTGTTCTATTAAAATTTATTGAAGTATCCAGAAATTGTCTAAAAATTTGCACTTTGAAATGCCTTTTAAGCTGAATTTATTTCATACGGCTGTATGATGGGCTCCATAACTAGTGCGTTGCACAACTTTTCAGAATAATATTTAAATACTAATGAAATTTGAATACAATGTAATTTATTCATTAATATTATTGGCTATAGGGAAGGTGGATCGAAAGTCTATTGCAAGTGTAAAAATAAAATCAATTAGGAAATCACGGTTTGGAGTTCATGAAGTGGATTGTTGTCAATAATTTCTTCAGTTTAAGTTTTAACGATCATTTATATTAAAAGAGAAATCTTTAACAACTGTTAATAACTTTTTATTTTATATCACTTTTTATCGTTCTCCAAGCTATTTGTAATCTTCTGCAATATGTGAATTTACAATGGTGGCCAAATTAGAGATTAGACAAATCAACCCAAAATGTTTGATTTGAAAAGAAATTCTCCTAACTGCTCCTTTTAGAATATAATGTTTTGAACTGATGGATGATTTGATTATCATCATACATCCCCGTATTTGACGTCTGGCATAATTAAGGAATAAGTTCAGCTACTATTCCTTTTTATGATAAATCGATCATTATGATACACAAACATTTTAATTTTTGTTTCCTTTAATTTGACCAAGAAATATGTTATTTTCAAATATTCAAGTTTAAAGTAAGTAATCATGAAGATAGAATGTCGAAACCTCAACCAAGGGATAGACAATTTTTGGTAAAAAATAAAATAAAATAATTAAGACGCAAAAAAACAAAAACAACTACAACTAAGCACTGGAATAGGAGTCTCCCAGAAATATATATTCTTTTGAACATATTAGTTTTAATAAAATACTTAAAAAACATTTTGTTGGTCTCTTGCGAACCCTATTTTTCTTGCTAGGTTGCTACTCACTTTGCTATCTCAAGTTATGACTTTCATCAAGCATTTTAGATTTAAAAATATTTTGTAGAAAATTCCCAAGGACGATAGTAATCACTGAGAAAAAAGGTATAACAAAATATTTATTTATTTAGTTTTAATGTGTATATTAATTTATTATTTATTTAGCCTTATTTGTTTATGGCTATCCCATTATATAGTTGTCTACAGGAATTCTCTATCAGATGCTCATAAATTATCTATTGATATAACTTAGAAATAGACATGGTGCAGGCTATACAGTACCCGCAATACTGAACGGTTCTGAGGGTTTAGCTAGTTTAAATGACGGACACAGTCGGACGCATCTAAGGGTTTTAATACTTGATAATTCATGGTCACTTCACTTCCGCTCTATTCTAGGATGTATAAAGTAAAGAGTCGTATACATACACAACTCTTTAGCTTAATATTTTTAAAATTCCATTCCTCTTAAACCTTATTTCAAACTGACCTCTACAGTGTTGACAATCATCGCTAACTTTTTATCACTATCCTCAACCCTATCCATTCAGTTTTATCCCATATACCCAAAGGGCTTGTTTTTGATGTCGGATTGTTGATTAAGGCACATGTTGGAATGTTGGACTACTTAAGATGATTTTATTGATGATGCTAGTATCCTGGCCTAAGTGATGCTGATGCCCATAGAGAATGAATAGTTTCAGTTGCAGTATTGAAAATTGTTTTGCATACTGTATTAATACTTATTTTGTTAATTATGTATTTATGACCAACAGGAATGCATACCGATTTTTTTTCATTTGCAAACTTCAAATGCAAACTTTATAAATATTAACGTTCGGTTAGTGGATTTGTGTTGTTTTGTTTTATAGCTGAAACAAATCAGTTCAAAAAAAATTTGCCTCAGCATAAATAAAAATATCAGGTGCAAGAGAAAAAGCAGCGACAGACGCTGTTTTAAAGACGTGTAGAGTCCTATCGGGTCTTTTTGAAAAATAATTTTGATGATGATATTTTAAGTATGGTTTGTATTTTTTTTTTGTTAGTGCTGTGATAAAATTATTTTAATCTTTAAAATATATTTAAAAAAACCCTTTTAATTTGTCAATGTTTATTTTCAGGGACAGCTTCATATCATATTTAAATACAGAATTGTTTTAGTTAATATACAGATTTTATTTTGGTAAAGTTTTGTTATATTTCACAAAGAAACTTTTTATTCTGTATTTACGTGTTATTTTATTGGCTAGAAAGAAAGTAAATTTAATCAATTTCCCTCTCAAAACATTTTTTTGTCGCGGGAACTTAACACTAGACCACACATTTTGCCAATTTTATTTTATGTTTAATTACGCTTTTTTATTTTAAATATGTTTTGTGTTTATTTTTTGTTGACGGATGGATTAAGTAAAATAATTTTAATCTTTTAGATATTTAAAAAAAATAATTTTCATTTGTCAATGTTTATTTTCAGGGACAGTTTCATTTCATATTTAATTACAGAATTGTTTTAGTAAAAATAAATATTTTATTGTGGTAAAGTTTTGTTATATTGCACAAAGAAGCTTCATTCAGTATTTACGTTTTATTTTATTGGTTAGAAACAAAGTAAATTTAATAAATTTTGCTCTCAAAACACTTCTTTGCCGGGGAAACCTAACACTAGACCACACTTTTTTGCAAATCAGGAGCCAATTCTTGAGCAATCCCAAAAGAAAACTCGGCTTCATTTGTATAAAATTTTGTTTTATTATATTTAAATTTGAAGTTTTCCTAAAAGTAGGGTATCTGTAGCTCAGAAGGAGGCTAAAACATTAAGTATGCCAACGTATATTATTTATGAGGTAACATTCAAATAGGTTTATACAATTTTTGTTTACAGATAAAAATAAGTAAAAGTGTTTTTAATTTCAGCGGAGGAGGGATCCGGACCTCTCGGACTCTCCCATTGGCTCCGTCCCTGGATTTAATTGAGCCAAACTATATTTCTTAAAAAAAATGTTTTTTTACGATGGTTTAATTAGAACTTAATTATCTTAAATAGTTTTAGAATTATAGCTTCCTATTCAATAAAAATGTAACACTTAAAAAAATACAAATCTTGGATTTTCGTGCTTTTCTGTGTGGAATTGGATCATGGTCCATTTGCACTTTTTTGTTGCACTTGAGATCTACCATCTCCTCACTGTATATTTACCGTAACGTACCACAGTGGGACGAATGGCTTGCATTGTATACTTTTATTTTTTAATTCATATTTACTTTTATGTTAACTATTTCCACTGTACGTACGAGACAGCCTGTTGAGAATGTGTATGTAGATAATTTTATTGGATAAGGGCCATAAATAAATAATAAATTAAGGCTAAATAAATAAATATTAAGATTTATATTTCTCCTGGTGATTAAGACGTTCCTTGGGACGGAACCCTCCCCTAGTATACAGTAATAATAGTAATTTTTGTTTACAAGTAGGTACTTTTATGGATTGAAAGGGTAAAAGGCATGGAATTTTATACACGAGTAGATAAATAAAAAATGTTTACCACCATAATGGTGTCATGATGTCTTTACAGAGTTTAGATCTTCCGATTTTCTTAACAAAGTTTGAACAATTCGTTTGATTGGATTATTATTTTTCTACAGATGTTACCTTTAGCTATAATGTTTCACCATGTATTTTAAAAGACTTCGAACACGGGTGTGTCAATCAACCTTACGACGTATTTTAGTTCAATGAATAAGAAATACCGCCAGCGACGACCTTATATTTATGGAAGCTTCTTGACAGTAACTCTTCCTCTCCACTTTGGTATGCTTATACCGTTCGGTTCCACCACGCCCTTACATCACTTAGTGTCTTCTGGCATAAATCTTCTCTTATTTCTTATATTTGGGACAGGAGGGAGTAAATATATCCTTTTGGAAGAGCAAAATCGCATATGAGTAATTTTCCTAATCGGAAGTATTGAAAATAAATTGATCTCCTATCTAAACCAATCTCAAACGTAAATGAACTATATGAAGGTTATTTTTGTCATAAACATTATTTCGGTAAAATTTATTATTAAAATAAGTTTCAATAAATTCAACGAAGTCAGTTTTAATTATTATAGATATTTTGGAAAATTTGCCACTAAGTGCTTTTGTCCTTGTGTTTTTGGACCAAAATATCATCACTTCTCCCAATTTTCAGGGAAAAACTACATTGTTTGTCGATGAGAGAGATAGTCGAAAATAACAACTCATTTCGTTCATTTATTTTTTATTTCATCTACAAATTAATGTTTTGCTGCATAAAATACTAATAAATCTGGAAATTTGCAACCTGTTATTGCAAACTTGACTCCAATTTATACCAATGGATATTAAAAGTTTCGACCAGTCAATGTTTTTTATTTTTTAGTGGATGTTTCTTATTATAGAAGTGTTACATAAAAAAGTCTGCCCATTAATTATAAAAAACAAACAAGAAATACCCTATAGATTACATTCCATCTCTTTAATTGTGTTGGAAAAGTCATAGTATCCATATCCTGTCAAACACTGAAACCAAATATATACATATATAAATATATTATACATACTAAAATACTTTCACACACACACACACACATAATATATATATATAAATATATATATATATATATATATATATATATATATATATATATATATATATATATATATATATGCGCATGTATCCTATTATTAAACTAATTGTTAGAACGTGAATATATTTTGGTATTATAGAATCAAATAGTTAATAATAAAAGTAGATTAAGCTGAAGCTTCTATTTGATCTAAAGGCGCTAATCAGGAAGCAGAATTTCAAAGACGGGATCATAGTATCTGCAAGTTAAAGTCCGCGGTGAATACCAAACGCTGCCGCAAGATTTAGAAATTCGGAGTACCAATATGGAGGACGTAGTTGAAAATGCTTTAAGTTTGATAGCCGCATCTACCCTTTCGTAGTCGATAGACTTTGTCCAACAAATGGGGCTTCTATCGAATACCTTCAACAACATACTGCCAATCAAGGTATGAATGGAAGCATTGTTCAATGCGTCCGATGTTAGATCGAGGCTTCATCAGTTACTGTCCCAGCATAAGATAGCCAATCAAAATTAAGAATGGATTCAGAGAGTCAGGAGCTCTAGGACCAGCCCATTCTATTATCCACTCTATAGAGATTTTGCATTCCATTCTATACTACGACTTCAGCGCATTCATATTTCTTTCTGCTGTCGCATTTCACTTTACCTGGGTATGTAACTAAACTTTATATGGGTTCCAAGCCACATAGGGATCATAAGTCGCAAAAGAAGCGCTCGCGCTACCTGAATGGGATACAGCGTTTTCAACTCCATCAGAGCTAAGCAAACCCCTAGAAAAGGATATTAAAGATAGGATAGGGATATTTTAGGAATGCCCATATTTCACATTACACTTCTATAGTTTTGATTTAAACCCGAATTTATCAACAACGCATAGAGAACGCATCATCATACAACAATGGAATCAGTCTTCAAGTTTTAAAAATCTAACCCGTTATAAATATGACTACTTAATAGATAGGAGCTGACTAGGACGAAAGCTATGGTAAAAAAATTATTTTGTAAGTAAACAAAAAAAAAAGAAATGAAAATGAAATTAAAGTATATGTGTAATCGCTGTAGCATGTAGAGTAGTAATGAGATATTTTTAAAATAACTAATCTTAGAAAAAATCCATAAGGCTATAATTCGAATTCAGGAAACTTCTGAATAATCTACATTTTAAGAAACTATAACACATAATTCAATATTAATATCAGGATTGAAGTTTATTCCTCTGGTAGCAATAAGAGGAATGATAAAAATAAAATAAAAAAGTAAGTCGGAAGAAAACTTGAATAGTAGATATTCATTCCGCTTTTGATACAGCTGTTGAAGAAGGGAACATAAAAGTAATATCTGAACTGAGAACTATTTCGAGCTAGAAAACTTTATATATAGTATATATGACCATGAACTTCTGAAGATATACGAACCAATTCGATATTTTCCTCATAGGCTTCTTGAAGCAAGAATTTTTACTACCTGTACAGAATATAAATTATTTATATAAAAAGCATAAAAATTTTTTTTTAAATTCTTGTTAAATTAGGTAATTGGATATAACAACAATTTCTTTTCATGTATTCAGCATAAGTTATATTTTGTAAATTTACTCTCCATCGTATAATTATGAGATGGGTGGTTGCTAGTATCCCGTAGGAAGCCAATTATCAAATTGGGTGGTAACTGGTGTTGTCCCGTTGTGAGCACTAGCTAACAGAGTAGATACGCATAAGCCTTAGAAAATACTTTGTTGGTTAATGATACAGTTATATGATTTTAACTAGAAATCTGATGACAGGGTCGACTGGCATGGACCAGCTACTGCTAGACATTAGATATAAGTAGATATAAAAAGCCGGTTCTGGCGCTGGGCTTCGGAGCAATACGGCGGCGCCTATGGTTTCTCACCAAAAATTCTAACTTCTGTGAGTTCATCTTGCCGACTCCATTTATCTAATCTAATCTCTTACCTTTTTTTCTCTCTCCTAGTTGACTAGTTTGAAAATTAATGTTATTTTTCTCAATTTTAGTATAGTGTGTCCTACTACTTTTTTAATCTTCCCGTAGACACCGTCTCGTGCTCTTTTAAAACCGAGCAAAGCAAATCTGAAGTCGTTCCTTCTTTCTCTTGATTTGGTTCATTCAGAATTCATCAAATCCCACTTCCTCAATCATACTTCTTTATTCATTTCATATCCATCTAGTTTTGGCTAGCATATAGAATTGGCTCTATGCTCATTTCTCCTGAAGCGTGGCTTAGCAGACTCCTTCAGAAAAAGCCAAAGCCTTAATTGTTGTTTCTTATCATAAGTAATTCCTAGCAAACTCGATCATATATGTCTAAACTTGTGTTATCTTTTAACGCTCTTCTTCATCTAGCGGACTCGTTGCATTCGGCAGTGATTCAGCAGCAGTGCATTCTCACTGCATATAATCTACTTAACGTAATGTATCCTCTGGCTATATCTTGTAAAGATCTATGCGATTATGTAGACAATGCAGAAAAGTTAAATGAAGCAGAGCTCCCTCCAATTGAAGGTTTTTACAATAAATTATCTGCTACTGATATCAGCGTGGAAGATTATGCACACTCTAAAAACACATGGAAACATTTTAAATGCCGATCTTTAGGAGACCATGCAAATATTTACGTAATAACTGACGTTCTTCTGCTTTGTTACTTCTTCGAATCTTACCGAAATGTTATGATAAAGACGCACGAGCTTGACCCAGCTCATTATTTTACCGTCCCCGGTTTGACGTGTGTTGCCTTGTTAAAATATACAAAAAAAATATAGAGCTGTTAGGTGGTTATGATATGATTTTAATGATAGAACACGGAATTCGAGGAGGTTTGTATCAGGCATCACACAGGTATGCAGAAGCAAATAATAAATACTAAGTTACTTCAATTCAAACGAAGAATTGAGTTACATAATTTACTTTGATGCTAACAATCTCAACGGCCAGTCAATGAGTATGAATTTACCATGTGGACGATTTGAGTGGGTTAAAAGTCCGAAATGTATTAATATTTTCGATCTGAAGGATGATGATGAAATTGGATATATTTTCGAAGTTGGTATTAGTTACCCTGAAGAACTTCATCATATTCATCTACCTTTCTTACCTGAAACGATCTTACCACCGGAAGCCTATGGCAGATCAAAAAAAATAATTACACACTTCGGAAAAAGATACCGCCATGTCTTACATTATAGAAATTTGACAGGCTGTAAAACATGGATTACAATTAGAAAAAAAATCATCGTGCATTAAAGTTTAACCAATCGTCATGGCTTCGCTCTTATTTAAAATACAATACAGAGTTAAGAAAAATGCTAAAAACAAATTTGAATAGGATTTTTATAAGTTATTAAACAATGAAGTTTTCGGTAAGAAAATTGAAAATATCAGGAATCTTTAAAATATTGAGATGGTACTTGATAGTAAAAAGTTGTTGAAACTCATTGCTGAACCAAATTTCATATACCGTACAATCTACAATGAGAATATAGTAGCTTTGCCTGTGGATAAATCAAATAATAATAATAATAAACGGCTTGGCGAACCCGGAGGTTCGATGCCGATACCACTAATCGCTGTCTACAAATCTCGGTCCACCGACTACCGTCCAAACCCAAATTCATTAGATCACTCTTAATACAGTCCTCCCACCTACGTTTCGGTCTACCCCTCGAACGTTTTCCAGTCGGCTCAGCGTTTATTAACTTTTTAGGAATTCGTTCGTTACTGAGCCCAACAACTTTGCAAGCCCATTTCAACCGTCGCGATGAAATAACTTCGTTTATATTAGCAAGGTGCATGCTCCACAATTCCGCGTTGTGTAATCTCCTAAATTCTCCAGTTGACTCATCAAATATTTTACGCAGTACCTTATTCTCGAATACCTTAAGGCGTCGTTCGTCCTTCAAGATTAGCGGCCACGTTTCACACCCGTACAGAACTGTAGGCAAGATAATAGTTTTGTATATTCTAAGTTTTAAGTTTCTGGACAGAATGCGCGACCTAAGTAATGTTGATACCGAAAAATAACAAGCATTTCCCGCCTTTAACCGCGCCTTTATTTCCTCTTGAATTTCGTTTTTTCTAGTAATCACAAACCCCAAATACTTAAATTTCTCAACGTGTTCAAACCTATATCCTCAAAATCGCCTCTGTTTCTATTGCTAACCATATATTTCGTCTTATCCGTATTTATTTTGAGGCCAACCTCTTTCCCAGCTGTCATCAACGTTGTTGTATTCAGTTTTATAGTTTCCGCGTCCTCACTTAATAATACCAAATCATCCGCAAACTCGAGCACGTATATTTTACCACCTAGATCTAAACCCCTTACGTTTCTAATGACATACTCTAGTGCTAAATTAAATAGGACAGGTGAAAGGGAATCGCCTTGTTTTAACCCCGAACGAACTTCAAATTTCTCCGAAAAATAATTACCGATTCTAACTTTATTGAATGTTTCGGTCATGCACATCCCTAACTAACTTCTTCGGTATTCTCTGCTCAATCAAAATGTTATACAATCTCTGACGATCAATGGAATCATAAGCCTTTTTGAAATCCACAAAAAGCTGATGAACTACATCGTTGAGTTCTAATTTTTTTTCTAATATTTGCCGTAAGGAAAATATTTGATCGATAGTTGATCGGTTCCGTATAAAACCACATTGGTAGTCTCCGATAATTTCCTCGGCATATTCCGTGATTCGACTAATTAGGATCAACGAGAATATTTTATAACATACCGGGAGGAGTGATATTCCGCGATAGTTATTACACTCCGTCCTCGGACCTTTTTTGTGAAATGGAGTAAGTATAGATTCTTTCCATTCTTCGGACATTTTTTCATTTTCCCAGATCTTTTTAACCAAAAAATGTATTTTAGTAACTCCAGCTTCACCACACGCTTTTATTATTTCACTGGGAATGTTGTCGATTCCCGCTACTTCATGAGATTTTAATTTTCCGATGGCTATTTCGACTTCCTCCTTACTTGGTTCTTCAATTAACGGTTCGACACTCTGATATTCAGAAGGAGGAGATTGACTATTATTTCCTGAATTCAAAATACTTTCAAAGTGTTTTTTAAATTTATTCACAATGTCCTCCGGATCGGCCAAGATATTGTTATTTTCATCTCTAATTCCATTCATTGCGGGTTCAAACTTTTTACGCGATCTTTTTATACTCTTGTACATATCTCTTACGTTGTTTTCAATTCTTCTAGTTTCTATCCCTATTATTTTGTTTTTAAGATATTCTCGTTTTTTATTTTTGAGGAATTTGGACGTTTCATTCATCAAGGCTCGGAAGTTAGCAACATTGTTATCGCTTGGATTATTTAAAGCTTTTAATTTAGCGGCTCTTCTTTTTTCACACAAGTTTAGACAATCATTATCGAACCACGGTTTGTTCTTTTTGTTGTCCCATTTTCCAAGACACAAATTACTTACCTCTTTAATATTATCCCTAATTCCGATCCATAGCTTGTCTACATCTTCGCGATCCTTATCTAAAGATTCCAAGGCTTCAAACCTATTCTTGATTTCTACCGCGAATTTATTTCTAATTGAAGGGTTTTTCAATTTATCTAGATCAAAATTTTCGGAACAAATATGGCTTTCTTTTCTTTTTTTTTATATTAAGTATGTGTCGAAGTTTCGCGATTACTAATTCATGATCTGACCCACATTCTGCCCCACGATAAGACCTCACGTTAATTATACTATTTTGCCATCTTTGTTGTATCAAAACATGATCAATTTGATTGCGTGTTTGTGAATCCGGCGATGTCCACGTATACTTATGAATGCCCTTATGTTTAAACGTAGTACTTCTGATTGTTAGGTTTTCGAGATAGCAAAGTTTATTAGACGGATCCCATTATCATTACTATGTTCGTGCAAACTTCCTTTAACGATCGTCGGATAATATACTTCTTCCCTTCCCACATTTGCGTTTGCGTCCCCTAATATTATTTTCATGCAGTTTCGAGGTAGTTTATCATAAACCCACTCTAGTTAATCATAAAATTCGCATTTAACTTCATCATCACTGTCTTCGGTAGGCATGTACCGAAGGTAGGTATGCATGTTTATCAGCGCGATTTTAAACCACCGCCCCTGAAATATGGCCACAAATATCCTATCACTAAAAAATCGTGCGTCCCTCAATGCGGAGAGCAATCTATTCCTAATTAGAAATCCAGTACCTAAACAATAATTACCGCCCCCATCGTACCAAATAGAATAGTTCCCTTCTGTTAACGAACCCTCCCCTGGCCACCGAACCTCTTGCAATGCCACGATATCTACATTGTATCTCTTAACCTCGTTTGCCACCGATTTTAACCCACCCGCTATATTCTTACGTTCCACGTCCCTATACCTAAATCTCTAATTTTCAACTTGCGTCATGAATCCCCTGAAGTAGTCCCCACCCGGAGACCCGAACGGGGGACTTGTTTACTTCCGGATAATGAGCGTTTTACCTCAGAGAGATCCATGACTTTTTGTGGTATTTTGTTAACTAAAAATATGTGAGTAGGGCGTTCAAACCTAGGTCACACCCTCCAGCAAGTCTGGAGGGGCGCTCTCATTGTTGGTCAGCGAGTCCATCGGACTTAGCCGGGAGGAACTTCCAAGGAATTTCCACCGACCATCCTCACATCCACCACCCGTGGGACTCTCCCCTACGTTGTTATGAGATCCGCGCGAGGGGGTAAATCAAAATTCTTTTTTAATAAACCTATATGTATTGGAATGTGTATTTCAGATTTATCTAAAACTGTTATGTATCAATTTCATTATGATATAAAGATTAAAAAATAACTCGTTAATGATGTACACCGATACTAATTCCTTTATTTATAATTTTTAACAGATGATGTCTTTGAAGAAATGAAAAAAATGAATTTGTATTTTGATTTCGCACAGTATCCCTAAACCCATCTCTGTTGCTCGGAAAAAAATAAAGAGAAGCTAGGAAAATTTAAAGATGATCTCAATTCCAAGATAATCTTAAAATATGAAGGGTTAAGAGCAAAAATGTACTCAATTATGAGTGAAATGATGTAAAAAAGCGTGCCAAGAGCGTAAAAACATCCTAGATAATATATTAGTTTTGAAGATTACGAAAAAGTATTGTCTAAAAATGAAATTATTCAATCGCCTTTGAGATTAATACAATCAAAGCAACATAATATTTTTAGTACTGAGATTAATCAACTCTAACTTTCTCCTTTTGATGATATAAGATAAATAATAGAAGATGGGGTCAATACTTTGGTCCATGATCATTAGAAATTGAATGTGGTGAAAAAAAAGAGATCGTTTTTAATGTAATTAAAAAAAGAAAAGGAAACTAAAATCAAATTTACAACGATTTTTTTGGTCTCTGAAAAATGTTTAGATGGCAGGTAAAGTTGGAAATATGAAATAGGTGTGAAGGATGGTCCCTGGCGTGGCTATTACGCCCGTAAACCAGTATGTTGAAAATTAGATGGGTGAACGATGGCCCCTGGCGTGGCTATAAACGCCCATAAACCAGAATATTGAAAAAAAGATGTGTGAATGAGATAAGCACCTATACTTCCTCCTTGGTGTACTCCACTTTGACGCGGTGAGGAGGCTTACGGCAAAAACAAAGAGAGATACACATAAAAAAGTTTTCTATTGCTGAGTGGTAATCCGATGTAATACTTTTTTACGTTATATTTCTTGTATAGATAAAATCATTTTTTTTTAATACACCTTCCTGTCTAGACAACTATAAGATTCATTGAAACTGCTTCTATAAGTGTAACAAATAAAGGAATATGCAATAGTGGTATTTGCTACTCGCCGTCTTTACAAGATAAAGACGTAGATTATATACAGTGGAAATGCACTGCTGACAGTGCTTCAACGAGTCCGTTTAAGAGGAAATTTAAAAGATAACACAAGTTTAGACATATATGATCGAGCTTGCTAGGAATTACTTATGATAAGAAACAACAATTAAGGCTTTAGCGATTTTTGAAGGAGTCTGCTGAGCCACGCTTCAGAGGAAATGAGCATAGAGCCAATTCTAGATGCTAGCCAAAACTAGATGGATATGAAATGAATAAAGAAGTATGATCGACGAGGTGGGATTTGATGAATTATGAATGAACCAAAACAAGAGAAAGAAGGAACGACTTCAGATTTGCTTTGCTCGGTTTTAAAAGAGCACGAGAGGGTGTCTATGGGAAGATTAAAAGAGTAGTAGGACACACTATACTAAAATTGAGAAAAATAACATGAATTTTCAAACAAGTCAGCTAAGAGAGAGGAAAAAAAGGTAAGAGATTAGATTAGATAAATGTAGTCGGCAAGATGAACTCACAGAGGATAGAATTTTTGGTGGAAAACCATAGGAGCCGCCATATTGCTCTGAAGACCTGCGCCAGAACCGGCTTTTTATATCTACTGATATATACTATACTAGAGACCTTACCACAAGATTTAAACCTAACATTGTGAGTTCTTAGTTGACATCCGCATGATGGAATAGAAGGGTCAATCCCTAGTTATATTGTGAGTTCTAATTGAATTAGGGGATATTTAGCGATATAACATTTGTTGGAAGCAAAAAAATAACTTTCTGGGTTATAAACCCTATTTCATAACTAATGCTTCCTGGGTGCCCATGTGATAGCTATATGACAAGAATATAGTGTTCGTTGAGAAAATGTTTTTTTTTTCTTTTGTGAACAAAGATTTAAGAACTGTTCGTTAGTATTTCTGAGAGAAGAATGTTTGCATTTTTCCCTTGAAAGCCCTTGTGAAGGTCTGTCCCAAGAGCTCTGACGACAAAACGTTTACCATAATATAAATGGAAAAGAGTTTCGCTGGTCGATGGATATAGCCAAGCCCGCATTCGGTGGATACTAACGCTGGTGGGAGAAAAGCCGGTATAGTATTGGTATGTTTATAGCACATATATCTTTATTATATATATTTTATTAATTCTAAATTCTAATTTAGGATTATCCATTATCGTAATTTTATATTTTCAAATAACTCACGCGAAAATGAAGATTTTTATGCACTATATAATATCGCTACACTTTGACTTAAAAATGTGAAAACAGGATCCTTACAATATTTTATGGGTAAAAGTTTTTTTAAAAAAATCTCAATCATTCAGGCTTACCGTCGATAATTATTTCAACGAAATATTGAGGTAACTTATTTTGATCTCTTTCTTAGTTGTGGAGAGAGAAATACTTTATTTAAAGCTAGTGAAATACTTCGAGTTGCTATGTCTTATATCTATCACATTGGACAAGTACAAATAAATAACACAGATAATATTAATAAATATTTTTATTACTTGACCAGTGTACCTTCTTTTACTGAACCATGTACTAATACCAATGAAAAAAAATATATGAAAACTACTGCGTTGAAGTTAAATAAGTAGGAAGGTTTTATTAATAATTTTATTAATTAAATGTAAGAGCTGTATCAGTCTCAATTTTTCTTTTCCTCGGCTGTTATTATATATTTATTTTATCACTATCGTAATCATGTTATTATGTTTTTTTTTTTTACACTCTCTTACTTTTTCTCAGTTTTCTTTCCTTTCCCCCTCTTTTTAAGTTAAACCTTTACAATTTCATTGCAAACTAGATAGTATTTTACGTATGAGGGTCAATTCATGAAAAAAAGGCAATTTTGTTAAAGAAAATGCACGATTTTAAATTGTGAGTTTAACAATTTTTTTTCCCCTATTTATTCCTTACATTTGTGACTGTTTATTTTCCAAAGGAACGTTCATTTAGTTGCTCCAATAATGTTATTGAGGTAATAAATTAACTTCTGTTGACAAAGGACTGGGATTTGAAAAATATATCATCAAATGCCTATAAAAACTGATTTTCAGTAACAGACGTATTGGTAATCTCGAAGATCGATTCACAGGATTAAAATTAGTGAGGAAGTCCCTGGCTGTAGAAGATGGTCATCTATAGTATCCAGGTTAAAAATAAATTAGAAGTGTTGGTTGAAGCGTTAGGTTGTTCTTCACAGATGATAACATCAAGGTGATTTTCAATGCCTTCCATAGAATCCTCCACAGAGTTTTCCCAATGTCGTAATGTTCCTAATATTCTAACAATTACCACTAAACCTGTGACGAAGGAATAACCAGAGATGATTGGACAATAACGATGATTCCACTCTAACGCCGTGTAAAATATTAGAAATAACTGCCGCCCGGTGTTTTCGACAGTTGCCATCGGCAGAAAGCCAAAGAGGAAAAATAATTGGCGGGGAGGGAGAGGGAGGGGAAACAGCTGTGACAGCCGAAATTCAAGAAACATCGTGGATGAGGTGACACAAACTATAGGTCTGGACAAACATATTTATCGTCATACCAACATATTGTTTTTCTAGAGAAATTCACTTAAAATTATGAAAACACCTGAGACCGAATATAAAGAAGTATACGGAGGTGTAATGGGAGTACAACTTCCAGATTCACACTGGGATAAGCCTCATTCAGAACATGAAATTTTGGAAGATCGTTCCTGGACACGGACGGGGAATGACAGATATATTGTTTTTTAAAATTTATTTCCTATGGAATGAATTAATTAATCCGAAAAATAAAAAAAACGATTGCAGATAAAGTCAGATACAATAATAATAAAAAAAAAAAAAAAACTGAAAAAGTATAATGGGGCTGAGAAAACGCTATGGACGTCAAATTGTCACTTTCTGGTAGAATGTCCTATTTACAACAGAGGTGAACATCCCTCACACATATTTGAAGAGTGGCAATAAAGTCCTCAAAACAACTTTTATCCATTAATCAAATAAGCCTCAAATAGGATAATCTCTATTGACTGTTAATTTTCTTAGATCTTAGCCCATATACCTTAGTTCTTTGGAAGTTATTAACGCAAAGGACTGAGAACACTGTGTATTTTAATATAATAGCTCATTGCCTTCAATGTAAACGAAACAACTTTTTTAATGTAAAAATATGCAATCGTTTAGAAACGAACTGCGTTGAAAATTTTGATAAGACATGAAATGGACCATAATTAAAAATTAAAAAATAGAATAAAAACAAGTCGGAAATTAAAACCTTACAATTCTGCACACGTCATAAATAAGTAGATAGTATAATATTATAATTGATAAAATAAGCAAATAGTAACGAATTATTGAAAGTTATTTATTAGTTATTTATGTAATAACATACCTAAACGTATTTAAAAACGACTTCAATTAAATATTATTTTCCAATAAATAATTGATACCAATTTGTGTATTTAAGTGATAGGTTTAACTATATGTACATTAAAGGCTGAGCTAATTAGGGTTTGTAGTTAGTATTTTGAATAAAGTTACTTCTTTATTCTTTGAAATTTAAGAGAACTAGTATTCTTATTATCTAGAAAAATACCTTAAGTAGAATACTTTTGGGTGTATAGAAAGTATTTTAAAAGTTTTAAGATACGTTACTTCCTTTTATATTTTTTTTTTTTTATTATCAAAACATTAAACAAATAATTCGTCAGTTGTTTCATTTATTATTATTAATAAAGATACGGGCCAATTCATATCAAATCAACCAATGAGCGTCGCTGAAAAAATTTATTTATTTTTCATCCATGTTTGTACTATGTTCAGAGAGTTGAAAATAGATATTATTTATTTAGAAGTCCAGTTGTTTGTTTTTTTGAGTTCCCATTTTGCATTGGTATGCCAGCCTATTTTGAATTTTACAGAGGTTTGGATAGCTACTTGGTTTTTGAAGATATTTGGTTCAAATAAAACACATGTTACAGAACATAAAATGCACAGTGTTTTCTGTCCAGTATCCATGACTCTACTTACAATTAACAAAAAAAAAATCCGTGAGCAGCAGAACTCCGTCAATAAAGTCGTATTTTCACTAAAATAAAAATATTATAAAAACGGAGGAGTTAGAAAAATTTAAGACCCACCAAAGACAGTTCACTAGCATACCGAAATTCTCCCATAGTTTTATTATTTTGTTCTGCCTATCCTCAGACTTTCGATAAAGAAAACACTTCATACCGAATTTCAGCTCATTTGGCCCAATTGACAATTTGAACCGCTGGCATATTACATATAAGTTTTCAGCCCTATAAACTAATATAATAAACTTTAGATATTAGTATATTCTAATATATTAATATAAAATATATATTATAATTAATATATTAGTGGATAGAAAACGCAGTCCCGCCGCTCACCGCCGACCTTCGCCCTCTGCAATAGTCTATTTTTTTCGTGAAAATACGACTAAAAAGGTAAATGCTATTTAAAATAAATAATGTTAAAGATAAAACCAAGACTCACCATCGGTTTTTTTTTTCAGGATATAATTTTTATAGTATACTACTATAAAAAGTATACTAATATAATATAAGTAAGTAATAATATATAATATAAGTAAGTATACTATAGTATACTATTTTTATAGTATACTACTCCCCTAAAAAGGTTCAGGTTTGAGAGTTACATTCTATATTTTTGGTGGATCTTCAAATATTACGATTTTTGTAAATTCAGGTGTTTTCAATCTGAAATATCTCAGGAGGAACACGCTTTAAAAATACAAAATTTTCAGAAAACATTATTTTATTGTGTTTTAATCGGTGCTTAAAATTTCATCATTGAGACCTTACTATTTTTTTAGTTAAAAGTTTTTAAATATGGCTAAAATTGTAAGAAGCGCTAAGTTAAGTTAAAATAATGAAGACAGGATTTACAGCAAGAGCTTATCTATGTGATATAGAATAGAATGGATTGGAAATCCCTAAAGAATAACTATGGTGTACAAAAAAACAAAAAAACAAAAACAATTCTGGCTTACCTATTAAATTAAACAAATAAGAATTATAAATAATATAAAAACAATAAAAGAAAAAAGAATTCATGTGAAACAATAGAAACGAGTACAATATGAATGAACAAAGAGAGTGAGAAAAGAAAATTACATTCACCCGTTTAACAAAAACTTAATCATCAAAATAATTTATAATTTTATTTTATAAATAAAATAAAATGTTAGAAGTGATAAGTTGGAGCAAAACATTGCTGATGTACACGCTTTTCAAAAATACTTCGTTGAAGTGGTGAAAGTAATGGTGAAGTAATGAGAAAGTTTTTGAGAGTGAAGGAGCCTGCAGCCAATATAAAAACAATATTTCAGAAGGGACACACACAAGGGTGGTTATTTATTGGATTAAATGGGTTATTAGTTTATTGAAATTGCCATTAAAACAATTATCAATTTGAAGAAAATATTTCAGAATTAATATTTTTTACATATATGAAGTACAATCATTTTAAATATTTGAGCAGCTCCAACACTTGGAACTTTAATAGACTCCTACCACTGAAACTCTCGCAAATATTTGAATCAACAGGTCCTTAGTATTCTGAATTTCTCTCAGATATTTTAATTTTTCTCACGATTCTCCGGGGCTTATTTTCTATCATCACACATTTGGTTTCCAAATTTATTTTCATATATATTGTGGTTAGTTCTTCTTGGAGAACGTTTTTTTTGTATTAGAGGTCTCGGTCATTGGCAGCTAACAAGACGAGGCCATCAGCGATTGCTAATAAGGAGAAGTTAATGGGTTGAGAATGCTGACAGTAAACGGACAGAGACTAGAGCAGGTAGAAAACTTCACATATTTTGGTGCTCATCTCAATGAAAACGGTTATATCGATGAAGAAGTGATTCGGAGAATTCGAGCAACTGTGAGAGTTTTTATTTTTATCGGAGTGGTTTCCACGGGGGAAGAGGGATGACAAAGAAAACCCAAATGACCGTCTAATCTTCGAATCTTCCGAATCGTTGTCCCTTACCTCGAAACATTAACGAGTAACACTTCGAACGTAAATATGCGGTAGTTATATTTGGCTTCGTAAAATGATACATTAGATAGCGATGTGCATTCAATTGTAGAATTAGTGGATTGACTAACTAGATGTGTAGTCTAGGCGCGACAGTATATTTTTTTAAATAAGTTGCCACGGGACTTTCTTAACATGAAAATTAGGAGAAAAATAATAGAAACGAACTTTATACGTTTTAGATAAAATCGGAATGCATAAAACTCATTTTGTAAACGCTATTACGTACTATTTTTTCTTTTTCTTAAACAATTTTTTTTCATATATTAAATATAAAATTTAATAAAAATTAAATACTATTTTTCTCCGAACTATAACGTTAAGAAAGTCTCGAGGCAATTTATTTTAAAAAATGAATATCTTTACTCTATCGCGCCTTGACTAGCATGCAATAAAAAATAATAAGGGAAAGTGATGAGAAAATTATTTTTGTGATGCCAAATTAAAACCCCGTTAATTTTCTCTGATAATTCATGTAAAGAGCTATTTCATTACATAATAATCTTAATCATGTAAAAGAGTTAGATAATTACAGTCAATGAATGCTTTTGATCCGATCTCCAAAAAGAGATGGGTTTTTTTTAATCTCCTAGTAGGTACTAGAGTTTAAGGAATACCCTCACATTCGTGGATTCGTTTACGAAATTACATCCCTGACTACAGGACTCTATTAGCTATTGTACCCTTAGTTAATGGATAAAAAAATAATTAACATTATTTCCGATTAATACTAATCAGTAAATACTTCCGATATAGTAATATTATGTCCAATAATGCCGTAAGTCAGCAAGTTTATATTTATATGGAGAAAAAAAAATTAATATTCAATTCTTAACACTGCAGATTCGGGTGCGTTTTAGAGCTCCAATATTACAAAATATGATCCACAAAACCGGTTATGTTTATGAAGAATAATATTTGCTCAAAAAGCAGACAAAATGGATTAAACTCAACACCGGGTACCGATTCGAAACGTTTCGAGATCATGCCCAACTACTCTGTAAATATTTTCGGAAGTAGTAGATCACCTATGAAATCTATACATAAATTTGTAAACCATTTTGGCAGGTACACGAGGATCTTTGCTGTTGCAAGTCAGGCTGCACAAGTTACAGTTAAGAACCGATTGCGCGGTAAAATCAAATCAAAATCACTTCATTTCTCAAATCTGTAGGTTTGAATTTAATTGACTTAAAAATAGCTATATAAGAAGTATACCTTAACATTCTTTTCAGGTACTGCGAAGAGCAACCGAGGATAGTTTGGGATGACAGGTTACGAGGTGGGTTTGGAGTTTGCAGTCGATAAATCTGCAATATATAGGATGTTAAGATCCTTATGTATAATTTTTAATTATGACTTACCAGGTGTGACTCTATAATTAATAAATTTGGATTATAAAGATTGAGTATTTTAGATGTCTTCTTGTATGGAAAAGCTCAACTCTCAATGTCCAAACAGGCTGGAGTTTTTTGTAATAAATTAGAATATAGGAGAGTTTTCCAAGTAATTGTTGAAGTAATCAGAATCCTATGATACTAATAACTTATTACTACCAAAATAGTAATATATTGTGTTCGATAGTTTCGTGAATTAGTAAGCATTTGTTTATATTTCGAAACCATTGCTCGAAGATCATAGAATAATATTTGATAGAAAATAAAACAGAGGTATTTATAAAAATCCTAACCCATCAAAATATATTCTTTATTAATTGCTCTATTTTTCCGTTCTTTTAATTTTAGTTTAGTTACTTTTTTTTTTCAAATTTTTACTTCCTGTTATGGAAAAAGGTAGACACAATTCGCGTTTTTTGAGATAACATACCTTTTTCTAAAGTACTTAATGACGAAAAACTTTTTGTTGAATAAAGAAAAAACCGACTGTGACATAAAAACTATCATCTGGAGAAAAAAAAAAACATTTTCAATTCTTAACACTGCGGAAGATGCGTTTTAGAGCTTCAAAATTACACAATATGTTTCTCAACTCATAACTTTACTACGTTTTTTCTCGTAAAGTAAGGAGGATTTTACACCGATGAACACTCAGCTCGACGAGTATACCCTTCTTTGGCATAGGAGGATTCTAAATTTTCCGTAGTGAAGATGTACAGTGATGAAGGCAAAGCCTGTCAGCAAAGCCTTAAAAGAGGCACGCAACAGGTACTGGATTACTGTTGTTCCAACAATCACCGAACAGCTTATTTCGTCATCCTATCCCTATGAAATTGTTAATTATGATCTCAAAAAATGGTCTAAGCCTATATGATATCAGATATTATTTATTTAATTAGAAAACAAAACATATTACATATTTGTAATGTATAGACATTCTTTGTTTCAATGCCCATAGAGATGATTTTATTTAATTCTTTGTTATACAAGACAATGATTGATCTGCTATCCTCTTAGGGTTATGATCTGTACAAGTATTAGTCATTAGTTGTGGAAACAGCCTCTATTTTCTTTAGCGAAGAACCCCTTTTTTGTTAGGCTATAGAAGTGGACAGAGCACCCTCCGAAGACACTAGCAACAGGTACGAGAATGCTTATTGTTGATCCAGCTCCCTCAGCTGTCTCTTCGGCAAGATATGATCTGATATGATCCTCTTCCCGGCAATACTAGCTGTTTAGGTTCGGCATTCTGCGATGATCTTGATCTTCTTACCCAACAGCTGTTCGAAAAACGCTACTCAGAGGCCCTCGGGATAAAAATTATCGATCAAGGGCTGAGCTCTAAATGTATTTGTCGAGGGGCGGCAAAGCAGGCAGTCGGTAGGGACTTGAAACAGGCGAAAATTCCCGAGACTTGCCGAGCGGGGCTTACTAAGTCAGTGTGACCCCGGAGCTGGTAGCGAAAGCTCGCGTTCGTGCGCGTGTTATGTTGTGATACCGACTGTGTCTAAGAATTAACGTGGGATATTCCAAGTTCCACTGGCTGCTTGCAAAGTGAAGGCGAGTTTTTCTTATTTTCATTACTATTTTTTTTTCTTAAATATACAATGTTTTATATTATTGTAATTAAAACAAAAATTGCCATAAATAAAATAGTTAAAATAATTAGGGAATCGTTAATTTCGAAAGGCTTTTTTTCTAACTTTATACTTAGATATTGTTTCATAGTATATATGTAAATATGGTAATTTTAAAAGAAATAATTCAAAAATACTGTTTTTTTTTTCATTTTAACCTTCAAAAAATAAAAATAATAAAGAATCTTTAAAAAACCATACAACGCAAAGCTATTGGGATTCTCAAAAAGGTTTCAGAGTAAGATTTGTCACGTTTTACTGTTTTCAAATACGAGGTAATCAATTAAAAATTAACTAATACAATATAATAAAATTATATTTTAAGTTATAATTGTTGAGTAACCGTCTCGGATATTGAGTGATATACTTTTTTTTTTTGATGAGTTACTAATTTGGTTGTTTGTGATTTAAGCATTAATAACTACTGACCAGATATAATTAAAAAAAAAATTAATATAATTTTCACTCATTTAAAAGTCGTTCAAATAATAGAATAAACATAAATTTACTACTAGAAAGGAATATTTTTAGATGGTTCGTAAAAAAGTTTCATAGTAAAACGTAGGAAGCTTTAATGTTCTCAAGTCCGATTTAGAAAATTAAATAATAACAATTTCATACATCTTTCCCTTTTTCAAATTTATTATTCATTAAGAATCTTTCTTTCGGAATGACTGTACGATTCATAAAAGCATATTATTTATTTTACAGTCAATTGAAATAATATTGCCTCCGTATCAAATTATAAAAATATTTTATGATTAACAGCAACTATTTCTAAATTATATTTCAAAGAAATTAATTATTTTTTTTTCAACTAATAAATTTTACTTGTATCTATAAACCTACAGTATTAGTTAAAATACCAAAAAAAAATTCTAATGTGTAATAATGTTTTCTCTATATCATTCATTTGTATATTAAATAATTAATTTCTAAAATACCGGGAAACAACTGACCGGCCAAAGTTTCGCCATTTCAGGCCTTCCGATTGTACCCAAGTAATGAATTAAATAATTTAAGTTTTGATTTGAAAAGCTAATTCTTCCAATCACTAGTTAATTTTAAAAGTTTATTTTTGTATTCAATTAGTGGGTAAAGTAATGTAACTCGGAATGTTTGTAATTGGAAAAAACATACGAAAATATGGACTAGTGAGCCTGTTATTTTATAAGACATTTTGGATATTGCTGTTTGCAATTTTCTGTTTCATTTCTGAATTCGAATAAATATATTACGACGTAGATTCTTTATTTATTTTTTTGTTGAAAATTTTTGTAATTAATAAATAAATTAGGCAAACAATTAATCCAAACCGATGATAATTAGATTTAACCCGTTCCAAAGTTTTGTTATGGATTAAAAAATCAATAGTTTTTTTTAGGGCGTGTGCTTATAATTTTATTTAACGGGTCTGAAAAAATTTTCCGCATATCTCTGACAATGAATCTCATTTTATCTACCATTTTCAAATCACACTTGCCTCATTATATTTCAATAAACCCATTGGTCCCTGACTTAATAATCAAATTACAGTTTTATTGCATCTCTGAGCCCTGATTTGATTTAGAAAGGTTTTAAATGGATACGATGTTTTTGGATTAATAATTTGATTGGATGATATTTTATTATTTAAATTCTTTAATGAAATTACAACAGTTGTATTGAAGAGTTTTCTGATTAATAAAATACAAATCATAACCTTCCGCAAATACACTACTTTGTAAAGTAAAATTGATATTAAAATGCCGATATTCTGTTTCTTATTTAAATTGGGATATTGGGGTTGTCATTTGCAATTTTTTAAAAAGAACCCATATATTCTAAAATTCACTGTTTTTTTATGTCTTAACGATTGCTAGAATAAGGCAGCTCAACATCTAAAAAAATGGAAGCTACAATCTCTCGATAAACTTTTGACTACAGGCGTACTTTTTTGAGCAGCTGAGTCCAGTTTTTGAAAAATGGAAGTGTATATATAATGACAGCAATTTTTGAAACAATTTATTATTCATCCTCCTTCCGATAGTTTTAATTAACATTGATAATATATATATATATATATATATATATATATATATATATATATATGTTTGTTGGCGATTGATCTATTTAAAAAAAAATTTTGAATTTCAATTCATTGTTTTGTTTTTTTTCTCTCCGACACACGGTAATATCATACACTGATTTAGATGGATAAAATGTTTACGCCTTGAAAAGTGACATTAAGGTAATATTTTTCTACATTATATTGCACTATAGATCGATCCTTAAACAGTAGAATTAATCACTCTACACATAGAATTTTCGATGTTTTGATGCACTATTTCTTGCGGTAACAAGTTATCATCCATGGACTCGGTTTCATAATTACACTGTTCGAATTTCGAATCCACATTTTAGGCAATCAGAGCTAGAAAGCAATGAGGAAAAAACAAAATAAAATTATTTTAATTACTTTGTTTTTTACTTCACTTAAAAATCAAAGCTCTTTTAAAAAAGGTATATTTTCAGGTCCTCTTATTTTGTATTATAAAAATGTAAAAACAAGTTTAATTTACTTTTTCTCTTCAAGTAAAAAATCTATCTAAACATTTCGCTTTTCGTTTTCTTCGAAATACAAATAATGAATATAGCTTAATAACACGATATTATTAGTATAATGTTTGTAATCCATTTTATTGGTTTTATTTATTCCAACCATATTGGTTTGTTTGTATATATATATATATATATATATATATATATATATATATATATATATATATATATATATATATGCTATATTAATAGCATATCCGAAAAGTTATGGAAAATATGGTTAGTCAATTAACTCACAGTAAAACCTAACCATGTATTAAACTTCGGTGATGATGAAAAGCGTAAGGTGTAAGCTAAGTAAGGCTGTTTTGTTAAATTTTGGTTGATTGATTAAAGATTGATTAATTAAGAGATTATAGTAAAACTGTTAAGTCCGAAAATCAATATGTTTAACAAAAATGTTATTACTATACACTTTCTATTATTACTTTTTCGTGTTATTATTTATTTCTTGCTAAGAATAATTGTTTGTTAAAGTTCCTCTTCTTTTTCTGTAATATTTTTTAAAATAATAAACAGGCTCTGCCTCAAGGGAGCTCCGCAATTCTACAGAGTTATTTATCTACTCCAGTTAATGACAGGGTCGCCGACCTTTTTTATTTAATGAATAATTAGTACCTATTTTCCTCAGCACATAGGGCTACATTTAATTAACTGATATTGCTTGTTATTGTTTAATAATATACCGTTTGAAATCACTCATCCAGTTTGAATAAATTTTGTTTCTCGACAATTTTGATTTTAATAATTTTGTTACCAGTAATTCCCTATCATTTGGTGGGTTCAAAACTATGGTTAAAGCACTTTTCAGGCTCATATTTTTTTCTTTGCGGCCATTTTATATTTGCTTCGCAGCTGAAATCAAGTTATGGGAAAATGCATCTAACTCTGGTAATTTTGTAGATATCAAAACTAAAATTATGAAAATGATGTGCTCTACTTATTTTGTCGAAATATCATATCACTAACGCAGTGAGAAAAGTGGTTAAAAAAATTCATGAAAATAGGTATAAAACAAGACTTTTAGCGGTAAAAAAGTGTATCAAGGAAAAGAAACTCGCCTTTGATTTTTTTCTTTTATAATTTTGTATTTGTACAAATTGCTGTAGAAATTTCAATCTTGAGGACATTAACCTTTTTTTTTTATATGAGTTTTCAAATATGACAAAAAGTATTTTTCTGCAACATTTAAAGCGGAATATCTCAAAAGAGACAGGGGATAAAATTATGAAACTGATATAGTTTATATCTCCATATGGCAAAAACACAGGACACAAATTTGTAACTAAGACTTAACTAGTTTCCGAGTTATTATGCATCAAATATTACTGCCTCGCGAGCGTCGGCTTTAGCACATCCTGCCCCTTGAATGCGAAGCAAATTTATAAAATATGAGACCAGTTGAGTCTCAGGCACCAACATTACATGTTTCTATCACATAGTGCTATAAGCTGTGTCAGTTGCATAATTTTTTACTCTGTCCCTTTTGAGATATTACGCTTTAAATATTGCGGAAAATGTCTTTTGGCCTTACTTGAAAATTTAAAAAAAAAAAAATACAATGTCTTCAAGATTGAAATTTTTAAGGTAAGTAATAAAATGACAAAACTATACAAGAAAAAAAAATCAAATGTGTCTCTTTCCCTTATTAAATTTTTACAGAGTTGATGCCTCGTTTTATGCCAATTTAGGAGAATTTGTTTAACCACTTTCCTCACTAGTTAGGTGATGTGTTGTGAGGACAAATAATGTAAAGCACATCATTGTCATAATTGTAGTTTTTGCTTTATTTTGATATCTGAAAAATTACCAGAGCTGCGAAACTAATTTAAAATGGCCGCAAGGAAACAAATTATGAGCCTGAATAATGTCTAACCGTAGTTTTGAATTCACGAAATAATAAGGATTAATTAAAAAAAAAAATATCAAAATAAAAAAAACGCGAGCAAAGTAGTCCAGGTGATTTCAAATTCATTGATCTCTTTTCGTTTTAATTTTACGTCTGTTGAAATTCAAATAATATTAAATGTAATTGTTGGTTGAATTCGGACACCTAATGGTGGACATCCAAATATCTCTTTTAACCGAGATTCTCACAATCCTCTTATAAAGCTTATGGTACAATCTTGCATCGTACAACTCTTACAAGCTGTGGTACATATTGATTTGCTTTATTAATATCTCAAAACCTAAACGTGCTCATTGAAATGAAAAATTGAACCATGATGATAAGATATTGCAAATAAGTATGGATAGCACTAAAAACATATATTATCAATTAATTAGCTAATAAATACTAATGAATACTTGGAAATAGTAATAATAACAACCGAAATAATATTATATTTTTTAAACTCCTGAAATAGCTTTATCTTAATCAAATACTAAAGTAACATGAAAACTATAAATTTTGAGTTATTTATATTGACGTAGATTTTTTTAAAAAGGCGTAAACGCCATTTAGGAAACAAATGAAACGTTTTTTCCCCAGATAACAGTTTTTTTTTCAAGTTTATTCTTTATTGTATTCAGCAGTTTATTAAGATGGCAAGACCTTTATAATTACAATTTATTTTAAGGCTTCTAGCACTGGTCAAGATCAGAATGATGTCTAAGAGTCGTCAGTATTTAGTGGCTACGTCATCAATAGTAGATTTTAAGACCATTTCCAACTTTTTTCCGTTATTTCGTGAGCGGAAATCGATAGAGATGGTGTTTACTTCCAAAATTAAATTGAAACCTAAATTTCGAATTTTTGGTGCTTAAGCCTTTTTCAAAAAACGACGTCGATATGTATTGTGACAATTTCAGATCTCAGAAAGATCTCAGAAGAAACCTTCTTTTGTTGTCTATAATTTTTACACGAGCTAATATTTATGAAGATATATGTAATTTTAACATTCTTAATAATTATGACATTATTAGTCATTTTAACATTAATAGCAATTACGACACTTATCTTAATAATTATGACATTCTAAATAATTATGGCATTATTTTAAATTATGACATTATTTCATAGAAGAGGAGATTGTTTAATTGCATTATTTCGAACAATTAAGATTTAATTCGAACGTCACAAGTCTGTGCCACTGTATGCGCAGATTAAAACGAACTCATTAACGGATCAACAGTGATACTCGAGCAATTAACATTTATTAGCAAAAGATGCTGATAGAGATCATACTATACTGTGTCATTCTATTATTTTTTATACTTTTATCTTAACTGGCTATTAGTCTTGAAACAATCTATTTTATTCAAGAGATGCAATTATATTCATGAAAAAAACATTGATATATTTAGCTGTTTTTACTGTAAGAGTTATGATAACTAATTTTAATACTCTTGCTTTTAATTTTCGTTTTAAATCCTAGCATACCTACCCTAATTTATCTTATACTATATTTGACTTTAATTTCAGACAGATAGTATTTAAATTTGTTTCTCTTAAAATATTTTCTGCCTGCATAATAATCTTTATACCAATCCTTCTTGTAAGATATCTCTTTTCTTCTGGTTGGTGGTTCTATTTCTATCTTTAGCTTTACAAGATTAAGTTCTTGGAAGAGTCATAACGAAGAAATCATAACGAGTTTTTTCCTCTTCATCCTTTGAAGAACACAATTCCATACTTCTCTTTCAGCCTGTTGTGCATGTTGTAGAAATTGTAAATGTATCGCTGTTCAATCACGAAAAAGATTTACTTCTATAATATTGGTTACTAGATATTAAATAAATGTACTATCAAACTAATTGAAGTCATTTGAAAAAAGTTCCAGTTTATTGTGCCATTGAGTCCGAATCTGTCTTCTCGAACCTCGCTCGTTGGTCATGTTTTAAAAAAAATTAGGTTTAATTTTTCATGAGAACCTTTATATTTCTTTATATGATTGTTTAGTGCTTTTCACACACTGGGTCATTTTAGCTTACCTAAATTTATAAAACATTTAAACTAGTAATAATTGTAAAATATAAATGCAATCACAAAAACGCTTCTAATTATAGCACAATGATTTATTTTTTTCCAAAAAGATAGATGTTGCGAAAAGTATTATTATTTTTTTGGCTTTGCTTTAATGATCCCTAAACACTATATTTTCATAAATGGCCGAAATTTGGGCTATGCCGCCAATTTGAAACATAATAGTCGATGATAATGCCAAGTTACGAAAATCATCCTGGGTTGACCTGTGATTTCTATGTCAGATCTGAAAAAACTCGGTCTATTTGTCTTGGAGAAAAGCGGCAAACGGACTTTTTTTAAAAAAAAAATTTCATACGATTTTCGGACTCTATGTATCTTGAAACGCAGATTGTATTGTAATACTTAGAGGGTGGGTGTTAATTTTTTTTTCTTGGTCGATTGCGAAGGTTCATTACTGAAAATAATAAACCAAAAACCATAAACATCAAGTTATTTACAAAATTAGTAATTTTAAATAGTCAAATAAGATACTAGGTTCTAATTAAGTAACTACAATCTATTTAGGAATAAATAATTATAATGTTTAATAACAAAAATAAATGATGGAATAAACTAAATGGGGATAATTTATTTATAAAATTAATAAAGTCAATTAATACACAATGATCATTAATAAATGCCAAATATATACAGTTTTGGTGGAATATAAATAATTAATTAGTTAAAAACTTTGGTCCATGCTTACTTAACGCTTTTTAACTCCAATGCATAACTCCAGTGCTTCATTTTGACCCGATTTTTTAATTTGTGTGATTTATATTCCTGTTTTATTTATGGTACCCAACAAGGTTTCTTTATCTAAAAAAAATCCGAGGTTTTAAGATGATTTATTTTTTTTTTTTTTATTGGAACTACTGTAATTTACGTGCCACCTACTTTCAGTCCTCTGTAATTTTTTTTAGCCTGTCTTGTATTGTTTTCCGTTTTTGGAGAATTCAATTATATAGTTGTTCTAGACTCATATATTATTGGTAAGTTTTATACCTTACTATTTGTTATGTGTTTTACTTTGTGGAATAGGTAGGTTTTATAGGGAAATGGATGAAAAGTGTGGATTTAGAAAAGATAAATAATTATATTCCATAACGGAAAATCTATATAGAAGACTTAAAATTTTTTCCACATGGGCACAATGGCAGGAAACACCCGAAAATCTATCCTAAATTTCCTAATTCTGGGCTGACTAACGATGTTCGTATGAAGACGATTCTCGTCGCTACACGGGTGTTGCATTTAGAAGTTTATGAACATTTCCCGAAACATCGTTTTCCCAACAACCCATTCCCATCTCAAACTAAGCCAAATGCAGATTTCTCTCTTTTTGAAATGGATTATTGAATCCAGGTCCGATAAATTTCGTAATTTATATGTACATTGTTTTGTGCAGTTCGTTTTGTTTGATATCTCATTTAATACGGTTAATTTTATTTTTTCTGATAATAAATATAAACCTCTCATATTTTGGGAGAAATATTTACAATTTTATTATCAAATATGTTTTTTCTCTTTTAACTTTTATTTGAAATAAAATATTGTTTATTTGCACAGTAATATTACTGCCTATACGGTCATTTAAAATATGTATAAACATTTATTACATCAATCGCATAAAAAAAAAAAAGTTGGCTTCCAGAAAACGACCGTTGGTCAATACTAAATATATTTTAACTTATTCTAAAAAATAGGTAATTGTAAAATTGAATCTAATAAATGTAGAGTTACAGAGATTTATAGAAATATAGAGAATTTTCGATGAGCTCGATATAAAAAATGTTAACACTCCTGGATTGAAACCGTGTTATGAACAAAACTATTATTAAGAAGTGGGAGTAAATTATGAGCGATTGTTTGATACCTGAGTAGTTATGATCTCAAACAGCTATCGCTTTCGTAATAAGAACTGGGGCCGTACTTGTACTAATAAAAAGTACTGAAAAAAATTAAAACTTGAGAAAACTAGCTGCAAACTATCTGGATCTTCAAATAGAAAGTATAAGCTGCCAATCCATCCATTTGAAAGATTTTTTTAAGCATTTTGAATTTCGGAAAAATAGTTACAGCTATATATAGTAGTCAGTATAATTCAGCAACTCCAAGTCGAACAATAATCGGACAATTAGTCGGATTTTCAGTCGGACATCCTAAAGTGAAATGAGCCATGTACCTTAAAATGACCAAACCAATCTTAAAATGTTTTAAAAAATCCAAAAAGCTATGGAATACATAGGTCGAATTTCATGATGACTTTTTAATGGGTTCCATTATAAGAAAATAAAGTCCTTCAAACTGAAATGGAGATACACCTACATGCCATACATATTTTAAACAATAAAATTTACTTTGCAAAAAGCCATTGTTTAACTGCGTTTTTAAGTTATTTATCCTATCCGACATTATTCGTGAGATATTAATTGGTGAATAATGAGCTTTCCTTTTTTTTACATGATTCCATTGAGGCACCATTGTAAAATTTGTTACGTGCATTCCCTTTTTAGCACTAAATATAATTTTTTTTAATTAAATATATATTTATAATTGCACACATTAAATACAGAAACAAATAAAATATATTTTTTTTAAAAATGATAATTTCGATTTTGAGTTAAAAAAAAACTTCTTTAGTTTTAAAAAATATATATGCTTTTTATTATATATAAATATATATCAAATTTTATGATGGTATCTCAATGGGGTCGTATAAAAACAAGTTTTTTCAAGCTAATTCACCAATTTATGGTTCACGGATAATGTTGGCTATTGTAAATTTATTTGTAAACAAACCTAACAGTTTCTATAATAACTTTTAGTAAAGTAAATTTAATAGTTTAAAATATGGCATTTGTAGTTTATGCCATATTCAATTCAATCAGTTTCATGATTTCTTCATTTCAATTTTAAAAAACCTTGGCATAAAAATACAAGATTTTATTTTATAGAACTGTTAAAAACGCCCTTAAAAAATTTTCCTTCGCTATCTCCTTAGTACTGTCAGGCGTGGAGTAGCCTCGGCCCATATTTTGTTGTTATCTCTATTCAGAGCCATTCTTCGGAGTTGATCCATAGCACAGCCGCGTTCTATTCCGGGCCCATCTATGTATTCATTGTAGGTGTGCCTGGGCCTGCCAAAAGGTTTCCAATTGGCCTATCTGCTATATCTTGCTTTTACTGGTATTTATACTCAATTCTTTTCAATTCTTGTGACCATTTATCGACAGTCACACGTATACGTTCCAGCCCATCTGCTATCACCACTATATCGTCTGCATAAATAAAAATATGGACCAGCACTGGAAGCAGGTTCCAATATCCCACAGTTTTCCTATACCTTTCGGGTCATGATATATTGACATTACAGCGTTTATAAAATTCGTTGGTATTTTCCTCTCTTTCAAGGTATTCCAGATTTCCTGGTGTGGAAGTGAGTCAAACGTAGCTCAGGTCAAGCAAAACTGCCGATGTGTTCCGTCCTCGATCCCATGCCTTCTTTTATTTGCTTCCTTAGGGAGAATAAATGGTCTTCCGTTTGTCTGTGCAAATAAGACCTTTCCGCAAAAAGACAGACTGTTCTTCCTCTGTATCCTTTTCGACATAGTTCTGCAGACGTCGCTCTGCCTATCCAGTATCACTCCAGGTGTATAGTTTATACACAATCGTGGGTAGGAAAATTGGCCTATAATTTTCACAGATGATGTTACTTCCCTTCTTCCGGATGGGAATAATAATATTTTGCTCCCACGCCTCTGTCTGGAATTCTCTTTTCATTCCAAATTTCCTGGAATAGAGGCTGAAGGTTCTTTTTTAGTTCTTCTTTTATTTTTGTTTAAAAACAAAAATAACTTTTTCAAAGCTTAAATTTTAGTTTAACTAATTTTAAATAGCTCTCATTAAATATATAAGTTAAATATATTTCTTTAGATATTTCAAATATTTATGAATATACCCGCTTTTGCAGAACCGACTAATGTTAACATTAATAAATTTTTAATTCAGTTTAACAAAATTTCTGTTTTTTTTTTTATATGCTGTGCATACCGAAATAATATGTTGGAGTACTATTAGATAAATTAAATTAGCTGAGGAAGTAAAAGACAATGTTGTCATAACAATTATAGAAATAATCATGATGATATACTTATAAGTCTGCTACCATACACAAGTTGGGTACTAGAGACTTTATATTACCAATTTGTATTGTGTATTTATATTGATATTTTTTTTATAAGCAATATGAAATTTTCTTATGATCTTTTATCTTCTGATTGACTGTCTATTAATCTAAAATGGCCACGATGAAATGAACGGATCCCTTTGAGTAACTGAATGGTTGAGCTTTTGATTTTTTATATTAAATAATAACTAACTTTAGTTTCTTTTAAGGTTATAATTAAAATGGTTTTAAAGATAAAAATAAGTTATTTTCGTTCACTAAATGCAATTTGTTGATGTTTAGTGCTGGAGTTGACAAATTAAAAACCCTTTTTTAAGTAAGTGAATATTTTAACAAGGCCGCAATAGCCTTTCATAGAGAAGAAGGTAGAAGATCCCTTGAAGAATCGATAGCAACCCCTTGCAGTGGTTATGATATCTCTTACTCTAATCGAAAATCAATGCGCTATTCTTTTAAAGATGCGGTAGATCTCCCAGACTTTATGAGATTTGTCGTTAAAATCGCCATTTTCCTTACCGCTTAGGTAATGGACAAATAAAAATAAACATAGGTCCAAACTCGTTCAAAAAGTGTGAGATCTTGTATTGAAAGGGAAATAATATCACTTGTACATTAAACAACAGGGGAATTATATTTGAATAGAAATAAATGTTGTGTGTATCACTCATTGTAAATAATAATTAAAGCGCAACAAATTATAACCAGAGTTAACAAAATTATTCATATCTGGAATAATATGCTACATGTGCAAAACGCATAAAGGATCTTCTTATTTTTTTAATACAATGTAAAATTAAAATACTAGATTATTGTATGTAGTTTATTAGGTTTAAAGTCCTTATGCACTCCAACCTGGACAGAAATGGCGAGCTATAGGCTACCAACCTAGCGGGAAGGTTGAGATTCATCATGGAATAAAAATCAACGTTAATCAACCTGATATCCAACCACCACGGCGCATAGTGGGACGAATGACCCCATTCATCGGACATGGACGAAGAAGTCAAACTTTTTTTCAAGTCATCGAGCTCTCGGTATCGATTTATGGGCTCGTAGAATAAAAAAATGCAGAGACATTCCATAGACATCAAGTGATAATGCCATGTTTGGAGCATATGTATTTGAATCAGCACCTCGAGTTTAGAATTTGAGTGAAATCATATCTTCCTGTTTTAATTGTTCCTCTAAGATTCACTTATTTAAAAACTTTTAACAATATTTATATTTTAGCGCTTTACAAAACAATGCCAAGTTATACCGGAAAATGGACTTTACAGAGATTCACTACAGGCATTTAGTAAGATTAATGCGAAAGAATTACATCCTATTTAGCCTGCAAGAGAATATTTAAAATAATGGTGTATTAGTTTGTAACCACCGATGTTTGATAAAGTTCTGACTATATGCGTACATTGTTGTGCATTACAAACAAGTACCAGATTTTTCAGAAAAATCGATTCTATAGGGGTACTCTGTAAGCATAATTAAAGTAGTAAGGGTGCAAGTATGATAAACTCTTAAGAATTACATCCTACTTCGTCCGATTTTCTCCGCAAGCGGATTTTTAATATAATGGGTATTAAAAAAAAAATGATTTAGTTTCTATAATTAAGGTATTAATTAATATAATCTTATGTAAGATTTATGCATCTTGATGTTTTGCTTGCAAACGGTTTTTAGAAATAATTCTGTACTAATTTGTAAGCCTTGATGATTGGTTAAGTTTTGGATATTTGTGTGCATTGTTGCGCGTTATAAAAAAAGTGTCAAATTGTGCCGAAAAATAGACTTCATTTTAGGTATGATATCGAGCGTTTCGTCCTAAGTGTGTTGCACAGTGGTTAGAACGGTCCAAATCCCTGGGCACAGACGATGAATCTGAAAGAATCACGTCCGTTTTTGTCCGCAAAAGGATTTTAAAAATAATATTAAACAAATTTTATAATTTAAAAATTAGCTTGGTCTACATGTTGATTGGGTAAAGCAAAGTGCTTGTTCTTATAATAATGGCAGTATGGTACGAAATTTTTTCGACGATCCCAAGACTACACCAGAAATCAATGGACTTGATGCAGATGTCATCAGAAGATTTGAGTTTAAAAACTAAAAAGTATACAACCTTTTGCATTGCACCTACGACAAAGTATATGGAGTATCATCCCCATTGAAATGAATATAGGGGAATATTTGGGTGAAAAATCCGTGTCTAGACCATAGAGCGTTTCGTCCCAATATGCGATGCCACAATGGTATGAACAATCCAAATCCCTGGACATTGACGATAAAGTCGATGTGTTTTTTCAAGTCATCGAGCTCTCAGCGTATGAGAATAAGATAATGTCAGGATGTTCCAGATACATCAAGTGATAATGACATGTTTGAGACGAATATACTTGAATCGGAAGCTCGAGTCTTGAAATCAATTTTGATTTTTCTTACAAGATCCATTTATTTAAAGATGTTGTTGTCCCTTTTAATCTACTAATGAGGTCTATTTGAACTGAGAAAAATATGATTTAATTAAAACAATGCTGAATTATAACCAAGGCCAATTTTCAATTAATCGAGTTACTTGTCAATAAAACGGGAAATCTTCAAAATTTAACACGCATCTTATACGAGAATAGAAGGCATTTAAGTAAGTTAATAAAGAAATACGAATCACCAAGACATTTTCCAAAGTCTGACTTGCCCCCCAAAAAAGTTATGTTCACAGAATGATGTTATTTGTTCATCATTGATTAATCGGAAGCGGCCGATCCTTCTCCACGATAATGCTCTATCGGACGTAGCACAACCAACGCTGCGACGAATGCAAGAGTTGTACTACGAAATCCTTCAACAGTCACTCTACTCGCATGACCTCTCCCCTTCTGATTACCAGTTCTTAAGTATCTGTACCACACTTTTTACGAGTGATAAACTTTCAAAATCAGAGTGATATTGAAAATGCTTTTCGGGAGTTCACTTTTTCCACGTATCCAAATTTCTTTCCTACTGGGATAAATAAGCTTGTTGTACGTTGGCAAAAGCTTAAAGATTCTGATGGAAATTTTGTTGACAAAATATATATTGTTAATGCAAAGGTATGGCATATTTATAATTAACTTAAAAAATCTTCATTATTTTTGCATTAATCCTATACTACCTAGTTTTTCCCTCTAGTTTTAACATTTATTTGTCTTAGTGTAAATATAAGATACCTTAACGAAGCCATAAAATATCTTAACGAAAACCATGAATGATCAA
Organism: Rhaphigaster nebulosa; assembly: GCA_948150685.1. Lineage (NCBI taxonomy): Eukaryota > Metazoa > Arthropoda > Insecta > Hemiptera > Pentatomidae > Rhaphigaster > Rhaphigaster nebulosa. The sequence continues at coordinate 53,961,821 of OX411306.1, read as the reverse complement.
TCTATAGAAATGTCCATCGTGGTTTGGTCTCTATAAAGTGCTCGATACCAGACAAAGAGGGAGCAGACAGCCTTGACGGGGATACGACGGGTCTCGTCCTGATCCCGTGTCAGCCTGAAATAATGTCCTATTCCTTCCTAGGCAAAATAGCCTCGATCAATAGCTAGTTTAGTAGGAAGGGACTTTGTGTAGATCAGAGTCATCCACTATCAAAAAGCCAGGCTGTTTGTTCTGAAGGAGATACTTCTCAACTGTTTTAATGTTAAGGCATATCTCACTCAGGATTGTACAACAGTCTAATGTATTGCTTTGCCAATTTTACTTTTTCAAGGAAGTATTGTTGGATAATTGGATTTAATGCCCTTGTGCACTTGAACTATGACAAGAATGGCAGATTACCTTTTGGGTAACTAACCTGTTCTAGCTTGAGTGAGAAAGTAATGTTTTATTCCAGGGTTTTGTCACGCCGGATTCGAAAAGGAACATAGTGCGGCAGTCGATGAGCATGCATTAAAATTCCAAGCAGTCTTTCTTTAGTTATGTATGCTTTTGTTTAAACAAGATAAAATAATTGAATGATCAATTTCGTACGTAATAATAAAGTCTACTGAATCGCTAAATGATGTGATTTTTATTTTTATTTATATGTGAATTTTTATTTATACCGCTCAACCAAAACTTCGTATTAGATGAATATTAAGAATTATATTTTATTTATAGTTAGAATTATAGTTTATTTTAAATTTTATACTAGCTATATTTAACAAATTAGGAAGAAAGAGCTGAGAAAAAATCAACAGAAAAAAAATCTATGATTTAACAAAACTTTAAGTTAATTTCACTCACATCGTATTTAAGTCTAAATACGATATAATTCGGCAAATTACAATACGTAGGCTGTTCTACGTAAGCTCTAAATCCTGAAGACTCAGTCGTCACCATGGCCTTGATCAGTGCTAAAAGCATTAAAAATATATCGTACTTATAAAGGTTTTGCCCTCTTAATAAACACTCTCGGTCTACAACAAAGAATACAATTTAAAATATAAATATTGTTATTTGGGAAAAAAACGTTTCATATGTTTCCAGTAAAGTTTGCTCAATGGCGCTCACGGCTTTTTCAGAAAACGACGTCGATTATATATCGATGGCAAAGTTCACAGGTGTTGTAAATTCCAATTTGATCATTATAGTACTAAGAGACAGAAAATGCCCAATCTACCTTACATATCTGTTTGAGGCTAGTATTAATGTTAACATCAAAGCACCTTGATATAAAAAAAAGCTAAGAGAATTAATTAATAAAAATTACAGGATGCTGTCAAATCTTAAATATTTTTTTTACCTGAAAATATAAAATTGCACTTACCATCAATAGCGAGGTTGACCATCGAAATTTTTTTTTCAACTAAGCATCTGTGTTGCTTTCGTAATTTCGGCCTTCATCTATGGCTTAATTTCTCTTCAAGATTCTTTTGTATTCTCCTTGGAGCGTGAATTCTAAAGCATCTTCTTTCATATTTCGCGGGAGCATGTATAGGGAAAGATATGTGTGGGAAAAAACGTATGTAGTTGGCCGGGAACAAAGGGGCTTAGCGAGAACCTGGCCGTATTAAAACTTTACAAAGCCAAAGCACTCTCTTGCGGCCTGAGTGCCGTCCTAGGGAGAAAAAAAAGCTTCAAAGCTCCAAAGCAGCCGCGATGCAGTTTTTAACAGTAGATGGTAGCGGCCATTTACATGAGGGGAAACGATGTGCCTGATCCATTGTCAGCTCTCCAAACGGATTAAATAATTAAAGGATGCGACTTTTCGAGTAGCCGATCTAAACCATTTACAGGATTTGCTCAAATGAACGTTTGCGACTATAAATCAACCGTTTTGGCATCATGACATTTACCGTTATCAATAATTAACATAATGGTATGTTACCATGAATGTAGGCATGATTTTTAAATTATTCGTACTTCACGTTTGAATTAAATATTTACATGAAGGTCACTTAAAAATTGTTCCTGATATTTTAACAAAAACTTCCTTTAAACCAAACTAATACCCATCAAAATTTATGTTGTTCGATTCTATCCGTCTTTATTCACAAACCATTGTTCATATTTCGTGCCCTAAAAGGATCTTATTCCATATTCTCTTTCGATTTTCCTTCCCCTTACTGACACATCCCTTCTGACGCATGATATCAATGTTTCCTTGGTCTACATATATCTCTGATCTCAGTCAAATGATAAATCCAACTTGATTAAATTATGTTTGAAATTAAGTTTTTCTTTGTGATTTTTTATTAGTTAATTCAACGGCCAGTAATGATGCAGCATAAATTGGACTTCTAATTTTCTGGCCCGGGTTTTTTTTTTCCGGCTGTTATTGCAAATGTAATTTTTGTTTTTTCAACCCAGAATCGTCTCCGGGTTCGGAAGACCCTAGACACTTCGTTGAAGTGGGTACTTGGAACTTCATATACTTGGGGGATAAACTTAGCAGTTCGGAGTAGATGCTGGCTAAAACAATACCTACTTGTATATTACCGTTTGCAAAGAAGCAGTACGTCCTAACCAAGTCTGAAACCGTGACGAAGCATTTTAAACATGTAACAAATGTAATACATTCGTAAAAATGTACTTGGTGGAAAATATTTTTTAATAGGCGACCGGAAACATTATCTTAATTTTTTAGGGAACATATATATATATATACATAAATATATATATATACACACATATATATGGTTCTCATGGTTCTCAATTGATGTAAGATAGATACACTCTTTAAAGACTTTATATTGTTTAACATCTCTTTATTCATTTTATTAATACGTTAATTTCATTCAATTGAAGTCAGGAAATTTTTTACAATAGTGCTAGTGTATTATATATTGAAGATGTCTCATATTGAATTTGATTTGTATTTTTACGGATCTTTTTCGCTATATGCTGAAAATCTACAGCTATTTGTGATAAATAAAGCATTCTGAACTGTAAAATATTTTAGATATCAGAAAATTAGCCATAACTTTTAAAATGACGAATTCACAAGATATTTTTTTTTAATAAACCAGTAGGTGGTAGCATTTTTAGAAATCCGCCTGATGTGATTAGACTGACATTCAGTGAAAATAACAGCTACGGCATTTTAGACGAGTATAATCGCATTTTGATATTAAATGTGGTGTTGTTGATTAGTACCAATTACCAAGGGAGTGACAAAGCAAATATAACACTAACAAAATTTACTTAACTTGTATCACTAAACTGATTACATGGATTGCTAATGGCCTATCGAATGAACTTCGTCTTATGACCAATAATGGTGATATTAACCGAACGATATCGAACTGAAAAATATTTCTCGGCTTTTGAGAAGATAGGAACTCAATATGACAGTAAATTGATCTCATGTCCCAACCTTCCATAAGATGCTTTATAGTTGATTTGGAAAAAAATAAAAATAAAAATAAATGCACACTATACCAGTTAGTTATATGTCATATTCTAAAAGTACAAATGTTGGAATTGGATTAAAACCACAAGCTAGACATAAAATGAAGCAATAAATTTTATGAGAAATTGTTGTAATTCTCGACTCTGCATTTCTATGAATTAGTACTTGGTTTGGCGTTTAAAAGTAGTAGGAAATAGTGCCTTCTAATGACTTTGTAATTAATTGTAATCAACTTAACAATATGACTTTATCTTATTAAATACGTAGTAATTGTTAGTACGTTACAGTTAAAATGAAGGTTTATGAATTTTGTGCTTATGAAATAATTAATCATTATTTAACAAATTATAATATTAATAAATTGGAACTTTGATGTTCCATGACATGTTACAGTATCTGTTAACATAGTTATGTCCTGTTGTAAGGGCTAAGCTTTGTGTTTCAAAGGGATCATGTTGCATTATCAGCAGGGTGTATGTTTTGGCAACCACAATAACCCGTCGAAACATTAAACATATATCAGTGGCCAAAGTATTTTTTAGAAATAAAATATAATACAGGTAAAGAAAATTGAAGTACTTTAGTAATTTATATAATTAATATACCTTACTAAAATACAACTTAAAAAAAAAATTCAAGTCCCACTAAAAAAAATAAATGGATCTCTTTCAGAAACGGAAAGACGACAGTAATTTTACCAATGACATAACAATATAAAAACTACTCTAATTACTACTAATTGTATTAAATTAAATTAATAATTACAACATGTATCTTGATCATTTTGAGTTAAGAATGATTTAGTTGAACTATAATCGGATATTATTTGAAATAACAAAACAATGCCTCAACTCTCTCAAATTCCAGTAAGGTTGTATTTTTTAGCCTTTATGTCCAGTCAGCGTTTCGCCGATTTAGGCAACCATAGGACGGAAATAGATAAGATCACGTAATTGTAGACCAGAACTCATATACTGAAGTTGAAGTGGAGCAGATCGTCGTTGTCATGAGAAAATAATCTATGTGATATAACCTCACTTTACAGCCCCCTGTTGAGCTACAGATTCCCCACTTCTAGGAAATCTTCTATTTTTATCAAACTTTAATTTCGTATAAATAAGTCGAGGTTTTCTTTTGGGATTGGGACAGGAGACTGAGAAAAACATTCACAAGTGAAGAGTGATTTAAAAAAATAAATAAATTAATAAAAACCCTAAAGCTTCTCCTTACAATGGATTTAATCAAGTCGTCTATTTTTCTCAAAGGAGATTCTATCTACTTTACGATGGTGCAATCAGGACTTAATTATCTAAGTTTTTGAGTGATCGCTTCCTGTTTAACGAAAAACGTGACACTTAAAAAAAAGGAACATAAATTTCCAGCTTTTCTGGATTGAATGAACCTGGGTCTGCATGAACTTTTTTGCTCTCGAAGTTGCTACTTCTTTAAATATTTCTTGTGACTTATAGATCACCCTTTATAACTATATAAAGGTTGTTCTACAAAATGATTTTTCTTTATTTGTTACCTAAAATCAATAATAACTTCTAAACTATTTAACTTCTAAACTGTATCGTCATTTAATGAAGTTTATTATTTTTACATCATCTAAAGTATTTTTAAACTATACTGGCAATATTTTTTGCCGGTCGAGTCTTCCTGTGGATACAACAATGAGTTCACTTTGTAAGTGGTGCGACAGAAAATAAATCAATTCACAAGATAATAAAATCTTGTACTCCCACATTGATCTCACAAAAACTAGCATAGTAGTTTTCTTGGATATGCTTGTGCTTTTGTTTATTTGTATAGCATAAATGTCATTCATGTGCAACATCAAAAACACATTTTCTTTATTATTTCCAAACCATTGCGGTAGAAGATAGGCACATAGGATATCTCTCCTAATGAACATAAGATATTTCCCCTTAGGCACATTGGACATTTTTCATGACAACTCGCCAGTCCTTCTTTAATGCACCGCTGGCGGCGCAATGTGTAATCTAGCCTTCTTGAGAGGACAAAAATACCAGACATTTTCAGAATGAGGCTTTAATAATTTTTTTTTGTGTTAGAGTGCTCAAAATAATACAAAAATAGAAATAATAATTATCAAAAATTATTTGAAAAAAGTAATCTTTCTGAAAATAATGAAAAATATATATGTATATATTTTTTTAGTTGGACTTCATTTTGTTTAACTTTTATTTTAATTTATCACAATAATGACATCATGTTACACTATCGATAGTAACATAATAATAACATAATAAACGTCCCAATTAACTAAAAAATTAAAACAAAAACCGAACAATTCAAAAATTAAATTAAACAGAATACTAAAAAATATCTACCACTAAGAATAGAACAAAAATTAAAATTGAACAATATTTAATTTAAATTTATTAACAAATTGGACTACCAAAAAAAATAAGAGAAGAGACAGAAAAGAAAAAAACAGTCATCGGTTTGTTTAAATATTTGAAAAGAAATATGCGTTATAACAGAATATAAATTATCACTTGACGCCAATGACTCTTTAGGGTAGAGACGTAGAAAAAAATAAAAAAAATAAAATTATATCCTTTATGTAGGTGTACCAATTAAGTTTACCCAGGTTACCAGAAAAGGTATACAGTTAGGGATTGACCCTTCTATACCATCATACAGATGTCAACTAAACGCTATACAGACAAAAAAAAAAAAGTAATTATTTAAGTTTTAAAATAATCATGTCATTTTATTATTTATTTTTTTCTGAGTTGTAAATATAGCTTGGTTCATTCTCAATGAGTCTTATTTTAAATCTATTTAGACACTTTATTTATTTAGACAAGCCAAAATATAAAAGCCCCCAAAATGGCACAAAGATATTTTCACATGACAACGATGATTCATTTTTAGAACCTCTGTATCTTGTGATCTGTTGGACTTAACAAAACGTTTCTGTACTCGACTAGTTGCAAATATACTGTAGTTTAACAGTTATCCTATGAAGGTTTACTGTTGGTTTGGTCATTTAGAAGCTACCGATCAGAAACTAGAAAAAAAAACCCGAACATTTTGAGGTTATTTTGAAGATGGTGGCTCTCGCGACAAAAAAAAAAATTGTTTGTCAAGATGCCAAAAATCACTCACCGTCTCAGACATCATATAAAAACGTTAGAACTATCGGAAATTTTGCATCTATTTTGACAATTTCACTGGATGAGTCCATTTTAGAAAAAATTAACATTTTTGACTTTTCTGACAAAACGGGCAAAAATGGTTTAACGTTTTTTTTTATCACGTTTTCTATTTTAGGTTCCCAAGTCTATGCTAGTAATTCGTTCAAGACAATATTTTACAATAGTAGAAAGTAAACTTTTTCCAAAGTTGATTATCAATTATGAAAAACGTAAATGCTTATACTAAAACTTGAAAAAATTTAGAAGACATTAAAATAACAGATACCTTAATGTAATGATGCTGATATTTACTTTATACGATGTATAACATAGGAAAAATAAAAAGTTTGATATAGCTCGTAAACAGTAGTACACACAGTGAAAATACAGAAAGGACTTAGGGAAGGCTTGAAGGCCTCATGAAACCCTTGCATGTGAGATTTGAACAGAAGCTCAGTCATGTCTTATGTTCTTTAATCTAGCTCAAAGATTCTTTCTCTTTTGTTTCCATCACCCTCCAAAGTTATATGTGACATATGAAGTATTTAGAATCCTTAAAAAAAATAGTACATTTTTCTATTTTTGTCCACCAAGAAATGCATTATTACATAATTTTGGAAAACTAAATTGAGCATAGTGATTTGAATCGATTTAATAGACGCCGATATTGCTAATGAATAATAAGAACCCAAAATATAAATATCACCAAAATGGCACATGGAATATTTTCTGTGACAACGATATGTTGAATTGTCTTGGGATGATATGCTACTAATTATTGAGGTCTCATATAACTCAGGCATATTTTCTTTTTGAGATGCGAGAAATCGGAATCTAGCATCTATTTTTAAGATAAGACTGGCATGTTGTTTAAAAGGCAACCATTCAGTCTTTCCTTTTAAACAACATTTTAATTGAACATTTTAATAATAAGCAGGAGGTTTTTTTTATTTTTGATACATACATTAAAAAGAATTTAGGTTGATTTTCAACATTAGAGCTACTCCTTTCTTTATTTGGTTTGTCTTTTTCGGCTCTTGATTTGAGTTGTGTCTTGTCTCTAGTCTGCATTAATGTGGTCTTATCTTTATCTGTCCAGGCGATTTCTGAATTAGCTACACTGCTACTTAAGGATTAAGGCTTAATTTTTGGATGGTTGCGTTTCAATTATACAGCACAGTAATTAAAAGAAAAATAAGTTTTTTTTTACATTTTCTTTCATTAATTATTAAGATTAAACTTAATAATTTTGAGCTTCGGGATGACTTTATAAAATTATAATGTATAACGTCTTAACGAGTAGATGAATAACTAAGTAATGTTCTACTTATCTAAAAAGAAATAAAACATAATTATTTGAACATAATTTTATTCATTTTTAGGTAAACTTGGCATTACAGGAATCATAAAATGATTGATTATATAATAAAAAAAAAAGTTTTACAATTCGTACCATCTCGTTCCCTAGTAATAATTGGTAATTTTAACGCCAATGATATAAAAGTGCTGACCATCCCAATTAGGCTAAACAGTCGGCTGACTAAAAAGTCTCTAATCTGTATAGGCCTAGAATATGTCGGAATAACTAAATACAAAAACTACTAGAGCCCTGATAATGGCTCACGTGGGTTGGCCGAAATGTCAAATGAAAAAACTTGTTTTTATAAGTCGTATTGACTTATCCCCGCAGTAATGCACAGGGGTATCACTGATAACCTGACCCTCTCCTTCTTTAAATTCTAGAATATTTAGAATATCAGAATACATTTCGGGGAATCCCAGTTGTGTAATCTGATGTTATTTTGAAGAGTATTGCCGACTTTGTAAAGTGCCGGAGTGTTCTTCCAGCAACTCTGAAATTTCCAATATGGAATGGGGTATTCTTTTACGGATTCTGTGCGAAAAGAAAATTTTAAAACGAATCGAACACTTTATTGATCCGATGTGCCCTGAGTGTGCTAATCACAAAAAAAAAATGACAATACCAAAAACTCTTTCATACGAACTTTCATAGGAAGTTCCGAATTTCTCTGAAGGAAAGCATTTTTTTTTTTTTTTTTTTTTTTTTTTTAGAAAACTATTGAAGTTAATATTTTAGAGAGTTAGGATCACTTTGAAATGAGTCTGTTTTAATCCTTGAACGGTAAGTATTAGAGGGGAAAAAGTGCATAAGAAAAAAGTGTCAAAAGTCAAAAAAAGAATGTTTCGGACAAGCTTGCGGTCATTTGTGTGATTAATGCATTTTTATTATTCAATAATTATAACAAATATATTTAATTATAATAATCATCGAATAAATATTTAAAAAATAATAATACTTTTTGTTGTTTCTTAATTATTATTGTCACTCTGATATGCTGTGGAATGAAAGTAAACTCATTTCAAAGTGATTTTATTTCTCAACAACGTTTACTTGAATAAAAGAACTTTGGTACAACTTTACAAGAGGGGAGCGTTATCACTGGTTCCTTCCGAACTTACCCGAAGGTCGCCGGACTAGCACACTCTAGCGCCGTTTTTGCTAACCAACTGCTTTGTATTCATATTTAACATTCGTATTCATTGGAATTATTATTGCCTTAATTACATGTTATTTAAAATGTCTAGTGCTCTCGGCTTCTGGTGATCTGGAGAAGTTGTAGTAATAATTAAAATTACGGTAAGACCTCAACAGAAAAGGATCCGTTGCTGTTTTATTTATTTCTTGGGAGAACGTAATGAGCGAAAATCGACAGCACTAATAATTTTAAATAATATCTAATTAAAGCAGTAATAGTTTTAATAATTCCAATGAACACGAATGCTACAATTGAATGCAAAATAGTTAGCACAAATGGCTTTAGAGTATGCTAGTCCGGCGACCTTCGGGTAAGTTCGAGAGGGACCAGTGATAACGCGCCCTTCTTGTAATGTTGTACCAGAACATTATATAAAAACGTTTTTTTGTTTCTGTTTGTTTTTTTTTGCGATTAGCATCCTCGGAGCATATCAGATAAAAAAAGTGCTTGACAGCAATTCGTATTAAAACTGCATTTCGTATCAGCATCTTTAAAAAAAATTACCTCATCCTCTTGAAAATTCCACTGTAAGAACCGCAGGAGGATACTCGTGTAAGTTACTAAGTCGGCAATGCGCCTTAAACTAACTTCAGATTACCCAATTGGGATCCTCCGAATTTCATTCTGATATTCTAAACATTCTAGAATTTAAAGTGGGAAACAGGTTATCTGTGACAACCTGTATAATATTCAAACTTTATTATGTATTACGAAATAATATTACTGCAAAATATAAAAAAAAAAATAATTAAAAATTAAAAAACAATTCGTAGCTAACTTAAACTAATGTATACGAGAGATATGATTTATAAAAAAATTAATATTTTTACCTGATTGGAATTTAGTTTTGCACATCACTGCCTTCACCGGAAAGGTAACAGACAAAAAAATAACGTAATATTTTTTGTACCAGATGTCAAATTCAAACCCATAATTCCTATAACAGATAATAATAGGACGGCGATGATACATAGAGGGAGGCTCAGATTAGGCAGAAGGTGGATTCATGGTCCCAGCATAGCCAGCAATTAAGCTCCCACTCGATTGAACAAGCAGAACGCTTCGTCGGAATGAAAAAAATATATCCCCCTCATCTGATGCTGTGGTTGTCGATACCCGCTCTAGTGCTTCCTCTGTCCTGTCGGAGCTATTGACTATTGTTTCCAGTTTTAAATCGTTGAAGTTAAAATTCGCAATTATTACTAGGAAATGAGATGGTGTGAATTTTAAAACAAAATTTAATTTTTATATTTATTAGATGATTTTATGATTCCCATAATGTCAAGCTTTCCGAAAAACGAACCCTTCCAAAATTATTATTAAATAAAGATTTTTTATTTCTTTTTAGATATGTTAAACATTACTTACGTAATTAACCTATCCGTTTCGACGTTATCAGTTGTGTTGATTCATTAATAAGAAAAACATTTTAGATTAATTAATTAAGTAATTATTTTACTAATAAATAAATTAAGAATGTATTTAATGTGTTTTATATATGTGACAAAATAGTTAAGTTGCACATTAATACATAAAGTTATTGTATTGAACTTCTAAAAAAGACAACTATTGGAAGTTGATTCAATAAACTTTTCCATATTTAAACTTTTATAAATAAATTAAGATGGGAATTGTGACGTTAACGAATTCGATTTCGGAATTGCCGTTAGGCTGCGATACAGTTAACATCAGTAGAATTATTTTTTTAAGGATCCAGTATCTTATTAATATTAATTCATATTAAATATAATCTTATTATATTAAATTGAACAAAAAAGAGAATAATAATTGAACAGCAAGAATAAACAAATCTATCCAGCGGTTTTCATATATAATTTTCATTGTACAATTTGTTGTGAAGAGTGGAGTATTAAATATTAGTTTGGGTGCCCGTTAATACGATATAAAAAAAAAGTTTTTTTATTTTTTCATTTGAATTTTCGACCCAGCCACGTGGGCCATCTTCAGGGCTAGAGCAATATTCAAATTCTAATATATCAAGAGAATTGAAGTTTATTTCTCGTTTATTAGTTTTTGTATTTAGTTATTCTGACATATTCTAGGCCTAGTACAAACTATAAACTTTTTAGTCGGACGACTGTTTATAATTCATGCAACGTTTCGTTAATACAAGTATCTCCATATTTTTAATTTCAAGCAGGATTGATTAATTCGGCTAAAAGCTATCAACTTTTGATTTTACTAATGATGACAAAAAAAAAAAAAAAAAAAAAGAAACACGATGCATAATATATCTCATTGAAAAGAAACAAAGATGAAGTATCAATACAGTATGTAAATTGAAAATATTTTCCATTGACAAATATTATTTCAACATAGTATTTATATTTTTAGATTTAAAACATATTTCTAAATGGGACGACTGCGTTCATTAAATATTTGAACAGGACAATTGACTTTAGAAAGTTGGGTACGCTGTTCCGAGAATTAGTTGTGTTATATTCAGCTAGAACAGCCCAACTCACATTTACATATCCCAGATCCGATAGAGTTTCCACTGAAGGGGTTTTCTTTGGCCTCTTCGAGGCGGAAGGCCCGCTACGGTGACCAGCAGAGTGTGTAATTAAATTTGGATTTACTCTAACTTAATGCCTAAACCTATTTAAGGTAAAGTTTCTATCTTAAATTTTCATTAATTGTTTCAAGACTTAAATAAATACTTCAAATTGCTGTTTTTCTTACATTTTTTTCTATATTAATTGATAATAATGCCATTAAAATTTGACCAATTCATTCCAGCTTAGTGTTCGACCCTTTTGTATCTGAGGGCGTTGAGTTAAGAATAAGTATGGTTATTTTGAAATTTTTCCATCTTTCTGCTATACAACAGAAAGATGTGGGACAAGTGCGCTCTAAATTTCACCAAGTTCGACTTTACAAGACTATACAATTTTTATTTTTTAAGCTAGATTTTACCTATTTTTTTAAAAATGTTCCTTAGACGAATATTTTTAAATATTACATTCATGGCTACGTTTCAACCACTTCCATTTTGATGAGATTGATAAATTAAATAAATCGTACTTAGTACGTACTTGTCCCTCCCTTAAGTGGTTCAAGGCATCTGGAAGACTTATTATTCAAGCTAGAGCGGTTTTGGGGTAAGTGCAAAATAGTTTAGTTTCCGGAGGATTTTTATATTGGTGCAATCATCGAAAAAAGTTAAAGCTTGTCTGAGTTCACTTTTTACAATCTTTATGGAGTTATGAAAGCGGGCTGTGTAATACGACTGAATAAATGTATTGAAAAAAATAGTTTTTATTTTAATTTACTAGTCTGCAGTTGCCCTATAAAACATGATATTAAGGATAAGTGTACACTACGCACACTAGTTAATTTGATGGGTGATTGCGGAAATGCGCTTAAAAAACTTTCAAGGAAAAATGTAAATGACAAAGTATCTTGAAGAACAGCTTCTGTCGATTCCGCATAGAGCAACAAAATAAAATAAAAGAAAGAAGGCCTACTGGTAGATACTCTGTATTAGACAGCTCTTCCTTGCTTCACGAAGCAATTACGCACTTATCCTGAAAATGAACATACACCAAATCATCCTAAAAAAATATTAATTAAAAAAAATTATTATATAGAGCATCATAAATTATAAAAAATAAATAAAAATATTAATTAAATATATTGAAATTACAATAAAATCAGATAGTAACAAGAATGAAGCATACTCTAGAAAGCTCTATATGACCTAGAGATTCCTATAAAATTAGTCAGGCTGGTGAAGATCGCAATGAAGAATGTGTACTGTATAGTTAAAATTAAAAGCAAAGTATTCCGAGAATTTCGGACAAGGGCTTGAGGTAGGGAGATGCACTGGTCTGTCTTCTGTTTAACCTTCCACTTGAGAAAGCAGTAAGAGAAGCAAGGATCCAAATTGGTGGAACAGTATTTAATAGATCTACAATGACCCTCGCCGATGCTGATGACTTAGACATAGTAGGTAACTTGCATAGTAGGTTGTTGCATACGGAGAAGTACTTGAAGCTTTTCAAGCCCTGACTGGCTCTGCCAGGAAGCTTGGGATTAAGGTCAATGCCTTGAAAACTAAATATATGATAGCGGAGGAGACCCCAATTCCAAGAGAGATGATTACCTTCGACCAGTATAAGTTTGAGAAGGTATCTCAATTTGTGTGCCTGGGCTCAATGCTCATACAGGATAATGTACCACATTTGGAGGTTAAGAAAAGGATTCAGGCTGCAACAGTGCGTACTTCGGGCTATTACGGAACTTCAGAAGTAGAGACCTATCGAGAAAAACTAAAATAAATCTCTACAAGACTCTGATCCGGCCGGTTTTGTTATAAGCATCACAGTCCTGGGCAACCACTAAATCCATAGAGGAAGATCTCGTCATTTTCGAAAGGAAAGTTTTGCGTAGAATATTAGGAAGACTGCAAGTTGGAAATGAGTGGCGTAGACGCACCAATCAGGAGTTGTGCAATATATATAAAGAAACTGACGTTATAACGTTTTTAAAGCTAAACCGCCTGAGGTGAGATGGTCATGCGGCTAGGATGAAAGAGAACGAAATACCGAAAAAGTTTCAGAGAAAACCAATCTATGATAAAAGGCGGCGTGGAAGATCGAGAGCAAGATGGGTAGATGGCATTACTGCTGATGTCCGAAATATCCTGGGAGTTCGCAATTCGATGGTGGTTGCGCGAGATCTTGACAATTGCAGGAGGTTGTTGCAAGAGGCCAAGATTCGGCAGCGAGTTGTAATGCCACTCAGCTAGATAGATAATAACAAGAATGTATTATTTATTATTATTATTATTGTTATTATAAACTATTTCTTTGGCAGTTGAATTGTTTATAGATAAATCAACTTTTCGAAAATTGTGTATGAATAGGAAGCTATAAATCCTATTTTGATCAGTGATCACTAGATATTTTGAGATGTACTTGTAAGTTTACGTTTTAACCATAATAAATGGTTTCCATTCAGCATATACAGATAGAACAGAAAAAGAAATGCTTGTTTTTGATAATATCTCGAAGTATCTATCATATCATAAAAAGCAAGTTCATCTTAAAAAAAACAACTCATTTTAGTTTAAAAGAAACACAAATGTTCATGTCACTTAAGATTAGTTTACAAATATCTCCACTACCGCACAGGTCTTTAGATTAGGATATCAAAGGGTCCATAAAAATAAGATGCGACTACACCGATTAAAACAAAAATAAGTTTCTTGAATAACAGATAGTTTTTTTTTTTAAACTTTCAACTCTCATCTGTATCAGAAGAATTACAATGAGCAAATATGATGATGATAAAATATAGACATGTCATGAGGAAGGTTAGTACCCAGCAGCACTTGTTCCCGGTCTTGAATTAGTCCCTTAATTCAGGAAAGGGGATCTCTTATCCAGCTCCTTTTTAATCTTCTCCTGAGGGCTATTCCGACCGTAGCTATATCAGTATATTATTAGGAAAACGGAAATAATGAATATGTATGTGTTGGTCGATAGTTGATTGCTGTAAGTCGGTGTATAGAGTTTTGTTGTTTTTATTACAATTATTGATAAAATAAACAAATAAACACAATAATTTTCGAATAATTGACAAGCCATTAAAATGAATGGATTCGATTATCTATGATTCCTAAAATATTTGATGATATGTTTTATTATTCCAATAACTGCTATTGATTGCGTACATGATGATCCTAGAAAGATGATAATTATACAGCTAGTTATTTTGTGAATAAATCCATTATTCATGGAGATCATGAAAATTCATTGTAATTTCCATTTCGATCTTCACTGCCAATCTACTCTTTTATATAATTTCTTTATTCTCAAGATCACGGTTCAAACAATGGCCTTGAATTGTACATGAGAAAAAAATAGGTTTAATTGATTGGGAAACCTTGAAAATTATTATCTTTTTTTTTACAAATATATTGATATTTTTAACATTATAGCTGTGACATATAAGGCGCCACCATACTGATTCGTAGAGACAAACTATGTGCATAAAAGTAGAGGTTAAATTTTACAAATTCATTTGGAATCGTATACTTAGCGTCGTCGTTCCTTCAAAATTAAACTCAAAATTGGATATTTCTCAGGATTATGAACTTTTATGTGAGTTTCGTATTGAATTTTTATTTTATTGTATCTTATTACTTTACTCTGTTATTAATACTAGCCTTAATAAAAATGTCAGGACATAAGCATACAATGGGCGATGAAGGCGAGGGTCCCTGCCTTTTATTTATTTTTTTCTGCTTCACATTCTGCATGTCTTATTCATAACTTTTGTCCCTCTTGAGAAAATACGGCCAAAATTAAAACATAATACGAATTGTTTTAGTGTTCTGTTTGCTTGGCATTCACAATATGATTTTCTATAATTTATTATTGTAAAGTTGAAATATTTTAGAATTAGGAAGATATTTTTGAATCACAATAATAAAAATTCCAATAGAAATGAAGTTTTCAAAAATAAGGTTTTACCATACCACGAATAGCTAATTTAGTAGTGAATAATTAAAAAAAATAGAAGAAAAAGTTTTAAAAAATGAAACGAGTTATCACGCTTACAACTAAAACTTCTTTATATTATATACATGCTATTGCTTATCCTTGATTACTTCATTTTTTTATTTGTATTTCTAAATTCATATCTCATTTCATATCATCTTTTATTGGGTACATCATACCCTTTTTATGATAATGTACTGTTACCCAACTTGAAATTTTATGAAAATAAAGTGTATATAATTATTTTCAGAAATATCCAATTTTTCAAAAAAGTGAATTACTCAATCCCAAGAATTTTCTCATCTAAACTTCTATGCTATGAATCTTTTTAATTTTACTACACCTACATCATTAAACCTCATATAACAGTACATCTGCCTTAAACAAAGCTGTACTGTTATACGAGGTTTATAGCTGGCTGCTTCTACAGGGGTATAATACCCCTCATAATACTATGCAATATGTTTAAAAGCTTTCAATACTGTGCTAGCAACAGAGAGTTGGGTGGCCCAGTAGTTAATGTACTGGCCTCCTAACCGAAAA
This sequence comes from Rhaphigaster nebulosa, assembly GCA_948150685.1. Taxonomy (NCBI): domain Eukaryota; kingdom Metazoa; phylum Arthropoda; class Insecta; order Hemiptera; family Pentatomidae; genus Rhaphigaster; species Rhaphigaster nebulosa. The sequence continues at coordinate 53,945,572 of OX411306.1, read as the reverse complement.
GAGCTGTCGGTTTTTTGTGGGAAAAAAAAGATTATTCCGGTTACTTTACTTTCAATTAAAACTTATTTGTTTTAACCGATGCAAGTAACTCGGAGATTGTTAGAAACAGTGGCTTTCCTGGCGGGACTATCTCCCCTCCGTAATCTAGCGAGCTTACCTAAATAATTTTCAGATCTATTTTCTTATACGGGAAGAAGGAGTCGAATATTAAAATAGACAATATTCTAATGTTTCTCTACTCGCTAACATACTCCGTACCGATTTAATAATAAGGCAGGATCTATCGGAGCCTGTATCAATGTTAAAACCGACTATTTTTGTTATAAGGACCTCACGAAGGACTTCTATCCTCGCCAAAAGTAGTATTATTTGTAGAGCGTTACAATATATGCATAAATTCAACCCTCCTCCTCCGCAATTAGTGTACCTTAACCTTAAGGAAACTAAAATGGAATAATGGCTCTGTTGCAGCCACCAAAGCTTTAAACTCAATTAAATTAGTTGTGCAAGTATAGTCGTTAACAATTTTTTCACATTTCGAGTTCGGAAATTTTAAGCAAGTAATTTTGTTAAGGTTGCAGTTTTATATTTAAGTTTTTAGCAATTTTTTCATGTTTAAAAATTGGTTTTTGAGGGATTAAAAAACATTAAAGGCTATAGAATCTAGCATTCAATTAAACAGGCCTACAAAAAAAATGTTTTTGAAAACTTTTTTAACTTTAATAGTTGATCTTTATAGATTTTGATGTGCTGAATCTAAATCTGGCCTTAGTTTTTTTTTTTTTGTATCGCCCATAGTTTTCCGTAGGTTTCAAGCTAATCAAACATCTTAACTTTTTAAACTTCTGTAACATCTTAGCTACAATAGAAACATACTGTGGGTCTTTTTCATTTCCCAAAAAATTTGTAACGACTTGCTTGAATGATACCCATGCTTCTTTCTCATTTAAGGTCATTGTGGATTCAAAGTTAACATCAAACATCATTTTTCTAATGTCAGGTCCGACAAAGACGACTTCTTTTAGTTTAGCTTCTGAAAGTCGTGGAAACTTTTGGCAGAGATACTTGAAACATGGTCCATCTTTAGGCAAAGCCTTTACCAACTGTTTCATGAGGCCTAACTTAAGGCCTAATTGTATCATGAGGCCTAAGACTGATAGCTGAATAAATAAATAAACTATAAAATGTGAAGAAATTGTGGGTGATACAGCTTTTTTAATATCATATTTGGATTTAGCACCCCAAAAACTATAGGAATAAGGTATTTTCAGTACAAAAGTTTTTTCATCGCATGTGTTATCAACAATTCTTTCGCGTTCCAAGTTTAATAATGCCAAGAGATTGCAAAGAAGAATACAGAGGTAGTATTCAATTTTCAGCACTTTTTCTTGTTTCAAGTGCAATAATTTTAAGGATTCAGAGCTAGGGATTTTTGTTTTCCTAAGGATAAATTTTGTGTTCTTTAAAAAAATCTTTTAATTTTTAAGGAACTGACAAGCTGACAGACTCAAGAAATAATTGAGAATGAGACATGGGTAGAAAATGAGTAATACTAAACTAAGTAGAAATCTGTAAACCTCAAAACCGCTACTGTATTAGTAGAATAAACAAGGCTAAATTAGTTGTAGTTGCAGTCCTTGTAACTTAGTGACTTTACCAAAGAGTTATAAGCACTAAGAGATAGGTAGGTGAGTTAGAAGATAGGTTTTATTTTTATTTGTTGCTGAATAGATTTTTTCTTCTATTATTATGAAATTTATTTTCAATCGGTTTTTTTCTCCGATTTTTTTGATTAAGAAAATCCATTGTAACCGGTAGAGAAAAAAAACAACGAAAAAATCGGTTTTTAAAATCGGCACCGGCTTCCTAACGCGCGTGCCCATGTGTCGAGTAAGGCTGTGGTAGATTACTTTCTTATTCTTTTTTTCAGCCCTAGAACGGCTCTGGGATCGGAGGGTCCTTCTGTGGCACGCCCAGCTTATATAATAAAACTGCGGGTTGCGAAAGAAAGCTAACCACATCATATCCTTGTATGAAGGTTGCTCCAGAAACAGCACTTCGCCAAGTACTGAACTAAAGACCCTTCATTGGTTGTTGTAAATTTAAGAAACTCTTTTCGTTGAATATAAAAAAAAAAAATTGCTGTTCGACCTCTTTTCTCTAGATGATGTTTAGAGATGTAAAAACAAAAATAAAGGTTTAGGAATAACGCTTAGTTGTCCTATTAATTGAAGACAGGTGTGGATGAAGGTGTTATGTTACAAATTTAAGCTTTTGAGAAAACGACAAATAAAGTTTTTTTTAATCCAATTTTTTAAATACATGATCTATCCATTAAACTGAGAAATCATGAGATTAATCAAGAATCTTGTTTTATTAATGCCACAAGGGCTATATAAGCTCGTAATATCTTCATTCATTATAAAAAATCAATTTGTTACATAGCACCTTCATTGACGCATGCCTTCACTTTATAATAATAGGAAAAACCTGAGAGTGATTATAATATTGCCTTATAATTCACATTTCTGAGCAGGAACAAGAATAGAAGAACTGTAATTTCTTAAAATAACAACAGAATAAGATAATGTGTATGCCAGTTCATCTATTCCATTTCTTGGGCTTAAAGTAAGCACTATATTTTTCCTAATTTTTTTGTTGTTGAAAATACGATGTTTTTCCAAAGTTTCCGCACTTTATTTTCGGTCCAGATATCTAAGAGCTTGTTTAGTTATAGGGTTATCTATAATAACCCTGAATGATGTTTGTCGCGCTATTGTATCTCTCATAAATCTGACAAATTCAAATTCAATTTATTTTTGCTTTGAGATCCTGTTATCGGCTGCGTTGAAAGTGCGAAGACTTACTGCTTCGACCGGCTATCCATTAAGGAAGGTGTTTTGAGCCACGAAGTAAAGACAGGGTTGGAAGCCACACTTAAACAGAGCGGCCATATCAGACAAACACAGGTTAGCCGAACAGAGCTCTACTAATGGCCTCGGCTAAAAGCCCTCACAATTCAGTTGGGTATCAACTAACCTTTCCTGCCCCCAACCACCTCCGGGTCACCTTCGGTCCTCTCAAACAGCCTTCAAAACAAATCGATGTCTATTGCCATCCTCCAAGCTTGTTTTCGTCTTATTCATATTGATATGAGTTTTGTTTCATACTGCTTTTAATTTTCAAGTTTAGAATAAATGTTTCATTTTTTTTTATTCTGACATGTTGAGATAGAATATGAAAGTTGCCATCAACATCTTAAACACACGATTCATTTTTCATATAAATTGCGCATGTAGTCAAACTTACATTCCTTTTTTTTCTTTAAAGGTTGAATATGTTAATGAGTAGAAAATTAAAGCCAATTCTTATCAAATTTATTATATAAAAGTGATAAATAAATGCCCTCCAACACTATTATCTGCTGCTGATGAGACCAGGTAATAATGATGAAACTTGGAACCGCTGTTTCTCCTCAGCCAACCAATAATATGAAATAGAGAACCCGCCCCAACCCCCACCTCTCGATACGAAGCACTCCAATTTAGCAAATTTCCTAACTCATTATCATTGGTACTAAAAGCCAGTGGTCACTGTAAAGGACGCATAAGGTGAGGGAAATCTCACTACTATAATATCTCGAATAATCAACTTACAAAAGGCCTCGGCGCTATTGGCGTTTTAATCTTAAAGGATAAGGATGACTGAAGCTGCATAGTTGGTTCAGAGGATTAGGTTAATTAATAAGGTTTAATGTCAAGTCATATGTTTAGATTTTATGTTCATTATTAGACAACGCAAATTCTTGACTGCAGTGCTGTTTAGATTTTACGTAGATTTTACATTAGATGTATTGCGATCATTGTGCAGGCTTTTGCTGGAGACATGTGGAGTACTGTTGGTAGCTCTCATGACTTCGGATTGGAAGGGTCGAGTTCGTTTGATGTACGTGCTGTTCCCTATTGATTAAGAGCGTGATAAAAGGCAACATATATTCAGATAGAATAGAAGATGGTCTTGTACATAAGAAATCGAAAATCATGAACCCAACAGACGATTCAGGCAAAAATAGCTTTCAGAAACTTAAAATCGATACAGACGTCACGCGTACGGGTCTTCTCTTCACCTTTGTTTATTTTGACGACCTATTTGGCCTTTGGTCTTTCAATAGGTTTTTTTCCAACTCATGTTCATGACATTATAAGATACACCTTTCCTAACATCCTGGACTAATTAGATTAATGACCAGTTTACTTAAGTGATTTAGATACAATAGTTATCCATTAATGAAATTTCGAAACTGCCAAGTATATAAAAGTAGGACAAGTATATTAATTCAATATACAAGAAACGTTTTATAAATAATATTGAGTAAGTAAAGTTATTTCTATAACTTATTAAATGATCTAGGATCATTAGCATCATTGCGTAGTTGGATGATTTTAAAATTTCTGAATCAAAGTATTCAAAATACTTTAGGTAATTTCATTTTACTATGCTTAGTTTTCTAAATCATATCCTGGTTTAAAAAAAGAATATGAATAAAAAAAATAAAAGTTATTAAAAAGATTTAATTGGACGCGGTAATTGCTAAAATAACTGTTAAGAATATGAATTGGTTTAGATTCCAAAGCTAAGCGTACCTCGTGAACCATTATCTGATCCATAATAATTATCTCAATGGATTTCTATTTATATTTTAAAAAGCCCCCTAAAAAGAAAAGAAAAAGTATCAGCAAGAAATGATCACGTAAGATGGATTTTACAACGAAATTTGCATTCGAATTTTCAGCTCGAGTTGAGCATTCATCCAGCCAGCAGTTATTGACATCGCTTAGTATTGAGAGCTCCCGGCGCAAAGCCGATTTCCGTCACATCAAAGCTAGTTCATGCTTCAAACAGTTCAGCTAAGACATTCATATAGTTCCAATGCCAGCTTAATCGAAAGTTTGATCCTCTTGTGTTCTTGACTGGATTTTACACTGGCTAATATATTATATATGCATAGTTTATCTTTATAAATAATAAGGCGACCTAACAAAACCATGCTGTGAGTGGAAAGAAATTTTCCACAAGAAAATCCTTATGATTCAGTGATTCATTTTTCGAATAATTAGATATTTCTGAAAATAATTTGAAACACTTTATACGTACAAAGTATAAAATATCAAAAACTACTTTCATCATCACAATCCATTTTTTATTGAGAAAATCTAATGCCCGTGGTGGATTGGTAGTACAATCACCACGTTTAAGTAGCAAATGTAAATATAGCTACTTTTCTGGAGACCAAAACAACTTTACATTTTGCTTTTAACTTCCTCATTGCGAATATTACTTTTTTCTCGGCCTTTCTGCTATCATTAAAGCCCTAGATTTGCATTTATAACATTTTATTTTTCAAATAATGCTTCGGGTAAATCAATTTCACTGAGGAATTAAAAAAATCGATTTTTCACATTCGTCACTTTTAGGTGATGACGCCGGTATGATTATTATGATTTATGAATGTATTTATAATGAATTAAATCTATTTTTTTAAACTGTAATAATTATATTATTTTTTTACAATTGTAATAAGTAATAAAAAAGAGAATAAATAATGAAACTTCATGAACATAACCATGCTTGGTGCTGTACTTTCAGACTAACAAACCATGCTCCTCTCCCACCGATGTTTCGCTATGCTTCACAGATGTGTAAGTTGAGTAACGGAATCATAACCTCATATGCGGAGGTCCAAGGCCAGAATTTGTATAAACTGGCCCGAGCTTCAATAGTCGCTATTGACCAAATCCTCGGTCGGAGCCACTTCTGTTCTAGTATTCGAGGAAGATTGCAGCGATTACTGGAGGTAGGTAGATAGTGGTCAGGGCGATGGTTCAGACGTAAGTTGAATGTTACGACATCTAAGACATATTAAATATTGAAATCATGATCCTGGGGCCTTGTGGAGTAGATAGGACGCAGCATAGAATGTTTTACAAAAGGCTTAGATTTGAAAGGATTAGATACGTTTAATGTTCAAAAGAAACTGTTTACAGTTCGCGCCAGTAATCCCAAAAAGGCTCCAGAATGTGATGAAGCTGATTAAAAAAACTAGTTAATAACTGTTTGAAGAATTCCCAAATTTGGGTTTACTTTGTAGATCTTCTTTAGGGCAAATGCGGAGCCCTGGAAGAGTTTCTTGTAATTCCGCTTGTCCTTTTAGTCTATTATGTGGGTTCCAGGTTCCTAATAATTTATGGTGCTTAAGAAGATTGAGATTCATTTACTTTCGACCATTGATTTTATTATTCAGAGAGAAATTTCATTGGAGGATAAGGAAACCCATTCCTGAACCTAGTTGAAATGATAGCACTGTCATTAGTACCAGGAATATATCCAGGATCAGGAGGCACTGATCTCGAAAAACCCTATAAAAACCCTCATAATTACAATCTGATCCTTGGAGAGATTGTGATCTGGCTTTGCAAAACACTGCTAGTGATAGAAAGGGAGGATTTTAAACTAGTTATAGTTGCATCACACTTCTCTGGTGCATACCCAGTTCTGTGAAATATTCAGATAGAAATGTAGAAAAAAGATTCTAAAAAGAGATCAACATAGATTTGCAAAGAACTGGTGAGAGGAAAGACCATGCCACAATTTTTTTTTCTTCATTTGACGGTTAATTCGACCCGACATATGCACACAAATAAGGTGTTCCAGGCGTATATGTCAATAATTGAGGGATGGCGTATATGTCAATAGACTACCGAAAATGTACTTCGGTCCTTTGAGACAATCCAATTAAAGTCCAAATTTCTCTACCGAAATTAAACATTTCTCAACTTTAGTCACCATTTTTGGAATCTTCGGTGAATTTCCTATAAGATATCGACCAATTTGTAAAAACAAATGTTGTTTCATTATGCGATCATAAATTAACAAGTAGAAACGAATAATTTTCATAAATACTCGGTAGAATCTCACAGAATGAATTTTCGAGCTTCGATTTTGGGAATTCATATAAGTTGCTTCTAATGGTCAGCTTCTAATGGTATACCCAAATTTGCAAAGCTAGCTTAATTTCGAAGAGATATAGAGTTTGGGAGTTCAAAAAATTAGATACCTACAACAATAAGGGTTCCTGGTATTTTTTAGTCCTGGTTTTTAGAAATATTTAGTTTTTATGAACACAATATTTGTCTGTAAGTGACGGCCTGTCCCAGAAATGCCTATCAAACACCTACAGAAACCCATTCTGTTCTGAAAATCTCTATTGTTCTGAAAGATTATAAAAAAACCAATCAAACAGTTGACATCCGCATGATGGTTTAGCGTAATTGGTGTCGGGGTACGATGTACACTAAATAATTGATAACAATTCAAAGCGGTGCTTTTATTTTCCACAATAATTGGTACATAAGAAGCGTACTATAGCAGAATAAAATAATAGCGGACGATAATACACACACATGAGAGAGCTCTCAACAGAACAACTTTTTCAGGGAGGTAATTAATAGGCTTGCCAATGAACACGCAAGAAAATTTGACTATTGAAATTTGCAATAAGAAAATTAGTTAATTGAAAATGTTTAGCGGAAAAACGAAAAAATGAAATAATTAATTTTATATACATTGGCAAACCCATTTTACAACCATAACCTCCCTGGCACTGATATCACTATCACTGCCCAGTCGCCACATCACTCCCCCCAATGACATCGGCACAGAACCGCACCTTAGGCTTCACCTCTCTACCAGAGCGAGTGCGGTAACCACGTTGCAACGTAGGAGGGTCTGCGTCGAGGTCATTCGGATGGTCGCCTGAAGGTCCTGTGGCAGGTGTAGGAGTGGGTCGATCTCTGGTGGCGGTGCTTTCTCCGTTGTCGTCCAGGAGATGGGCCGGCTTCAGTCGATCCATGGATATGACCTTCCGACCGGAAGGCAGCTGGACAGTGAAGGTCTTCTCTTCCCTCGAGATGACTTTAAAAGGGCCAGAGTAGGGAGGAGTCAGTGACTTACGGACGTGGTCATCCCTCAGAAACACATGACTGCAGTGCCCTAAGTCTCGGTGGACGAACGTCTTGGCTGTGCTGCTGCGGTGAGGAGCTGGGCGAAGGTCCTTCATGGCCTGGCGAAGAGACTTCAACGTCGACTCGGTGTCTTCAGGACGTCTGGAAGGCTCGAAGAACTCGCCAGGGAGACGTAGAGGCTGCCCGAAGGTCATTTCAGCAGCGCTGGCCCCGATTTCCTCTCTAACGGCCGACCTGAGACCCAAGAGAACTGTTGGCAGCACAGTCGTCCAGCCATCATTGTTGAGTGCTGCCATGAGGGATGCCTTAAGGGACCTATGCCACCGCTCGATGCACCCATTGGACTGCGGATGGTACGCCGTCGTGCGACAACGCTGGATACCAAGGACACTAGTGAGACTAGTGAAAAGGTCTGACTCGAACTGGCGTCCCTGGTCGGTGGTAATCCTTGCAGGCGTACCATATCGAGAGATCCACGTGCCCAATATTGCTTCGACTACCGCAACACTGGTGATTTCCTCCAATGGGCACGCTTCGGGCCAACGGGTACATCTGTCGATCATCGTGAGGCAGTATCGCTGTCCATTAGAGGGCGGCAAAGGTCCGATAATATCCACATGGATGTGCTCGAACCGCCCGCTCGGCTCGAAAATTACCCGGAGGGGTGACCGTATGCCGAACCACTTTGGAGCGCTGGCAGGGTATGCAACAGCGAGCCCACCTCGAGATGTCGGCATTCATGCTCGGCCAAAAAAATCTCTGGGCAACTAAGCGTCTGGAGGTTCGTATGCCGGGGTGACTGAGCCCATGTAACCGCTTGAAGATGTTCTGACGCATGGATTCAGGAACGTAAGGTCGCGCATGAGAAGTGGAGGTCTCGCAGAAGACCGCTGTTGAGCTTCCAGGAGGTGTCATCCAGCGAAGTTGGAGACGAGGATTCTTCTGCATCTCCTGGATCGACGAATCATTCGCTTGCTCCTCAGCTAGACGAGCAAAGTCTTCCGTGCAGTCAATATCCTCCACTCTCGACAGCGCGTCGGCGACCGTGTTGTCATTCCCGGCTACATGACGGATATCGGTTGTGAACTGGCTAATGAAGTTAACCAACCGAATCCGCAAGGGCGTCGCTGTGTCCGGCTTCTGCGAAAATGCAAACTCCAGAGCTTTGTGGTCTGTCCAGATGACGAATTGTCTCCCCTCCAGTTGGCCTCGAAAGTGCTTGATGGCCCGATGGATCGCCAGCAGCTCCCGATCGTATGTGGAGTATTTCTGCTGGGCTGGAGCGAGGGACTTAGAGAAGAATCCTAGAGGCCGCCAGGCGTCGCCCTCCTTCTGCTGCAAGACAGCACCCATTGCAGTGTTGGACGCATCACAGACCAGCACGAGATCTGCATCGTGCTTGGGGTGTCCAATCACCACCGCTGCTTTAATGGCGGCCTTGCAGCGCTCGAACGCCTGGTTTGAATCTTCACTCCAAGTAATTGGCGACCTATCATTCTTCTTCGCTCCAGCCAAGTACTTGTTAAGCGGACCTTGCAGCTCTGCCGCTCTGGGTATGCAACGTCGGTAGAAGTTAAACATACCCAGAAAGCGTCGGAGATCCTTGACAGTGCCAGGTCGTGGGTAGGTGGAGATGGCCTCGACTTTAGCAGGCAGTGCGGTGACGCCCTCCGAATTCACGTGGTATCCGAGAAACTCGACGTCCGGACGCCCGAAGACACATTTGGCCAAGTTTATGGTCAGCCCTTGGTCATCCAGCCGTCGCAGTACTTCCTCCAGATGTGCTCGGTGTTCCTCTTCGTCTCTGGAGCATATGACGATGTCGTCCAGGTACCACCACGCAAACTCCAGACCTTGAAGAACCCTATCGAGAAAACGCTGAAAGGTCTGAGAGGCGTTCCTGAGACCAAAACACATCCGGAGAAATTCGAATAGACCAAAGGGAGTTATGACTGCTGTCTTCGGTATGTCCTCCTCTGCCACCGGAATTTGATAATATGCACGGTTGAGGTCCAGCTTGCTGAAGATCTTCTTACCGTGCATATTGATGTTAAAATCCGCCAAGTTCGGAACTGCATACCTGTCGGGAATTGTCTTGGCGTTTAGCTGACGATAATCTCCGCAAGGTCTGATTCCACCGTCCTTCTTCTGCACGATGTGGAGAGGGCTAGCCCAAGGGCTGTTTGAAGGCCTGCAAATCCCTTCCTCCATCATCTGGGCAAATTCCCTCTTGGCGGCGATGTACCTTTCCGGTGGAAGGCGCCGAGCTCTCGCTGCGACTGGAGCTCCCCGTGTCTCTATGTAGTGCCGCACGTCGTGCTTGGGCTGCTTCGTGAACGTGGTCGGGTTCGTGACGCTGGGGTACTTGCGCAGGATCTCTGTGTACCATTCTCCTGCTGGGACGGAGTACACAGTGGGAACTGGTACTGTCGCCAGCCTGCCGCGCGTCGTTAGCCCAGTGATGCCATCTACCAACTGGCAACCGGCGAGGTCTACTAATATGTTATGGCGATATAGCAGATCCGCGCCGATAATGGGGTAGCTCACCTTTGCCACGACGAAACGCCAGGGAAGGCTCCTCCGCAGCCCCAAGTCCACGTTCAGCAGTGTGCTACCGTAGGTCGGAATAGGGGTGCCGTTCGCTGCATACAGCGTGAACTCCTCGCTCATTCTTCTCGTCGGCGTCTTCACCGGGAAGGGTGGCTCCTGTATCCACCAAGTATCTGTGCCCGGACTTCTTGTCCGTGACGAAGAGTCGGCGGTTAATTACCTGAGCGACAGAGTCCGCCTTGTCCGTCGCTGCGACTAGTTTCCCGATGGCTTCGGGACGGGTGAGGGCCTCCAATCACACGGCTGGCGGCAGTTTGTCGCTTTACTCCCAAACCTGTTGTGGTAATAACACAGGCGGCGACCCTTACTTCTGCTACGGCTTCGTGGCCGGTTCCTCCCCTCATACCTTCCTCGGGTTTCTAGAGCTGCAACGCGATCGGTCAATCTCTCCAGGGCCGCTAGAAGCCTGTCTTCTCTGTCGTTGGAGGTGGAGGGCCGCATGGCAGCTACTTCGCCGGTTCGGTACCCCTGGATCTCGGCGATGCGGTCAGCAATGGTGCTGAGTTTGACCATGTCGGCCGGCTCCGCAGCTGCTAGCGCTGCCTGCATCCCATCTGGCAGTCCCCGTAGCCAGATTGACTTTAATAGGTCGCTAGGCAGTGTGGTTCCTCCCAAAGACTGCAGTTCCCTCAAAAAGTGCGATGGGCGGCGGTCCCCGAGACGTTGGTCTTCGAGGAGTTTCTTGATTCGAGTATGTTCGGAATCACCGAAACTCCCCATCAGCCTGGCCTTGAGTAATTCGTAGGGGTTCTCCAATGGAGGTTGCCTGATGAGGTCTATGACATCTCTAAGCGGCTCTCTGTCCAATTGCGTGGCCACGTATCTAAATCTAGTAAGCGAATTAGTGACCCGGTACAGGTCGAAAACCATTTCGCACTGTAAGAAAAACATCTCCGGGTCACTCTTACGAAATGTGGGCATTCGGGCCGCAACTGTGGCCGCCGAAGCAGCTTCGATCACCTGGGGAGCAAACCCCGTCTCTTTGCCCTCATCGGCTCCATCGAGTGTCAATAAATCGAATTTATTGCTAAGGGGCATCTTCACTTATAGTCCTTAGCGTACAAAAAAAAATTATAACAATTGTACTCACCGATCACGTCGGGGTCACCACTTTAGCGTAATTGGTGTCGGGGTACGATGTACACTAAATAATTGATAACAATTCAAAGCGGTGCTTTTATTTTCCACAATAATTGGTACATAAGAAGCGTACTATAGCAGAATAAAATAATAGCGGACGATAATACACACACATGAGAGAGCTCTCAACAGAACAACTTTTTCAGGGAGGTAATTAATAGGCTTGCCAATGAACACGCAAGAAAATTTGACTATTGAAATTTGCAATAAGAAAATTAGTTAATTGAAAATGTTTAGCGGAAAAACGAAAAAATGAAATAATTAATTTTATATACATTGGCAAACCCATTTTACAACCATAACCTCCCTGGCACTGATATCACTATCACTGCCCAGTCGCCACATCACTCCCCCCAATGACATCGGCACAGAACCGCACCTTAGGCTTCACCTCTCTACCAGAGCGAGTGCGGTAACCACGTTGCAACGTAGGAGGGTCTGCGTCGAGGTCATTCGGATGGTCGCCTGAAGGTCCTGTGGCAGGTGTAGGAGTGGGTCGATCTCTGGTGGCGGTGCTTTCTCCGTTGTCGTCCAGGAGATGGGCCGGCTTCAGTCGATCCATGGATATGACCTTCCGACCGGAAGGCAGCTGGACAGTGAAGGTCTTCTCTTCCCTCGAGATGACTTTAAAAGGGCCAGAGTAGGGAGGAGTCAGTGACTTACGGACGTGGTCATCCCTCAGAAACACATGACTGCAGTGCCCTAAGTCTCGGTGGACGAACGTCTTGGCTGTGCTGCTGCGGTGAGGAGCTGGGCGAAGGTCCTTCATGGCCTGGCGAAGAGACTTCAACGTCGACTCGGTGTCTTCAGGACGTCTGGAAGGCTCGAAGAACTCGCCAGGGAGACGTAGAGGCTGCCCGAAGGTCATTTCAGCAGCGCTGGCCCCGATTTCCTCTCTAACGGCCGACCTGAGACCCAAGAGAACTGTTGGCAGCACAGTCGTCCAGCCATCATTGTTGAGTGCTGCCATGAGGGATGCCTTAAGGGACCTATGCCACCGCTCGATGCACCCATTGGACTGCGGATGGTACGCCGTCGTGCGACAACGCTGGATACCAAGGACACTAGTGAGACTAGTGAAAAGGTCTGACTCGAACTGGCGTCCCTGGTCGGTGGTAATCCTTGCAGGCGTACCATATCGAGAGATCCACGTGCCCAATATTGCTTCGACTACCGCAACACTGGTGATTTCCTCCAATGGGCACGCTTCGGGCCAACGGGTACATCTGTCGATCATCGTGAGGCAGTATCGCTGTCCATTAGAGGGCGGCAAAGGTCCGATAATATCCACATGGATGTGCTCGAACCGCCCGCTCGGCTCGAAAATTACCCGGAGGGGTGACCGTATGCCGAACCACTTTGGAGCGCTGGCAGGGTATGCAACAGCGAGCCCACCTCGAGATGTCGGCATTCATGCTCGGCCAAAAAAATCTCTGGGCAACTAAGCGTCTGGAGGTTCGTATGCCGGGGTGACTGAGCCCATGTAACCGCTTGAAGATGTTCTGACGCATGGATTCAGGAACGTAAGGTCGCGCATGAGAAGTGGAGGTCTCGCAGAAGACCGCTGTTGAGCTTCCAGGAGGTGTCATCCAGCGAAGTTGGAGACGAGGATTCTTCTGCATCTCCTGGATCGACGAATCATTCGCTTGCTCCTCAGCTAGACGAGCAAAGTCTTCCGTGCAGTCAATATCCTCCACTCTCGACAGCGCGTCGGCGACCGTGTTGTCATTCCCGGCTACATGACGGATATCGGTTGTGAACTGGCTAATGAAGTTAACCAACCGAATCCGCAAGGGCGTCGCTGTGTCCGGCTTCTGCGAAAATGCAAACTCCAGAGCTTTGTGGTCTGTCCAGATGACGAATTGTCTCCCCTCCAGTTGGCCTCGAAAGTGCTTGATGGCCCGATGGATCGCCAGCAGCTCCCGATCGTATGTGGAGTATTTCTGCTGGGCTGGAGCGAGGGACTTAGAGAAGAATCCTAGAGGCCGCCAGGCGTCGCCCTCCTTCTGCTGCAAGACAGCACCCATTGCAGTGTTGGACGCATCACAGACCAGCACGAGATCTGCATCGTGCTTGGGGTGTCCAATCACCACCGCTGCTTTAATGGCGGCCTTGCAGCGCTCGAACGCCTGGTTTGAATCTTCACTCCAAGTAATTGGCGACCTATCATTCTTCTTCGCTCCAGCCAAGTACTTGTTAAGCGGACCTTGCAGCTCTGCCGCTCTGGGTATGCAACGTCGGTAGAAGTTAAACATACCCAGAAAGCGTCGGAGATCCTTGACAGTGCCAGGTCGTGGGTAGGTGGAGATGGCCTCGACTTTAGCAGGCAGTGCGGTGACGCCCTCCGAATTCACGTGGTATCCGAGAAACTCGACGTCCGGACGCCCGAAGACACATTTGGCCAAGTTTATGGTCAGCCCTTGGTCATCCAGCCGTCGCAGTACTTCCTCCAGATGTGCTCGGTGTTCCTCTTCGTCTCTGGAGCATATGACGATGTCGTCCAGGTACCACCACGCAAACTCCAGACCTTGAAGAACCCTATCGAGAAAACGCTGAAAGGTCTGAGAGGCGTTCCTGAGACCAAAACACATCCGGAGAAATTCGAATAGACCAAAGGGAGTTATGACTGCTGTCTTCGGTATGTCCTCCTCTGCCACCGGAATTTGATAATATGCACGGTTGAGGTCCAGCTTGCTGAAGATCTTCTTACCGTGCATATTGATGTTAAAATCCGCCAAGTTCGGAACTGCATACCTGTCGGGAATTGTCTTGGCGTTTAGCTGACGATAATCTCCGCAAGGTCTGATTCCACCGTCCTTCTTCTGCACGATGTGGAGAGGGCTAGCCCAAGGGCTGTTTGAAGGCCTGCAAATCCCTTCCTCCATCATCTGGGCAAATTCCCTCTTGGCGGCGATGTACCTTTCCGGTGGAAGGCGCCGAGCTCTCGCTGCGACTGGAGCTCCCCGTGTCTCTATGTAGTGCCGCACGTCGTGCTTGGGCTGCTTCGTGAACGTGGTCGGGTTCGTGACGCTGGGGTACTTGCGCAGGATCTCTGTGTACCATTCTCCTGCTGGGACGGAGTACACAGTGGGAACTGGTACTGTCGCCAGCCTGCCGCGCGTCGTTAGCCCAGTGATGCCATCTACCAACTGGCAACCGGCGAGGTCTACTAATATGTTATGGCGATATAGCAGATCCGCGCCGATAATGGGGTAGCTCACCTTTGCCACGACGAAACGCCAGGGAAGGCTCCTCCGCAGCCCCAAGTCCACGTTCAGCAGTGTGCTACCGTAGGTCGGAATAGGGGTGCCGTTCGCTGCATACAGCGTGAACTCCTCGCTCATTCTTCTCGTCGGCGTCTTCACCGGGAAGGGTGGCTCCTGTATCCACCAAGTATCTGTGCCCGGACTTCTTGTCCGTGACGAAGAGTCGGCGGTTAATTACCTGAGCGACAGAGTCCGCCTTGTCCGTCGCTGCGACTAGTTTCCCGATGGCTTCGGGACGGGTGAGGGCCTCCAATCACACGGCTGGCGGCAGTTTGTCGCTTTACTCCCAAACCTGTTGTGGTAATAACACAGGCGGCGACCCTTACTTCTGCTACGGCTTCGTGGCCGGTTCCTCCCCTCATACCTTCCTCGGGTTTCTAGAGCTGCAACGCGATCGGTCAATCTCTCCAGGGCCGCTAGAAGCCTGTCTTCTCTGTCGTTGGAGGTGGAGGGCCGCATGGCAGCTACTTCGCCGGTTCGGTACCCCTGGATCTCGGCGATGCGGTCAGCAATGGTGCTGAGTTTGACCATGTCGGCCGGCTCCGCAGCTGCTAGCGCTGCCTGCATCCCATCTGGCAGTCCCCGTAGCCAGATTGACTTTAATAGGTCGCTAGGCAGTGTGGTTCCTCCCAAAGACTGCAGTTCCCTCAAAAAGTGCGATGGGCGGCGGTCCCCGAGACGTTGGTCTTCGAGGAGTTTCTTGATTCGAGTATGTTCGGAATCACCGAAACTCCCCATCAGCCTGGCCTTGAGTAATTCGTAGGGGTTCTCCAATGGAGGTTGCCTGATGAGGTCTATGACATCTCTAAGCGGCTCTCTGTCCAATTGCGTGGCCACGTATCTAAATCTAGTAAGCGAATTAGTGACCCGGTACAGGTCGAAAACCATTTCGCACTGTAAGAAAAACATCTCCGGGTCACTCTTACGAAATGTGGGCATTCGGGCCGCAACTGTGGCCGCCGAAGCAGCTTCGATCACCTGGGGAGCAAACCCCGTCTCTTTGCCCTCATCGGCTCCATCGAGTGTCAATAAATCGAATTTATTGCTAAGGGGCATCTTCACTTATAGTCCTTAGCGTACAAAAAAAAATTATAACAATTGTACTCACCGATCACGTCGGGGTCACCACTTTAGCGTAATTGGTGTCGGGGTACGATGTACACTAAATAATTGATAACAATTCAAAGCGGTGCTTTTATTTTCCACAATAATTGGTACATAAGAAGCGTACTATAGCAGAATAAAATAATAGCGGACGATAATACACACACATGAGAGAGCTCTCAACAGAACAACTTTTTCAGGGAGGTAATTAATAGGCTTGCCAATGAACACGCAAGAAAATTTGACTATTGAAATTTGCAATAAGAAAATTAGTTAATTGAAAATGTTTAGCGGAAAAACGAAAAAATGAAATAATTAATTTTATATACATTGGCAAACCCATTTTACAACCATAACCTCCCTGGCACTGATATCACTATCACTGCCCAGTCGCCACATCACTCCCCCCAATGACATCGGCACAGAACCGCACCTTAGGCTTCACCTCTCTACCAGAGCGAGTGCGGTAACCACGTTGCAACGTAGGAGGGTCTGCGTCGAGGTCATTCGGATGGTCGCCTGAAGGTCCTGTGGCAGGTGTAGGAGTGGGTCGATCTCTGGTGGCGGTGCTTTCTCCGTTGTCGTCCAGGAGATGGGCCGGCTTCAGTCGATCCATGGATATGACCTTCCGACCGGAAGGCAGCTGGACAGTGAAGGTCTTCTCTTCCCTCGAGATGACTTTAAAAGGGCCAGAGTAGGGAGGAGTCAGTGACTTACGGACGTGGTCATCCCTCAGAAACACATGACTGCAGTGCCCTAAGTCTCGGTGGACGAACGTCTTGGCTGTGCTGCTGCGGTGAGGAGCTGGGCGAAGGTCCTTCATGGCCTGGCGAAGAGACTTCAACGTCGACTCGGTGTCTTCAGGACGTCTGGAAGGCTCGAAGAACTCGCCAGGGAGACGTAGAGGCTGCCCGAAGGTCATTTCAGCAGCGCTGGCCCCGATTTCCTCTCTAACGGCCGACCTGAGACCCAAGAGAACTGTTGGCAGCACAGTCGTCCAGCCATCATTGTTGAGTGCTGCCATGAGGGATGCCTTAAGGGACCTATGCCACCGCTCGATGCACCCATTGGACTGCGGATGGTACGCCGTCGTGCGACAACGCTGGATACCAAGGACACTAGTGAGACTAGTGAAAAGGTCTGACTCGAACTGGCGTCCCTGGTCGGTGGTAATCCTTGCAGGCGTACCATATCGAGAGATCCACGTGCCCAATATTGCTTCGACTACCGCAACACTGGTGATTTCCTCCAATGGGCACGCTTCGGGCCAACGGGTACATCTGTCGATCATCGTGAGGCAGTATCGCTGTCCATTAGAGGGCGGCAAAGGTCCGATAATATCCACATGGATGTGCTCGAACCGCCCACTCGGCTCGAAAATTACCCGGAGGGGTGACCGTATGCCGAACCACTTTGGAGCGCTGGCAGGGTATGCAACAGCGAGCCCACCTCGAGATGTCGGCATTCATGCTCGGCCAAAAAAATCTCTGGGCAACTAAGCGTCTGGAGGTTCGTATGCCGGGGTGACTGAGCCCATGTAACCGCTTGAAGATGTTCTGACGCATGGATTCAGGAACGTAAGGTCGCGCATGAGAAGTGGAGGTCTCGCAGAAGACCGCTGTTGAGCTTCCAGGAGGTGTCATCCAGCGAAGTTGGAGACGAGGATTCTTCTGCATCTCCTGGATCGACGAATCATTCGCTTGCTCCTCAGCTAGACGAGCAAAGTCTTCCGTGCAGTCAATATCCTCCACTCTCGACAGCGCGTCGGCGACCGTGTTGTCATTCCCGGCTACATGACGGATATCGGTTGTGAACTGGCTAATGAAGTTAACCAACCGAATCCGCAAGGGCGTCGCTGTGTCCGGCTTCTGCGAAAATGCAAACTCCAGAGCTTTGTGGTCTGTCCAGATGACGAATTGTCTCCCCTCCAGTTGGCCTCGAAAGTGCTTGATGGCCCGATGGATCGCCAGCAGCTCCCGATCGTATGTGGAGTATTTCTGCTGGGCTGGAGCGAGGGACTTAGAGAAGAATCCTAGAGGCCGCCAGGCGTCGCCCTCCTTCTGCTGCAAGACAGCACCCATTGCAGTGTTGGACGCATCACAGACCAGCACGAGATCTGCATCGTGCTTGGGGTGTCCAATCACCACCGCTGCTTTAATGGCGGCCTTGCAGCGCTCGAACGCCTGGTTTGAATCTTCACTCCAAGTAATTGGCGACCTATCATTCTTCTTCGCTCCAGCCAAGTACTTGTTAAGCGGACCTTGCAGCTCTGCCGCTCTGGGTATGCAACGTCGGTAGAAGTTAAACATACCCAGAAAGCGTCGGAGATCCTTGACAGTGCCAGGTCGTGGGTAGGTGGAGATGGCCTCGACTTTAGCAGGCAGTGCGGTGACGCCCTCCGAATTCACGTGGTATCCGAGAAACTCGACGTCCGGACGCCCGAAGACACATTTGGCCAAGTTTATGGTCAGCCCTTGGTCATCCAGCCGTCGCAGTACTTCCTCCAGATGTGCTCGGTGTTCCTCTTCGTCTCTGGAGCATATGACGATGTCGTCCAGGTACCACCACGCAAACTCCAGACCTTGAAGAACCCTATCGAGAAAACGCTGAAAGGTCTGAGAGGCGTTCCTGAGACCAAAACACATCCGGAGAAATTCGAATAGACCAAAGGGAGTTATGACTGCTGTCTTCGGTATGTCCTCCTCTGCCACCGGAATTTGATAATATGCACGGTTGAGGTCCAGCTTGCTGAAGATCTTCTTACCGTGCATATTGATGTTAAAATCCGCCAAGTTCGGAACTGCATACCTGTCGGGAATTGTCTTGGCGTTTAGCTGACGATAATCTCCGCAAGGTCTGATTCCACCGTCCTTCTTCTGCACGATGTGGAGAGGGCTAGCCCAAGGGCTGTTTGAAGGCCTGCAAATCCCTTCCTCCATCATCTGGGCAAATTCCCTCTTGGCGGCGATGTACCTTTCCGGTGGAAGGCGCCGAGCTCTCGCTGCGACTGGAGCTCCCCGTGTCTCTATGTAGTGCCGCACGTCGTGCTTGGGCTGCTTCGTGAACGTGGTCGGGTTCGTGACGCTGGGGTACTTGCGCAGGATCTCTGTGTACCATTCTCCTGCTGGGACGGAGTACACAGTGGGAACTGGTACTGTCGCCAGCCTGCCGCGCGTCGTTAGCCCAGTGATGCCATCTACCAACTGGCAACCGGCGAGGTCTACTAATATGTTATGGCGATATAGCAGATCCGCGCCGATAATGGGGTAGCTCACCTTTGCCACGACGAAACGCCAGGGAAGGCTCCTCCGCAGCCCCAAGTCCACGTTCAGCAGTGTGCTACCGTAGGTCGGAATAGGGATGCCGTTCGCTGCATACAGCGTGAACTCCTCGCTCATTCTTCTCGTCGGCGTCTTCACCGGGAAGGGTGGCTCCTGTATCCACCAAGTATCTGTGCCCGGACTTCTTGTCCGTGACGAAGAGTCGGCGGTTAATTACCTGAGCGACAGAGTCCGCCTTGTCCGTCGCTGCGACTAGTTTCCCGATGGCTTCGGGACGGGTGAGGGCCTCCAATCACACGGCTGGCGGCAGTTTGTCGCTTTACTCCCAAACCTGTTGTGGTAATAACACAGGCGGCGACCCTTACTTCTGCTACGGCTTCGTGGCCGGTTCCTCCCCTCATACCTTCCTCGGGTTTCTAGAGCTGCAACGCGATCGGTCAATCTCTCCAGGGCCGCTAGAAGCCTGTCTTCTCTGTCGTTGGAGGTGGAGGGCCGCATGGCAGCTACTTCGCCGGTTCGGTACCCCTGGATCTCGGCGATGCGGTCAGCAATGGTGCTGAGTTTGACCATGTCGGCCGGCTCCGCAGCTGCTAGCGCTGCCTGCATCCCATCTGGCAGTCCCCGTAGCCAGATTGACTTTAATAGGTCGCTAGGCAGTGTGGTTCCTCCCAAAGACTGCAGTTCCCTCAAAAAGTGCGATGGGCGGCGGTCCCCGAGACGTTGGTCTTCGAGGAGTTTCTTGATTCGAGTATGTTCGGAATCACCGAAACTCCCCATCAGCCTGGCCTTGAGTAATTCGTAGGGGTTCTCCAATGGAGGTTGCCTGATGAGGTCTATGACATCTCTAAGCGGCTCTCTGTCCAATTGCGTGGCCACGTATCTAAATCTAGTAAGCGAATTAGTGACCCGGTACAGGTCGAAAACCATTTCGCACTGTAAGAAAAACATCTCCGGGTCACTCTTACGAAATGTGGGCATTCGGGCCGCAACTGTGGCCGCCGAAGCAGCTTCGATCACCTGGGGAGCAAACCCCGTCTCTTTGCCCTCATCGGCTCCATCGAGTGTCAATAAATCGAATTTATTGCTAAGGGGCATCTTCACTTATAGTCCTTAGCGTACAAAAAAAAATTATAACAAT
The DNA here is from genome assembly GCA_948150685.1 of Rhaphigaster nebulosa. Taxonomy (NCBI): domain Eukaryota; kingdom Metazoa; phylum Arthropoda; class Insecta; order Hemiptera; family Pentatomidae; genus Rhaphigaster; species Rhaphigaster nebulosa. The sequence continues at coordinate 53,925,012 of OX411306.1, read as the reverse complement.
TGTACTCACCGATCACGTCGGGGTCACCACTTTAGCGTAATTGGTGTCGGGGTACGATGTACACTAAATAATTGATAACAATTCAAAGCGGTGCTTTTATTTTCCACAATAATTGGTACATAAGAAGCGTACTATAGCAGAATAAAATAATAGCGGACGATAATACACACACATGAGAGAGCTCTCAACAGAACAACTTTTTCAGGGAGGTAATTAATAGGCTTGCCAATGAACACGCAAGAAAATTTGACTATTGAAATTTGCAATAAGAAAATTAGTTAATTGAAAATGTTTAGCGGAAAAACGAAAAAATGAAATAATTAATTTTATATACATTGGCAAACCCATTTTACAACCATAACCTCCCTGGCACTGATATCACTATCACTGCCCAGTCGCCACATCACTCCCCCCAATGACATCGGCACAGAACCGCACCTTAGGCTTCACCTCTCTACCAGAGCGAGTGCGGTAACCACGTTGCAACGTAGGAGGGTCTGCGTCGAGGTCATTCGGATGGTCGCCTGAAGGTCCTGTGGCAGGTGTAGGAGTGGGTCGATCTCTGGTGGCGGTGCTTTCTCCGTTGTCGTCCAGGAGATGGGCCGGCTTCAGTCGATCCATGGATATGACCTTCCGACCGGAAGGCAGCTGGACAGTGAAGGTCTTCTCTTCCCTCGAGATGACTTTAAAAGGGCCAGAGTAGGGAGGAGTCAGTGACTTACGGACGTGGTCATCCCTCAGAAACACATGACTGCAGTGCCCTAAGTCTCGGTGGACGAACGTCTTGGCTGTGCTGCTGCGGTGAGGAGCTGGGCGAAGGTCCTTCATGGCCTGGCGAAGAGACTTCAACGTCGACTCGGTGTCTTCAGGACGTCTGGAAGGCTCGAAGAACTCGCCAGGGAGACGTAGAGGCTGCCCGAAGGTCATTTCAGCAGCGCTGGCCCCGATTTCCTCTCTAACGGCCGACCTGAGACCCAAGAGAACTGTTGGCAGCACAGTCGTCCAGCCATCATTGTTGAGTGCTGCCATGAGGGATGCCTTAAGGGACCTATGCCACCGCTCGATGCACCCATTGGACTGCGGATGGTACGCCGTCGTGCGACAACGCTGGATACCAAGGACACTAGTGAGACTAGTGAAAAGGTCTGACTCGAACTGGCGTCCCTGGTCGGTGGTAATCCTTGCAGGCGTACCATATCGAGAGATCCACGTGCCCAATATTGCTTCGACTACCGCAACACTGGTGATTTCCTCCAATGGGCACGCTTCGGGCCAACGGGTACATCTGTCGATCATCGTGAGGCAGTATCGCTGTCCATTAGAGGGCGGCAAAGGTCCGATAATATCCACATGGATGTGCTCGAACCGCCCGCTCGGCTCGAAAATTACCCGGAGGGGTGACCGTATGCCGAACCACTTTGGAGCGCTGGCAGGGTATGCAACAGCGAGCCCACCTCGAGATGTCGGCATTCATGCTCGGCCAAAAAAATCTCTGGGCAACTAAGCGTCTGGAGGTTCGTATGCCGGGGTGACTGAGCCCATGTAACCGCTTGAAGATGTTCTGACGCATGGATTCAGGAACGTAAGGTCGCGCATGAGAAGTGGAGGTCTCGCAGAAGACCGCTGTTGAGCTTCCAGGAGGTGTCATCCAGCGAAGTTGGAGACGAGGATTCTTCTGCATCTCCTGGATCGACGAATCATTCGCTTGCTCCTCAGCTAGACGAGCAAAGTCTTCCGTGCAGTCAATATCCTCCACTCTCGACAGCGCGTCGGCGACCGTGTTGTCATTCCCGGCTACATGACGGATATCGGTTGTGAACTGGCTAATGAAGTTAACCAACCGAATCCGCAAGGGCGTCGCTGTGTCCGGCTTCTGCGAAAATGCAAACTCCAGAGCTTTGTGGTCTGTCCAGATGACGAATTGTCTCCCCTCCAGTTGGCCTCGAAAGTGCTTGATGGCCCGATGGATCGCCAGCAGCTCCCGATCGTATGTGGAGTATTTCTGCTGGGCTGGAGCGAGGGACTTAGAGAAGAATCCTAGAGGCCGCCAGGCGTCGCCCTCCTTCTGCTGCAAGACAGCACCCATTGCAGTGTTGGACGCATCACAGACCAGCACGAGATCTGCATCGTGCTTGGGGTGTCCAATCACCACCGCTGCTTTAATGGCGGCCTTGCAGCGCTCGAACGCCTGGTTTGAATCTTCACTCCAAGTAATTGGCGACCTATCATTCTTCTTCGCTCCAGCCAAGTACTTGTTAAGCGGACCTTGCAGCTCTGCCGCTCTGGGTATGCAACGTCGGTAGAAGTTAAACATACCCAGAAAGCGTCGGAGATCCTTGACAGTGCCAGGTCGTGGGTAGGTGGAGATGGCCTCGACTTTAGCAGGCAGTGCGGTGACGCCCTCCGAATTCACGTGGTATCCGAGAAACTCGACGTCCGGACGCCCGAAGACACATTTGGCCAAGTTTATGGTCAGCCCTTGGTCATCCAGCCGTCGCAGTACTTCCTCCAGATGTGCTCGGTGTTCCTCTTCGTCTCTGGAGCATATGACGATGTCGTCCAGGTACCACCACGCAAACTCCAGACCTTGAAGAACCCTATCGAGAAAACGCTGAAAGGTCTGAGAGGCGTTCCTGAGACCAAAACACATCCGGAGAAATTCGAATAGACCAAAGGGAGTTATGACTGCTGTCTTCGGTATGTCCTCCTCTGCCACCGGAATTTGATAATATGCACGGTTGAGGTCCAGCTTGCTGAAGATCTTCTTACCGTGCATATTGATGTTAAAATCCGCCAAGTTCGGAACTGCATACCTGTCGGGAATTGTCTTGGCGTTTAGCTGACGATAATCTCCGCAAGGTCTGATTCCACCGTCCTTCTTCTGCACGATGTGGAGAGGGCTAGCCCAAGGGCTGTTTGAAGGCCTGCAAATCCCTTCCTCCATCATCTGGGCAAATTCCCTCTTGGCGGCGATGTACCTTTCCGGTGGAAGGCGCCGAGCTCTCGCTGCGACTGGAGCTCCCCGTGTCTCTATGTAGTGCCGCACGTCGTGCTTGGGCTGCTTCGTGAACGTGGTCGGGTTCGTGACGCTGGGGTACTTGCGCAGGATCTCTGTGTACCATTCTCCTGCTGGGACGGAGTACACAGTGGGAACTGGTACTGTCGCCAGCCTGCCGCGCGTCGTTAGCCCAGTGATGCCATCTACCAACTGGCAACCGGCGAGGTCTACTAATATGTTATGGCGATATAGCAGATCCGCGCCGATAATGGGGTAGCTCACCTTTGCCACGACGAAACGCCAGGGAAGGCTCCTCCGCAGCCCCAAGTCCACGTTCAGCAGTGTGCTACCGTAGGTCGGAATAGGGGTGCCGTTCGCTGCATACAGCGTGAACTCCTCGCTCATTCTTCTCGTCGGCGTCTTCACCGGGAAGGGTGGCTCCTGTATCCACCAAGTATCTGTGCCCGGACTTCTTGTCCGTGACGAAGAGTCGGCGGTTAATTACCTGAGCGACAGAGTCCGCCTTGTCCGTCGCTGCGACTAGTTTCCCGATGGCTTCGGGACGGGTGAGGGCCTCCAATCACACGGCTGGCGGCAGTTTGTCGCTTTACTCCCAAACCTGTTGTGGTAATAACACAGGCGGCGACCCTTACTTCTGCTACGGCTTCGTGGCCGGTTCCTCCCCTCATACCTTCCTCGGGTTTCTAGAGCTGCAACGCGATCGGTCAATCTCTCCAGGGCCGCTAGAAGCCTGTCTTCTCTGTCGTTGGAGGTGGAGGGCCGCATGGCAGCTACTTCGCCGGTTCGGTACCCCTGGATCTCGGCGATGCGGTCAGCAATGGTGCTGAGTTTGACCATGTCGGCCGGCTCCGCAGCTGCTAGCGCTGCCTGCATCCCATCTGGCAGTCCCCGTAGCCAGATTGACTTTAATAGGTCGCTAGGCAGTGTGGTTCCTCCCAAAGACTGCAGTTCCCTCAAAAAGTGCGATGGGCGGCGGTCCCCGAGACGTTGGTCTTCGAGGAGTTTCTTGATTCGAGTATGTTCGGAATCACCGAAACTCCCCATCAGCCTGGCCTTGAGTAATTCGTAGGGGTTCTCCAATGGAGGTTGCCTGATGAGGTCTATGACATCTCTAAGCGGCTCTCTGTCCAATTGCGTGGCCACGTATCTAAATCTAGTAAGCGAATTAGTGACCCGGTACAGGTCGAAAACCATTTCGCACTGTAAGAAAAACATCTCCGGGTCACTCTTACGAAATGTGGGCATTCGGGCCGCAACTGTGGCCGCCGAAGCAGCTTCGATCACCTGGGGAGCAAACCCCGTCTCTTTGCCCTCATCGGCTCCATCGAGTGTCAATAAATCGAATTTATTGCTAAGGGGCATCTTCACTTATAGTCCTTAGCGTACAAAAAAAAATTATAACAATTGTACTCACCGATCACGTCGGGGTCACCACTTTAGCGTAATTGGTGTCGGGGTACGATGTACACTAAATAATTGATAACAATTCAAAGCGGTGCTTTTATTTTCCACAATAATTGGTACATAAGAAGCGTACTATAGCAGAATAAAATAATAGCGGACGATAATACACACACATGAGAGAGCTCTCAACAGAACAACTTTTTCAGGGAGGTAATTAATAGGCTTGCCAATGAACACGCAAGAAAATTTGACTATTGAAATTTGCAATAAGAAAATTAGTTAATTGAAAATGTTTAGCGGAAAAACGAAAAAATGAAATAATTAATTTTATATACATTGGCAAACCCATTTTACAACCATAACCTCCCTGGCACTGATATCACTATCACTGCCCAGTCGCCACATCACTCCCCCCAATGACATCGGCACAGAACCGCACCTTAGGCTTCACCTCTCTACCAGAGCGAGTGCGGTAACCACGTTGCAACGTAGGAGGGTCTGCGTCGAGGTCATTCGGATGGTCGCCTGAAGGTCCTGTGGCAGGTGTAGGAGTGGGTCGATCTCTGGTGGCGGTGCTTTCTCCGTTGTCGTCCAGGAGATGGGCCGGCTTCAGTCGATCCATGGATATGACCTTCCGACCGGAAGGCAGCTGGACAGTGAAGGTCTTCTCTTCCCTCGAGATGACTTTAAAAGGGCCAGAGTAGGGAGGAGTCAGTGACTTACGGACGTGGTCATCCCTCAGAAACACATGACTGCAGTGCCCTAAGTCTCGGTGGACGAACGTCTTGGCTGTGCTGCTGCGGTGAGGAGCTGGGCGAAGGTCCTTCATGGCCTGGCGAAGAGACTTCAACGTCGACTCGGTGTCTTCAGGACGTCTGGAAGGCTCGAAGAACTCGCCAGGGAGACGTAGAGGCTGCCCGAAGGTCATTTCAGCAGCGCTGGCCCCGATTTCCTCTCTAACGGCCGACCTGAGACCCAAGAGAACTGTTGGCAGCACAGTCGTCCAGCCATCATTGTTGAGTGCTGCCATGAGGGATGCCTTAAGGGACCTATGCCACCGCTCGATGCACCCATTGGACTGCGGATGGTACGCCGTCGTGCGACAACGCTGGATACCAAGGACACTAGTGAGACTAGTGAAAAGGTCTGACTCGAACTGGCGTCCCTGGTCGGTGGTAATCCTTGCAGGCGTACCATATCGAGAGATCCACGTGCCCAATATTGCTTCGACTACCGCAACACTGGTGATTTCCTCCAATGGGCACGCTTCGGGCCAACGGGTACATCTGTCGATCATCGTGAGGCAGTATCGCTGTCCATTAGAGGGCGGCAAAGGTCCGATAATATCCACATGGATGTGCTCGAACCGCCCGCTCGGCTCGAAAATTACCCGGAGGGGTGACCGTATGCCGAACCACTTTGGAGCGCTGGCAGGGTATGCAACAGCGAGCCCACCTCGAGATGTCGGCATTCATGCTCGGCCAAAAAAATCTCTGGGCAACTAAGCGTCTGGAGGTTCGTATGCCGGGGTGACTGAGCCCATGTAACCGCTTGAAGATGTTCTGACGCATGGATTCAGGAACGTAAGGTCGCGCATGAGAAGTGGAGGTCTCGCAGAAGACCGCTGTTGAGCTTCCAGGAGGTGTCATCCAGCGAAGTTGGAGACGAGGATTCTTCTGCATCTCCTGGATCGACGAATCATTCGCTTGCTCCTCAGCTAGACGAGCAAAGTCTTCCGTGCAGTCAATATCCTCCACTCTCGACAGCGCGTCGGCGACCGTGTTGTCATTCCCGGCTACATGACGGATATCGGTTGTGAACTGGCTAATGAAGTTAACCAACCGAATCCGCAAGGGCGTCGCTGTGTCCGGCTTCTGCGAAAATGCAAACTCCAGAGCTTTG